>OY998106.1:8702500-9286310 GCA_963921955.1 Aleiodes alternator
CGCTGGCGGAGTGGGGGCCGCAGAAACCGAGACGGAACCTCTATTATTTTCCAAATTTAAGCCTCGCGCATGGAAAATAATGGAGATTTCACTGTGTTACCTGAAAAGGTGAGGTGTATACGATTGACATACAGAGTTTGTACTTTTACACAACAAAATTCATGTAAATACGATCGCATCTGATAACAAGTATCATCACGGTACATTTCCATTGTATTTATTCGTGACGGTCAAAATTTACCAAATTTACATGATTTTTGTTCAGTATACTAATATTCAGTGAAAATTTTTGTAAATGTACAGACTATTGGGACGTGAATTCCGCATTCATCAACAATTGGTGAAATTACTTAATATTGCTACTTGAAAATTACAAACTTTTTTAACAGTATAGAAGAATAGTTTGATATACAAAGAGTTTCTTCGTTACATAATTTTACGAAAGAGTGTTTTCATCTGTTAAATAGAGAGTTGTAGAGGCATGTCAATGGAATTTGTAAATTTCAGGTGAATTGTTTCTTGAAAATTTGGTAAAAGGCGGAAAAATTCAAAAAAAAATAGAAATTCGAGTCATTTTGGTTCTGAATATTCATGTTCAGTTGAAAATTCAAGTGAATTGTCGAATTTTCGTCTCAATTCTACTTAAGACTCATAAATTCTCTTGAATTTTTTCTGAACCTCAAATTTTTGTAATCATCTTACCATTGAATAAAAAATTCAATATCACGTTTATGAAAATTCTCATCAAATTGTCTATGAAATTTCAATTTTTTTTTTTTTTAACAGTGCAATGCATTCCATCATGTGTCACACATCACTCAATGGATCCTTTCACCAACCAGAGACTTATGAATTTCACCTTAAGGTGTCTTCTATCCGTATAGTCAAAAAAAAAAGTTAAATTTTTGTATGAAAACGTTAATAACAACTTATATGAGATAAAATTCACAGATTTGATGAAGTGAATCTGTAGAGAATGTAATGAGAAATGAAATAATTCCTAGAAACAAGAAATTGGTTGAAAACTGTAAAATTTTCGGTGGTTTCGAAATTTCCTTCAAAACTTGAAAAAAAGAAAGAATGTAAAAAGCACTGAAAATTTTCCAATTTTCAATAAATTTTTTGTTTCTGAAACTTCTTTTATTCTTTATTATATTTTTCACAGATTCACTTAATCAAATTTGAGAATTACATCTCGTATAAATTTTTATTAACGATTTCCTATAAAAATTTAACTTTTTTTTTGACTGTCCAGACAGAAGCACGTTAAGCAATCCACTCTTCGCAGGTGCGTAGTCCAACATGATGAGGAATACCCGAAGTGCTGATTATTCATGAATGGATGTTGATAGCTAAGTATCAAGATTATAAATTCTGCATTATTTGGCTCATGCCAGACAAAAAACAATACGTTGAGAATTTTCCTTAATTGTGTTATTGTCAAATAACGAATTCTACGTATCAAACAGCTGTACGCTTATTCATGATGGCGTTTTCCGGGTAGGGAAAATTCATTGGGCCAATATTGGCACAGTGCCGGAAGCCTATGATCCAATGCTGGCGCCCGATTCTCAGCCACGGATGGCCCGATATTGGTTGAGCATTGGATGATAACATTGTACCAATGCTGATTTGCCAAAGCATGGCCAAGCCTCGATAACGAGCATTGGGTACTACATGGGTGCCAATGTTCAGCCAATGCTTAGCCAACGTTTAGCCAACGTTCGTTTTATTGCAGAATCAAAAAGTAAAAGAAAAATTGAAGCCTGGACAGCACATTATTGGCCCGACAAGCGGCCAATGCTCAGGAGCCAAGCCTTGGGACTCCAAGTTTCGAGCAACGCTGGGCCAATTCTGGCAGGCCAAACTATGGTACATCGTTGCTCAGCCAATCTTGAAGGCCCGAACAACGGTGTACCGATGCTTGGCGAAGGTTTGGCCGAGCCAAGGTCACCAGGCTTTGGCATGCAAATTCTTGGCCGATGTTCCGCCAAGAGTCGAGCATTGGGCGATTCCTACTCAGGATTATGGTCTTCTTATGCTTCTGACATTGGTATACTAGACCATTGTGACGGTTTCGGAAAATCGATTTTTCCCAATTTCAACAATTTTTTTGTGCTGAAAATGATGAAGATGAAGAAACTGAAAGAATTCTGTATGCACCAGAGATAATTTTGTATATACTGCACAACTCTATTTGTCACCTTAGAAAGGAATGGGAAAATTTGCATTTCTAACGGTAATCAAGTCCTTTTTTTCCAGCGTTTTTTCGATTTTTTTCAGGGAGTGAAGATTTTGACGAAAAAATCGAAAAAAAATTTGAGAGTCTAGTATGTTTTCATTGTTGCAGAATTTTTCCAATTTTTTTCATCAAGTCCTTCAGTTCGAAAAAAAATCGGATTCATATTTCTTTTATTTTTCCGTTGATGTTTCAATATTATCAAATTAAATTTAATAAATTCCATGTAACTGTAGATGATTAGATCGAACTGGTATCCTAATAATTAAGTTAATTGTCATTCTGGATTGGTAATGACAGTGGTAATAAACGTTAAATTACGAGTGAAAGAGAAAGAGTGAGAATTATCCATTTATCCGCGTTTACCGCGTTCTCTAAAGCGATAAGCATCGGATGTGCGCTTGCTCGTCCGCATATATGGCGTCACGCAATACAAAACGAGGAAGAGTAGGAAATTGAATATAAAAAGAAAAAAAAAAGGGAAAACAATGAGACAAAAGGGGCATCATTATCTCTACACGTGCCGTTTGAATTTTATTTACACCTATAACATGAAACTTTATTAAAATGTAATTAGGTAGTTATAGAGTCGAGGGTGAGAAATACATTGAATTGAATCTAAAAATAGAGAAATTGAAGGAAAACGATGGAATTAATAATGCTTAAGGCAATACTAGTGGTTCGGGCAATCTACACAGAGAAAAATGTTTTCTTAATTTAAGAATGTGCAGCCACTTAATTTAAGAATGTGCAGGTCACTTAAATTAAGAAAGAAAAGTCACTTGATTTAAGTGAGAAAAGTCACTTAATTTAAGTGAGTTTTACTTTCTTAAATTAAGAAAGAAAAGTCACTTGATTTAAGTGAGAAAAGTCCCTTGATTTAAGTGAGAAAAGTCACTTAATTTAAGTGAGTTTTACTTTCTTAAATTAAGAAAGGAAAGTCACTTGATTTAAGTGAGAAAAGTCACTTGATTTAAGTGAGAAAAGTCACTTGATTTAAGTGAGAAAAGTCACTTGATTTAAGTGAGAAAAGTCACTTGATTTAAGTGAGAAAAGTCACTTGATTTAAGTGAGAAAAGTCACTTGATTTAAGTGAGAAAAGTCACTTGATTTAAGTGAGAAAAGTCACTTACTTTAAAAATAGCAGGTCACTTAAATTAAGTGACTGCACATTCTTAAATTAAGAAAACATTTTTCTCTGTGTATTTTTTCGTTTCGATTTTGGTCACTTTTGATAGAATAACATGAGATTTTTAAAAAATTTAGTTTACCCCATGTTACCGGACAAATAAGGCCAAAACTAATTTTTGAAAACAATTGAATTAACATTGAAATTCCATAAGTGAGGTTCAGTTTCAGTTCTACTGCGAAAATTCATGATCGCAGACCTATTTTTTCGTTGTATAACCTTACATATTTTTTGTTCGTCAGAATGTCTATTAATTTTTTAAATCATGACAAATGCACGTTACCGGACATATAGCGACGATTAATCCAATTAATTACGTAAAAAAATCAATGGCGGCCATATTGGCATTTAAAATCCGAGAATTTTCCAATCCCAGTCTTAGATACTGGGACAGCGTGAGTCAAATGCGGAAAAATATTGAATATTCATACACAAAGAAAAATGTTTTCTTAATTTAAGAATGTGCAGTCACTTAATTTAAGAAAGTAAAACTCACTTAAATCAAGTGACTTTTCTCACTTAGATCAAGTGATTTTTCTTACTTAAATTAAGTAACTTTTTCTTTCTCAATTTAAGAAAATAAAAATCACTTAAATTAAGTGACTTTTCTCACTTAAATCAAGTGAGTTTTCTCACTTAAATCAAGTGACTTTACTTTCTTAATTTAAGTGACCTGCACATTCTTAAATTAAGTGTCTATACATTCTTAAATTAAGAAAACATTTTTCTCTGTGTAATATTATCTGATAACAATTTATCTTGGACATCGTTCTGGTATCGGTAAAATGTTGAAAAATCGAAATAGTTATAGAAATTATAATAATTAAAAGACAAAAAAAAATAAAAATCGATCATTTGAACCTGCCACTAGGATTACCTTAAGAAAATGAACAGACAAGTTTGTGGCATTTATTAATTTTTCAGTACCATAACTCACTCTTGCCGCAAGACTTCCCTTGATTCTTAATAATATAATCCCTCTTTTCTTTTTTCTTGGTTAGGGTGGCGGCGCTGCGGTCGTAGTTTATCCGTGCGGTTTTGATGCCTCTGATTTATCTCAATGCCTCTACTCTCACGCAACAATAATTCAGTACTTGGGCAGCCCCTTAATTTTTATTTCTACTTCAACCACCTACATGCCACTTTCCTCATTTCTATTTTTTCAACATCACGAAGAAATGGTTTTCAAAACGAAGAAATGGTTTTCAGAGGGCCTTTCCATTTCGAACCACTATCTCTCAAAAAGCCAGATAGACAATCATTAGCAACCCCATACAATATTTCATTCATCGACAAATTATTTTACGGGAAAAAAAAATATTTTTTCTTTATTATATATAATATATAACATAACACCTGTATGTATATGCTGATTAAATTCTTAATTATAGGAAAATTGTAAATATTGTAATTTAACTTTTGGACTTATTGAATATTGGACCATTCCATTAATTAGACAAATTCATTTTGGACGAATTGGTATTAGACCAGTAGTCATTGGACCAATTGAAATTGGACGAATTGTACCAGACCCCTGATGAAACGGAACTGTCGAATGGTATGCGATATATCGAATTTGATGCGATCGATTAATCGACTTTTGGAAAATAATCAATCGAGAGTTGATATCGTTGCAAGAAAAATCCTCTAAACCGAAACGGGTAAACTGCAATTATTGAATGAAATGCGATATCTCGAATTTCATTCGATACATCGCATCGATTAATCGATATTCAAAAATTTTCGATCAAAAGCTATTGTTCATCCCCTCAAACTCAGATAAATGAAACGGAACTATCGAAGAATATTCGATATCTCGAACTCACTTCGAGATATCACATCGATTAATCGAAATTCTGAAATTGATCGATTAAAACCGGATATGATATAATTTTTTTTTGTCATCAAATCTCGAATCAGATTCGAGATATAGCATCGATTAATCGACTTGTTTATTCGTGCGGTTTACAATTATTATTTCTATTTCAACCACCTCCAGGCATTTTTTCCATTTCTATTTGTCTAACATCCCGAAAATGAAAGTTTTTCTTTCACAATGGCGGCAGAATCTAAGGATCGACGCTTATTGGTGCTACTACCACGCATGAGGGGGAAAATAACTGGAATATGGAGTATGAGGGGAAAATGAATAGACAGGATGAAAAGATATTCAGGAAATGATGGGGCAATGACGGGGCAGAGGTGTGGCGGAGATGGACGATTAATATATATATATAGGGAACTCTCCTTTGTTGTGGGATACAGGTATCATATTTTTTGGGGAATGGAAAATTTCCGGATGTCAGTCATTGGTGTTATTGATTATTCGAGGTTTAATTGAATTGGTTTTAATTTATAGGTGGGCTCTTGTTCAGAAATATTTTTTTTTTTGGTTTATTCTGAGGCATCACGTGATGCAGTGAAGATTAAATAACCACTGACAAAATGGGGAGGAGTGGGGCAAAATGGACCTTTGTGTTAAAATTGTTTCGGATTTTTTTTGAGAGTCGAGGAGGTTCCGTAACTTTTTGAAAATATTCACCAACAATTTCCATTTATTTAAGCATCTACTCAAATTTTTTTCGATTTTTCCGCCAGTTACTTCATTCCAAAAAAAAATCCTAAATCGTCTTGGGGTTCATTTTGCTCCACTCTCCCCTGCCTCAAAAAAAAAAAAACTTGTGTTTGAATATTTTTTTGCAACAAATACTCAGGAACGAGTATTGTAAATAATTATAAATCGAATAACTCCAAAAATTATGTTTTTTTTTTTCATTTTCAATTTAATTTTAATATTGCTAAACATTTATTTTTTATTTTTCTGTTAATCGTTAATTGTCATTATGCATGCTATTTCTTCAAGATATTCTTCAATATCATATTATTATTATTATCAAATATTCTATTATACTGTATTATATTCAATATCATTATTGTTATCATAAGCTTGTTTGTTTTTCCATTGTGTCGTTGGTTACTTTTTTTGTGTTGTTCTGGTCTTAACCTTATAACGTTTTCTGTTTTTTTTTAATAGTTTATTTTTTAATTGAATTTTCAAAATTTTTTTCACGTATTTGCTGTTATTTCTTTTGAAAATTTAAAATGAGATGTGAATAATTATATAAATTTTATTGACGTCTTTTTAATTTGGGTTGAATTAGATTTATTCGTAATTTTCTTTAAAATAAATCGAATAATAAAACGAACATTGGCTGAACACTGGCACCAATATAGTACCCAATGCTGGTTATCGAGGCTTGGCCATGCTTCGGCAATCAGCATTGGTACAATATGATCATTCAATGCTCAACCAATATTGGGCCAGCCGTGGCTGAGAATTGGGCGCCAGCATTGGATCATGGGCTTCCGGCACTGGGCCAGCATTGGCCCAATGAATTTTCCCTACCCGGAACTTTCGTGAAAATTTTCGACTTGAATTTTTTTATTGCAGAACACTTAAAATGATCTGAAGAATCCGAAAATGATGTTTAGAAAAATCTTTGTATGCATGTGTGCCTATAAAAATCCCATATTTTAACGATAGGGGAGAGTGGGGCAAAATGGACCCTCATAGTAACATGATTGAGGAATTTTTTTTGGAATGAAGGACTCGACAAAAAAATCTGAAAAAATTTGAGAAAATCATCCAACATATGTATATTGTTTGTAAATTTTTTCAGATTTTTTGAAGCAACCGCTGCTTTTTTAAAAAATCTCGAGTCATCTCGTCTTTTAGGTCCATTTTGCCCCACTCTCCCCTATATTTATCGATATAAATATGATTCTGATCAAAAATTGAAGTATTTGAAAAATATTGCTTCAGTAATGTCCGTCAAATAATTATGTGATCATGTGCTAATCTGATTGGCTATTATTTTCTACTTAATTCTGCATTTTATGAAATTTTATATTGATTTTGGCAATTTCAATGGCATTCTATGGATGATGAACAAAACTGATTAGCTAGTATTAATGCATAATTTTCAATGATTTTTTAAAGAAAATTTGAATGATTTATTGTCGCGGATCGAATTAATTCGGTTGATTTGTCCTTCACTGTTAAAAATTCCTGTCTGAATTTTCCGGGCAATATCACAGAAATTTTAAACAAGTTATATCTTCTCTACTGAAATTTCAGATAATTACATCATTGAAAAATGAACAAATCATCGATTTTCAAATCATTTCACGCCTGAATATCAATGAAATTTGTAAATTTCTGTTCAATTGTGTCTTGAAAATTTAGAAAAAATAGGAAAAATTTCAGAAAAAATTGAAAATTCAAGTCATTTTAATTCTGAATATTTATGTTCAGTTGAAAATTCAAGTGAATTGTAGAATTTTTGTCTCAATTCTACTTAAAACTCATAAATTCCTCTGAATTTCTTCGTAAACTCACAGATTTCATAAGCATTTTCCCATAAAAAAACATTCAGTATCACGTTTATTAAAATTTTCATCGAATTTTCCATGAAATTTCAATTTTTTCTTAACACTGTTCATATAGATTGAAATGTCGCAGATTTTGTTAATGACAACATATGACGAATGCAGTTATTTTCACAATTATCAGAATAAAATAAACTACAATTTTTTTTCCGAATGAACACCTCTAAAAAAAATCTTAAAAAATTCATGCAGATGCCTCAATATATCTAAATTATTGTCTAATTTTTTCTTCAAAATTTTCACCCCAAAAAAAATTCTGACACTCCCCTAAAAAATGAAAAATCTCAATTTTCTATAAAAATTTCCTTGAAAATTGTAATTTTTTCCAAAAAATTTCTTAGAAATTCTCTCATAATTGAGGAAATTGTTCAATGGAATAAATCATAAAGCGAGTACAATTGCACTATTTTCAACTCGGTAGTCACGTGAAAAGACATCATCGCAATCAATTGCCGACTATTTATTACCAATCCTTTTATCCCTCCCACCCCCCCCCCCTTTCCAATGTAAACGGACGTATATTCCAGCTGCAGAAACGGTTTCAATTATATCTATATACGTACGGGTTTCTCTTCTCCCCCTTAATGGAGAACGTATAGCTACGGGTCTCTCGGTATCATAAAAATAATGATGGAGGCTTTAACAATCCATCGATTGTGTTTGTCTAGGGTATACCATAATAGTAAATGCACATGGTAAGAAGTGTGTTTTTTGTAACGATGAGAAGCATTGTGAAAGGATATCTTAATAATTAAAATCGTGACTGACAATGGCTCAACTGAATTCAGAGAAACCGTTCAATACATCACTGAAAAATGGATAATTTTTTGAGAATTAGGATTTTTTTGCGAAAAAAGAAAAAAAATTGAAAAAAACCTTGAGACACTTTAGCATGTTACACAGAGAAAAATTGTATCTTAATTTAAGAATGTGCAGTCACTTAATTTAAGTGACATGCCATTCTTAAATTAAGTGACTTTTCTAAATTAAATTAAGTGACTTTTCTCACTTAAATCAAGTGACTTTTTCTTTCTTAATTTAAGAAAGTGAAACTCACTTGAATTAAGTGACTTTTCTCACTTAAATTAAGTGACTTTTTTGACTTAAATTAAGTGACTTTTCTCACTTAAATTAAGTGACTTTTCTCACTTAAATGAAGTAATTATTTTTTTCTTAATTTAAGAAAATAAAAGTCACTTAAATTAAGTGATTTTTCTCACTTAAATCAAGTGACTTTTTCTTTCTTAATTTAAGAAAGTAGAACTCACTTAAATCAAGTGACTTCTCTCACTTAAATTAAGTGACCTTTCTCACTTAAATCAAGTAACTTTTTCTTTCTTAATTTAAGAAAGCAAAAGTCACTTAAATTAAGTGATTTTTCTCACTTAAATCAAGTGACTTTTTCTTTCTTAATTTAAGAAAGTGAAACTCACTTGAATTAAGTGATTTTTCTCACTTAAATTAAGTGACCTTTCTCACTTAAATCAAGTAACTTTTTCTTTCTTAATTCAAGAACGCAAAAGTTACTTAAATTAAGCGACTTTTCTCACTTAAATAAAGTGACTTTTTCTTTCTTAATTTGAGAAAGTAGAACTCACTTAAATCAAGTGACTTCTCTCACTTAAATTAAGTGACCTTTCTCACTTAAATCAAGTAACTTTTTCTTTCTTAATTTAAGAAAACAAAAGTCACTTAAATCAAGTGATTTTTCTCACTTAAATCAAGTGACTTTTTCTTTCTTAATTTAAGAAAGTGAAACTCACTTGAATTAAGTGACTTTTCTCACTTAAATTAAGTGATCTTTCTCACTTAAATCAAGTAACTTTTTCTTTCTTAATTTAAGAAAGCCAAAGTCACTTAAATTAAGTGACTTTTTCTTTCTTAATTTGAGAAAGTAGAACTCACTTAAATCAAGTAAGTTTTACGTTCTTAAATCAAGTGACTTTTCTTTCTTAATTTAAGTGACCTGCACATTCTTAAATTAAGTGACTGCACATTCTTAAATTAAGAAAACATTTTTCTCTGTGTAAGAATCACGCTATTTGCACAACTGGACTATTTTATTATTTCAAAAGGATAACAATACATTCTCATAGGCAAAACCTTTCTGCCATATTTTTTAGTTCCACATTTCGAAAAATCCTTCCATTGAACAGAGATTCTCTTCAATAAACCGCAAATTCTCCTAAACTACCCCCCCCCCCCCCTCCTCTACATCTGCAAGATGTTCATCCACCAATGATGCTCTATTAATTCTCCCCCAAGACGATATCTAGCACGTGTTTAGCCAGCAGGATATCTGTAAACGACCGCAGTACACTGCAACAGTCCAAAAAAAAAAAAAATTAAAGGAACTCGTGTTCATGGATAAAGGCACTGCGTGAATTCTAGGGAGAATGCAATTGTGTCGCCAGTAAGAATTGATCCTTACACACAAACATTGTGTAAACACTCTTCTTTTTCTTTGCTTCAAACGTGTGCCCATACACAGAGGAGAGTCGAAACTCTTCAATGAGGGAGGAAAAAAGAAAGAATAACAGATTACATTGTAGGCACCTTGGAAAAACATGAAAAAGTCGAAAATTTGAAAAGGAAAGATTTTTTTTTTTTCTTGCGGGTTTGAGGACAAACCAGTAGGAGTCAGAAAAACAGAAGAGATGGCGCATCTTCTCTCAAGTCACCTACGCAGTTACAGAATAAACATCTTTTGTCGAGGTCATTGCTTTTGTGTGCTGTGTTCTCTTTAACATTTTTCACCTCCTGTTTATATTCACCACAAAACTACAACGGGAGAGGGTGTATTACACAATGACCCACCAGTTTGGTTGACTGGGGGGGGGGGGGCAAGAGAGAGAGAGAGAAAAAAAATCACATTTGTGTTCATTCAACCCAACAAAACATCAATGGTTATAAAAATGTAACATGAAAAGAAGGAACACACTACACGCGTGCGCGTGTCACTTTGGTTTTTTTTTTTTTTTTTTTTTTTTTTTTTAGGTGGAGGGAAGGGATATTTGTGCAGGTGAAATGCTCATCTTCTCCTGCAGCATGAGGAATCTTTTTACGTCTTGAGTTATATTTATTGAGTATACATGGAGTCTCGAGATATATCGTGTTTCAGCGCGGAGGTGTTACTGAGAAAAGTGAATTATTGGGGATTTAAGACAGTTGTGCAGTGATGGAATGGCATAATTCGATTTTTTTAATCATTTTTTGAGGGATATTATGGAAATTTAGGGAGATAAGGCGATTTTATTCGGATTTTGACGCAAAACATATTGGAAATTAAACGAGATAAAGCGATTTTGATGTGTTCTTTTTGTAGCAGGGGATTTTGAGAGATACGAAATCGGGTTGAAGCGAAATCCCGATATCTCGCTTTGTTTCCGAGATATTTTTTCAAAAAATTGCGAAAAAATTAGACTTTTTCACCGTTTTTTCTTAAAAATATCTGGAAAATTAAGCGAAATAGAGCAATGTCTTCTGGATCTTTTCATTCAGAGAATTTTAAGAGTTACAGAAGGTATTTGAGTAAAAAAGGCGTAATTTTCTACATATTCTCAAAAAAAAATTGATGAAAAAAATTCACTTTTTCTGTCGTTTAAAAAAAATATCTTGGAAACAATCCAAGATAGAATGATTTTTCTAGAATCCTTTTTTTTTTAGACAATTTTCAGAGACATAAAAAGAAATTTTAGCAAAATTACGCCATCTCACTTTTTACAACATATTCTCGGAAAAAAACTTGAAGAAAAAAAAGGAACTTTGTTATTTTTTAAAAATACCTCAGAAACTAAGCGAGATAGCATAAATCCAAAATCGGGAGCACTCTCCCAAAATCGCCCTATCTCGCTTAGTTTCCACAACTAGGAGTCCCCAGAAAAACCGCCAAAAATAGCCACAGATTTCCCTCCTGAAATCTTCACCTCAAAAACCCAAAAAATTGATCTAAAATACCTTCTTCTTACCACGATACCAATACCATATCATGTATCCCCTTCCAACATTGTTTTTCATGCCAACAGTTAGACAGAAACCCATGGAGCATCGTTAGGCCAACAAGACGCGTGTACACGCGAGCAAAAACATCCTGGGCCTTAACAATGGTTCCCTGGATTTCTCCCAAAAAGAGCAAAACAAGACTAACACAAAAAAGAGGGCGGGAGGGGGGATGGAGGGGGGGGGAGGTGGGACGGAGGGGAAGAGAGAAGAAAGAAGAAGCGTGTGTGCCTCGTTTGCTCACCTTCCTTTCTTCCGGTCAATTTTAGTCAACATTTCTTCCTATTTCGCCTCTTTTTTCGTCTTCTTTATATTCTGCCTCATTTTTTTTTCTCTGCTGATGCCACACACAAGAAACCGCTGACTCGTCATCCAAATACTTATATACGCCTCACAATGAGATCGTTTCTCGCTTTTTTTTTGCTTGTTAGAGTCGAAAAGGAAGGGAAAAAAATTGACAGAAGGAATATACATATATATACAGGGTGTTTGGTAAAAAGTGAATTTCCTTTCAGTCAATGGTAGGAGATACTTGAAGAAGCATGAGAACATTTAAAAAAAATTGATTATTCGAAGAAATTTGAATTATTGATGATTAATATCAGCCTATGAATGCATGTTATTTTATCGCCAAAATCCGAGTGGGGGGAAGACGAATAAATATGGCAGCATTGCAATGACAGAACATGAATGAGTGCAGTAGACTTACCATGCATAACCTCCAAGTTGCCATCTGGGGGCCTATTCTCAACGCATGGGAACAGGATTCTTCAACGAATGCAGTATGTTCGTTCTAGAGATGTAAAATTACGGTCAATTTTGAAATTGGTCAGGTCAGGCGTCAATTGACCATTTCGTGACCATTCCTGACTTGACCGCAATTTTCGTTGAAAATTGACCGTCAAAAATTCAAATGGTCAGTCAGGAGAAATAAATGTCAAAATCCATCTATATAGATGAAAATTGACCGTCAATTTTATTTTTGGTCATTTTTTATGTGATTTTTATGATTTTTTGTTAATTCAATGGAAATACTCAAAGAAATCATCCATTTCCAAAAGTGCAGTATTTCTCATTTTTGGTAGAATATCGGCGATTGAAAAACCCAATTGAAGAATAACGAACCAGAATCTGTAATGAAATCCAGCTATATAGATGGAAAATGACCGTCAATTTGTTCTTCGGTCATTTTTTTTTGTCACTTTTAGTAGAATGATATTTTCGAAGAGGAAAAGGCTTATTAAATTTAAATACAATGATATCACAGGAATATTCTTTTATTTTCTCAACAAATCGTAAACTCTGCATAAATTCTGCACTTATCCTAATAGATTCAGTTTACTCTTGTCTTACAGATAGAGATATATCTCCGTAACGTTCTATCATATTACTTTTATCCTGAATGTTCTTGGCTCTAGTTAGTCTCAAATATAATGACTTTGATTAATACACAAAAGAAAAGGTCCGCAAAAAAAATCATCAGCTCTATTTAGATGGAATCTGACCGTCAGAACCATTTCTGGTCAATTTTCTGACTCGCGATTTGGTCATTATTTTTTGACCAAAATGGTCAGTCATTGCCAATTGGTCATTGACGGTCAATTGACCGGTCAAATGACCGTCACTTTTTTGTGTTCCATCACTAGTTCGTTCATGACTATTTCATCCGTGAAAGATATTTGCACACGAAAGAGTATCGTTGACGAATTTTTTTTTGTTTTTTGCGTTTTTTTACATCTTTTATCGTTGATGAAATGACTTTCCGATTTGTTTACGGATGTCACTTCCTTGTGAGACATGGTCGACATTGGAATAAATAAAATTATTAATTCAATTTTGGATTTTGGTGGTAAAATAACATGCATTCATTAATCTTTGATAATTCAAATTTGTTCAGATGATTTTATATATTTTTTCAATTTTTCCTATGCTTCTTCAGTCTTCTTCTCCCCCTGGGTAGAAGGAAATACACTTTTTACCAAACACCCTGTATATATATACAAGATACATCTAACAGCCTCTTTCCCTCAGCCACCTGGAATAGCAGCGTATCACCTTTTATATTCTGTTCGATAGCAAATGTGAGTCTTTAGAAATTTTGTGAAAACACAAATTACCGTGTGTATTGGTTTGTAAAGAAACGCATCTTCTTCTTGGATACTCTGTCAGGCCGAAGAAAAACCGCAAATCACTTCCCTCAGTGTCATTCAGTATTTTATTATTGTTTCCCCTCTCTACCGAAGTTTTTTTTATTTATTATTATTATTATTATTATTATTCCCATGTTGAAGATGATTGGACAGGAGAGTTAACCACCAAATGACTGTGAGAAGATGAGGCACATGGAAATAAAGTGAATTGGGAAACTAACGAGGCTTCCTTTTATTGTACTGCTCACTTATGAATATTGTGGAGTTGGAGAATTGAATGTATTCTTTATTCATGCAAAATTATTTCCGATGCATTATGTAGTTTTTTTTTAGGTCTTTATTGAGTATTTTCAGGGGGAGGAGACTTTGGACATTTGAATGTTGGAGCTTCAATGTTGAAAATTTTTGTCGAAATTTTTCGTGCAAAATCCCGGAAATTTCAAACGAGGCAGATTCCTACTGAAATTTCAGTTTAATTGTTGCTTGAAAATTTAGGAAAAATAGAAAAAATTGAAAATTCAAGTCATTTTGATTTTGAACATTCATAATCAGTTGAAAATTTAAGTTAACTGTAGAATTATTGTCTTAATTCTACTTAAGACTCATAGATTCCGTTGAATTTCCTCTGGAATTCACAGATTTCATAACCATTTTTCCATTTAAACAAAATCAATATCACGTTTATGAAAATTCTCATCAAATCGTCTATGAAATTTCCATTTTTTTTCTAACAGTGAATTCTGGTAAAATGAAATTTTGAGGCAATGTTTTTTTTTTTAATTGAAGGGGGTTGGTGGAGGGAGGTGAAAAGGGTTTTGGAGGATTCTATTGGTGGGAATGTTTAATTATTGATTTTGTCATGAAAAATTGAAATGAGTCGATTATTTGGGGTTATGATGATTCTTTACACAGAGAAAATTTTTTTCTTAATTTAAGAATGTGCAGTCACTTAATTTAAGAATGGCAGGTCACTCAAATTAAGTGACTTTTCTCACTTAAATCAAGTGACTTTGTCTTTCTAAATTTAAGAAAGTAAAACTCACTTAAATTAAGTGAGTTTTCTCACTTAAATTAAGTGACTTCTCTCACTTAAATCAAGTGACTTTTCTTTCTTAATTTAAGAAAGTAAAACTCACTTAAATTAAGTGACTTTTCTCACTTAAATCAAGTGACTTCCTTTCTTAATTTAAAAAAGTAAAATTCACTTAAATCAAGTGACTTTTCTCACTTAAATCAAGTGACTTTTCTTTCTTAATTTAAGAAAGTAAAACTCACTTAAATTAAGTGACTTTTCTCACTTAAATCAAGTGACTTCCTTTCTTAATTTAAGAAAGTAAAACTCACTTAAATCAAGTGAGTTTTTTCACTTAAATCAAGTGACTTTTCTTTCTTAATTTAAGTGACCTGCACATTCTTAAATTAAGTGACTGCACATTCTTAAATTAAGAAAGCATTTTCTCTGTGTAAGAGGATCTTGAGAAGCAAAAGGGGAAAAGGCAAATTTTTTCGAAACTTGATTTGTAGCTTCTGAAATTTTGGACAAGAAAGCATTCAAGTGCTCTGTCTCGTTTAGTTCCCAAAATATTCCTGTGAATCAATTTATGGAAAAAATTGAATCAAGTAAATTACAATTTTTTCGGAGAGAAGGGCTTCACGAAAAAATTCAGAAAAATTGGAGAACAGTGTAGACATGCTAGAGCATCTTCATGATTTTTTTTAGATTTTTTGCTTGAACAGTTTTCATAAAAAAAAAAAAAATTTAGTTGAAAAACATTTTTCAAATCAAAAAATATTTTTATTTCACAATAATGTTATCTTTATTATGTGAAACAAAAAAAGCACCGTTTAATTTCCTCGAATCTCCCAGCTCGCGCCATCGCCATCAGTCCATAAATGAGCAAAGTGTCATTATCCCTCAATAAACTTGCAGCTGTTCGCCACCAAATTACCTGCGTCTTCTCCCAGAAAAAACCCTTAAAAAAACGCTTCAAATAAAAAAAAATACGAACTAAAAATTTGACCTCCAATCAGGGATGGAAAGGTTTATCGCTTAAGTGATTCTCGATTTCGACTCTTGTTTCATACATTTCGATCTTAGAATCGATCAATCGACTGTAAGAGTCGATTCTTTCGATTTTAATCGATTCTCTAGTTCAAATTAATTTTAATTGAGAAGAAATTATAATTATCCAGCCTATTATTTTTTCTTCAGTGAACAGTAACTTCCGATCAACGGATCTCAAATATTCGATTAATCGAAGCGACATCTCCCATTAAATTCGATATATCACATATCGTTGAAAAGCATTCTGTTTCACCTGCTTGAGCTTAAGAGAATCCCCAGGAATTCGGAAATATCAATTTCCAAAATTCGATTAATCGATGTCAAAGTTCGATTAATCGAATTTTGGATGGATCGATAATTGGATTCAGTTTCACCTGTTTTCTTGAGAGGAAAGAACAGCAACGTCTGATCGATATCGATCGGAAATATTCGATTAATCGATTAATCGATATCTCGCATTATCTTCGAGATATCGTAAATTTTCAATAGTCTCGTTTCACCAATCTCAGTATAAAAATAAAATAATGGGATAATTCTTAATAAATGAAAAAAAAATAATAATAATAATAATCGATTATTTTACCAAAAAAGTCGATTCTCAACAAGTAACATCGCAGTCGATTTTCCCATCTTCAATCATCACCAATTAATATCCAATTAGTCCCACTATCCCATCAAAAACCCCATTGACAGGTGTGACAATTGAATAAAAAATAATTAGCATCTCGCCATTAGCCTGCGCCTCATTGCGCTTATTAGACCACCAGCCGCGATTTTATCGTGCCCCCCCCCCCTCCATCAGAAACCTCCGCAAAACCATTTAAATATATTCTTTATCACATATTCTCTCTTGAAAAAAAAAAAAAAAAAAAAAAACCCTCGTCGCATTATTAAAATTTTCTCCAACTCATAAAAATCCAGATAAATTCCAATTGCCGTAACAATCAATAACAATACCCCCCTGTGGCCCCAAAAGACCCGGCAAAATTCAAATTTAAATGAATAAATACAAGTATCCACCCACATTAATAAATAATTAATTAATTCACTAAAAAAAAAAAAAAAAAAAAAAACTGGATTTTTCTCATCAGATCTCGTATGTGTCTCTCTTTTTTAATCTCATGAGGGCCTATTTCACGTGGAGTTTCTCGTAGAACATAATTTAAACTGGAAAAAAAGGCGCAGATTCAAGTATTTTTCGAAAAGAAATATAAACGAGGAGCGAGGGGGGGGGGGGGGGTTGAGGGTAGCGACAGCATTAGTAGCTAAGTGGGACGCTACATTATCCTCCAGTCGTAGAGATAAATAAATAAAAAAATATTTATATATATATATATATTCAAGGGTAGGACAGTATTGGTTGTTGCATAGGCTCCATGTATCGTGTGTGTGTGTGTTTTACGGAATACATGAGGCAGAAGAGAAAAGCGCGCAATAAGGCATTAAGATGGGGGGAGGGGGGAGAAAGAGACAGAAACTCTTTTAAAAGCTGCACCACCACGAAGAAACGCCCCCAGAGTCGATCATTATCTTCTGTGTGTTGGGGGCTATTCGAGAGGACGGTTATATATATACCGTGGGCACCCGCACACACACACATAGACATACACGGTTTTTCTCTCTCTCTCTGCAAGAAATAACACTGCAGACCGTATGGTACCAACTGGTTAACTCTCTTGGTGGATTACGATCTTTTCGGGGCGAAGTTGGTAAGCGAAGAGAGAAGAAATGTAGAAACTCCAATGGTGCTTCCAACTTTGGTGCACACGTGAGGAGGATTCACGTCTTTGAGAAACGTGATAATGCGGAACATTGTCCATCGTGAAAGAAAAAAAAAAAGGGAGAATTTGCATATTGTGGGGGCGATAATGCGAGAAATAGGTCAGAAATGGAGGAAGGGGGGGGAGAAGGGTTTAGGGATGGTGAGATCGATGCGATTCTACCTGACAATCGATTTTTTTGTTGAAATAATCGATTATTAAGGACTCTCTCGAACTTATATGCGTGAAACGCAATCAAATTATCGAGTAATTCTAAATTCGATTAATCGAATTTTGAAATTGATTAATCGAATTTTGATATCGATTAATCGAACTTTAACATCGATTAATCGAATTTTGAATGTGGTTTATCGAATTTAGAGATCGATTAATCGGATATTAAAATCAATAGATCGAATTTGACAGATCGACTGGAAGCGGATTTGAGATACTACCGATGCTTGGGGAAAGTTTGGCCGAGCCATGGTTACCCGGCTTTGGCATGCGAATTCATTGCCGATGGTCGGCCAAGAGTCGAGCATTGGGCGATTCCTACCCGGATCGCACATGCATCTACTGTCAGTCATCAGTCATAGCAAGATTTTCCACAGTGAGACAAAAAAAAATTTTTTGTAAGAAAATTCATTTAGTTGAAGAAAATCTACTTCACTCCAGAAAATTTCAATACATAGGGGATACCAGGGCAAAATGGCTTATTTGAAAGCTTATGCCCCCATACCCCATTTCACTCCGGTCTCCCCTATAGATATAGAAATTGTGGAGGAAAATTGTGTTAAAAAGCAATTTTCTTGCTAGACAGAGAAAAATGTTTTCTTAATTTAGGAATGTGCAGTCACTTCATTTAAGAATGGCAGGTCACTTAAATTAAGTGACTTTTGTCATTTAAATCGAGTGACTTTTGTCACTTAAATCAAGTGACTTTTGTCACTTAAATCAAGTGACTTTTTCTTTCTTAATTTAAGAAAGTAAAACTCACTTAAATTAAGTGACTTTTCTCCCTTAAATTAAGTGACTTTTCTCACTTAAATTAAGCGACTTTTCTCACTTACACAGAGAAAAATGTTTCCTTAATTTAAGAATGTGCAGTCACTTAATTTGAAAATGTGCAGTCACTTAATTTAAGAATGTGCAGGTCACTTAATTTAAGAATGTGCAGATCACTTAAATTAAGAAAGAAAAAGTCACTTAATTTAAGTGAGAAAAGTCACTTAATTTAAGTAACTTTTACTTTCTTAAATTAAGAAAGAAAAGTTACTTGATTTGAGTGAGAAAAGCAACTTGATTTAAGTGAGAAAAGTCACTTAATTTGAGTGACCTGCCGTTCTTAAATTAAGTGACTGCACATTCTTAAATTAAGAAAACATTTTTTTCTGCGTAAATTAAGTGACTTTTCTCACTTAAATCAAGTGACTTTTTCTTTCTTAATTTAAGAAAGTAAAACTCACTTAAATTAAGTGAGTTTTCTCACTTAAATCAAGTGACTTTTCTTTCTTAATTTAAGTGACCTGCACATTCTTAAATTAAGTGACTGCACATTCTTGAATTAAGAAAACATATTTCTCTGTGTACAGGAATTTTTTTTTTCAGTGCATGAAATTTTTCATTAAAGAAAAAAAATGGTTCCATCAACTCGAGATTTAATATTTGAAATCTGTGGGAGGAACTGTATTGATTGCATTAATCGAAATTTTCCTTGGGACTTCGTTAACCTGTCACTGGTCACGCTACCTCACCAAAGCGTCTTTTAGTCACGCCGTGAGAAATTCTCGCACCCATTGAGATTGCAAAACTGCCACAGAGTTTCGCCGCAGGCAGCGCTGTTCCATGAAAATATATCTGAAGTTCTAGTAAAAAATATACTTTCCGCTGAATAAAAACATGTAAATTATTTTTATTGTGACTGGAATAAATTTTAAAGACTTTTTTTCGAAAAAGAAAAAAAAATGATAAAAGTCGCTGAAAAAAATGCAGTGGAGTTTTTTGTGAGGGTGAAGTCCTCTTTTAAAAAAATCCCGAAAAATTCCCCAACAATATAGATATATTACAGCATCTTCTCGATTTTTTTTCAAATTTTGCCAAAAACTCAATCACTCAAAAAAAAATCCCAAATAGTTTTTCTCTTCGATCCTAAATTCCCCAAAAATCCCAAAAAATGAAAATAAAACCTCAAAAAAAAGTGCAGCCAATGAAATCAAATTTTGAAAACCCGCCACATTACAAATATGCATAAAAAAGTAACTCCCCATCAAAAATTCTCAAAATAGACTAACTCCCACGAAAAAAAGTCGATAAACTCCAAATTCCTCAAAAAAAAAAAAAAAAAAAAAACATCCCAAAAATTCCAAAATGTCGTCGAGAAATTTTCGTAAAATATTTCCAGCCCCTTCTCCCCCCCCCCCCCCCTTCAATAATAATAACAATAATTAAATCGCCGAAGACGATTCGGATCTTGTGTATCCATTATCGCCGTTGAGGACATACGACGTTCTCAAGAGTATCAAATTACCCCCGAAGACATCTCTCTCTCTCTCTCTCTTTCTCTTTCACTTACACAAGTGTTCACAATTGTGGTCGTTCAATTAATTAAGCCCAAAATGGTGGAGATTCAGTTAAAGTGCTTGGGCCTGATACATTGGTGCCTGAATGCATTGGTGTTTTGAAACCCCCTCCCCCCCCCCCTCCCCCCTTTCCTCTCCACAACTGGAACCGAGTAAAGTAATAAACGCGCAACAGAGAGAGAGAAAGACTGGTCCACCATTTTATCTCTTGGATTCCATACAGCCACACAACGAGGCACTCGTCGGCCTCGTCGTACCATCCACATCTACTTCTCTTCTCTCTCTCTTTCTCTTTTCATCTCACAACCAGAATTTCCTTTTTGTCCAAGCTCTCTCGCTCTTTTATACACTGGCATAAGGCTCATAAAGAAGATAAAGTCACCGCCTACCAAAGGATCGCCGAAACCCAGCAGCAACAGCAGCAGCTGGTGTGCGATATTTAGCCATGGCGCCGAAAAGTAGTGGGGCAGGAAGGGATAAATTCAGGTAAGATTGTAATCGAAAAGAAAAAAAATAAGAGAGAGGGACACACTCTGGAAACTTTTACATCAAGTGTCTCTTTTTCACGGTTTTTTTTGGGAAAAAAATAAGGATTTTTGATTTTTTTTTTTGATGATTGGGAAAATGAATTGAGATTTTTCATTGAAAGGCGGCTGCATGAAAAAATCTGAAAAAATTTGGGAATATGGTAGACATTTTCGAGCATTTTCCCTAATTTTTTCAAATTTTTCGGTAAAGACTCTCACTCCAAGAAAAAAAGATTCATTAAATCAATGCTGAAAAGATCATTTGCATCGAAAAATTGAGATTTTTCGTCGAAAGGCGGCTTCACAAAAAAATCTGAAAAAATTTGACAACACGATGCATAAACTGCAGAATCTTCTCAATTTTTTTCAAAATTTCCCGTAGAGACTTTCATCCCCAAAAAAAAATTATAATTCATTCATTTAGTGCTGAACAAGCCGAATCGTTTTTTCAGCACATCTCGTAAGCCAACCCATGTAGGGAACCGAAATTGGCCGCAATTCGGGGCGATATCGGATTGCCGAGTTTCGATATAGGGGAACTATATTGGTGCGAATTTCGAGCCAATAATGGCATGTCACAGCGGGCCGAAGTCGAAAACTAAATAGGGCGTACATCGCATCCGATTTCGACCCGATATAGGGTTTTGAGTTCGGCCCTACATCGGGCTAAATTCGATGTGACGAATTTCGACTTAGCGCTACGATATACGCCCAACATCGAGTCCGATATCGAACTCGACAGACGCTCAATAATATAAAAACTAATTTTAAACATAAAATAAAAAGAAAATTATCATTTTTTTTTCTAAGATTCCGTAATTTTATATTTTTATTATTTATATTTCAATGTTAATCATTTCAAAGTCATTTTTATCATTACAAATTTTAGTTCCCACAGGCGGTTTTGAACCCTCGATCGTCGGATGATGAAACTTGCGCGCTGCCGACTGGACCATCACTCTATTCGACTTTGACAGAATCGTACTGTCTATATGAATCTAAAAATCATTTGGTCTAAATTCATATTGATATTTATATTGTTTATATGGCTATCTTTATTAAGAGGAATATAATAAAAATGAAGTAAGAACCGAGGAACAAAACTACATATTTCTCGTAATGGAATATTCATTTTTTTACAGAAAATTCCCCTATTTTTGAAAATTAAAGTTTTGTTTCAGTATTATTTTTTCCTCTTTTGATGATCGAATCACTTGATGGCAGAAAGAGAAGATTTTATTCTTGACCAATTTTTATATCTATTCTATTTTACATTTATTTATTATTTTTATATTTTTTTAAATTTAGTTCACGAATTAATCATTAGCAAGAAGAATAATTGAAGAAAAATCAATTATGGCGTGATTTTTCAATCGTTATGTTGGAAAATAAAAAAATATGACAATTAATCAAAAAGAAAAATTATCAACTTATTGTTGGAAATATTTTCGTCAAAAGTAGAGCAGCCGAACTTCGGTTACGCGAATTACGTGCGATTTCGGATAGATATAGGTTTCCCGATATTCGGCTACTCGATATAGAACCGAGTTACGATCTAACTCACCATCCCAATATACAGGGCTCGACGTTGGGAAGAATATCGGGCTTATTAGCGGAACCAATATCGACGCCCCGATATTGTTTCGTACTTTGGCCTTTGATCGACTGCCTAAAATCGGATAAAATAATTTGGCCCGAACATTGGCCACCCTGTGGATGTCGGGAAACCCTACATGGGAATTGACAGAAAAATTCTCAAAGAAACCTTTGAGTAGAAAAATAATCCCTAGAAATGTGATCATCATAAAATGGCCCTATCTCGCTTATTTTCCACACGATCCTCAAGAAAAAATGCCCAATAAAAAAATTAAATTTCACGTCTGACCCCTTCACAACTGAATTAATAAAAAAAAAATTCTCTGCCCTCAACTTTTCAACTTTTTTTAAACTTTTTTTTTTTTTATTAATTTTTTTTTTTTTTTTATTAATATTACTCTTCCAATTTCACTTAATAACCCGGATACTTTAATATCCATAATTGTATGGAATACGAGCTCTCCTGTGTTCATTCCTGTATATAACCTGCAACAACCTACACGTGAAATTCACATAATCCTTAACCTCTCACCAGCTCGTACTTTGGTGTTATCAACTTGCTCGCATGACGGTGTTAAAAGGTACCGATTAACTTGTAGTCTTCCGCAATCGATGAAGATTAAAATTATTAATGTCTGTTTCTTTTGCTCCTTCCTCCCCCCTTCCCCCCACCCCCTTCCCCTCTTTTTCCCCCCTTTATCTCTCTTATTTCTTCGATCATCACGAAAAACGAATTGATTTTTTATGGACAAATAATAATTCACGCACGTTTCCAATATCATCACCTCAGTAACAAAGGGGCATAAGTGTTATGCATATAAACAGGACTTACGCCCCTTTGATTCTAAAGCGATGATTATCATAAAACCTCGTTGATCTTGCATTACTCGTGGTAATTTCTCACGAAAGTTGTAATCGCACTGTGTAAGAAACACCAGTTCAATGTAAAATGATTTTATATCGTTTGGATTAGAGAAGCAGAGGGGCATAAGTGCTATGTTTATACCATAGGACTTGAGCCCTTTTGATTCTGAAGTGATGATATCGCTTTGGATAATTTAAAATAAAATAGCAAGTGAACGAGTATGAACGAAAGCGGATGAAGGAAAAAAGGACGGAGGGGGGGGGGGGGAATAATGATAATGCAATTACTCTCGATTGATCTGATGTGTTGTAAGGCCGCTGGCGCAATCTCATTAGCAGGCAATATTTTTAACGTAAATTGAAATGATGTGTCGGAATATTCCTGGGGCGTTTAAAATCATCATATTTTTTTTTTTGTGAATTAATTTGATGAAATTCGCGTTACTTTTTTTTTTTTTTTTAGGGAAGGGAAATGAAAAAATGATGGAGAAATTGAAAATACTACGGTTACATGAGAGTGATCGTATGCTGGATTTTTTTGAGGAACAAAGTGGCGTAAGTGTCTTTTTTAACAATTGATAATGAGATAATAAAAAAAAATAATGAGTTAGTAAGTTTCATCGTAAGTGCAATTTATTAAAATTAAATAGGCATATCTTCAGGACTTACGACTTTTTACGATTTCATTGAATGCACCCAATGAATTTTTATAGCAGAATATTAAACAGAGAAAAATGTTTTCTTAATTTAAGAATGTGCAGGTCACTTTAATTAAGAAAGAAAAGTCAATTGATTTAAGTGAGACAACTCACTTAATTTGAGTGAGTTTTCCTTTCTTAAATTAAGAAAGAAAAAGTCAATGAATTTAAATGAGAGAAATCACTTAATTTAAGTGAATTTTACTTTCTTAAATTAAGAGAGAAAAAGTTACTTGATATAAGTGAGAAAAGTCACTTGATTTAAGTGAGAAAAGTCACTTCATTTAAGTGAATTTTACTTTCTTAAATTAAAAAAGAAGAAGTCACTCGATTTAAGTGAGAAAAGTCACTTAATTTAAGTGACTTTTACTTTCTTAAATTAAGAGAAAAAAGTTACTTGATTTAAGTGAGAAAAGTTACTTGATTTAAGTGCGAAAACTCACTTGATTTGAGCGAGTTTTCCTTTCTTAAATTAAGAAAGAAAAAGCCAATGCATTTAAGTGAGAGAAATCACTTAATTTAAGTGACTTTTACTTTCTTAAATTAAGAGAAAAAAGTTACTTGATATAAGTGAGAAAAGTAACTTGATTTAAATGAGAAAAGTTGGTAAATTTAAGTGAATTTTACTTTCTTAAATTAAGAAAGAAAAAGTTACTTGATTTAATTGAGAAAAGTCACTTAATTTAAGTGACCTGCCATTCTTAAATTAAGTGACTGCACATTCTTAAATTAAGAAAACATTTTTCTCTGTGTAAAATGAAAAAGGGGTAACTCCAAATATTCTTCTGAAAATGATAAATTGTAGAAAGAAAAAGGCGCAAGTGCTAAACTGAAGATTCTTAATGGAAGAAAAGTTAGAGAAAAAAAGGCGTAAGTGCCATTTTTCATCAGTTTATAACGATTTTCAGATTGATTGTAAGTGTAAATGGCTAAAATTAATAAGGTTTATTCCCAGGACTTACACCCTTTTAACAATTTTATCAATGCTTTTTATGCATTTTTTCGCAAAATATTACTATCAAAAAGGCGTAAGTCTCCAAAAAATATCTATTAGTTGAAAAATTGTGAGAACAAGAAAGCCAAAACTTCAAATATTCTTATTTCAAATGGAAAAATTGTAGAAACAAAAGAACGTAAATCCTAAATTGAAGATTTCTCATTGAAAATAATGGCGTATAAAAAAGGCGTAAGGGCTCAATATTGTCTTCCCATTAGTCTAAAATTTGGAGAATAAAAAAAAACAACACGAAAGGATAAAATTAGAGACTTAAAGCATTTGTAAAATAAAAAATAAAAGCAGAAGAAAATTACTAGTAACTCGAGTACTTGAGCTCTCTGCAATTCAATTAATTGAAATGACTTGATCGTCTTTTCTCCAATCCATTCGCTTTTAAATTGATAGAGATCAAGAAAATAATCCCACTCATCTGCATAATAATTGAGTTAATAAACAAAAAAAAAAAAAAAGGATTTTGAATTAATTCATTGGTCTCGTGAATCTGTAATCAATTCATCTGTCTACTCTACAAATTCACCGTTCACGCACGCACACACACACACACACACACGTGCATTAAAATGTTTGATTCAATGAAGCAATAATCTTAATCGCAGACTGTCATTCAGCAACGATTGAATGCCTCTTTGAATATTCAATTTTATTTTTTTGTGAATTATTTATTTCACAAGTTTATGAATAATTTCGTGAATTTCTTCTTTTTTTTTTTTCGTGGAATATTTCGTTCTCTCCCTTTATTCGATGAATGACAGAAATGTATAACTTCAAGAAATGACCATTCGGTTCTTTTTTTTCTTCTTTTCTTTCAGTCTACGTCACTGCATTTCCTTCATCATTGATGCAGAATAGGGGATGAAAGAAGAAACGTATGTTTTTTTTTTTTTTTCTTGAAAAGGGGAGGAAAAAATAATAGTGGGGCTTGTCGGAAAGGCTGAACAGAGCAATATGTATATCGGCAGACCACCATTGAGGCATTACATCCGCAAGGGGAAATTTTTTGAAATAAAAAGGCAAAATGGTGGAAGAATAAATTGAGAAAAAAAAACTGAAACTTATGTCGGAAAAAATGCATTATTTCACAATTCCATTCACTTTTTGCACATTTTTATGTCGAAAATGAACTGCTAAAAGAAGGGCTTTATCAAGTATGTTAGAGTCTAAGACGTAAACCCAGACGCAAAACACGAAAATAGCGTCCTATTTCTGAAATTGAGACGTTTGAAAGAGTGTGTCGACGAGAATGCATAAATTTTATGGTTCTGCACTATAGTGATGTGAAATGATAATCTTTTGTTATTTTGGCATAAAAAAATTACTCCATGTTGTTGAATCCATGCTCAATAATGTTCAAAAGGTTTCAATAAATCTTGTAATGATTTATTTTATTCTTTTTCATTTCCAATAATTCCTTTAAACGTAAATTTTGAAAATAATATTGAAGCTAAACTCAATTTTTCCAAGGATGAATGTTAATAAAAAAAATGAGATTGAGAGAAATAAACTTTTAATTAATGTATCTGGCAAATTCTCAAACATATTCTTTCGTCTTTAATCATACATAAGAAAAATATATAACGTGAAATTTTACTTTTTTATAGGCGCAATAGAAACTTTACAATAGCTTAAAATTTTGATCACAAACAATAGTTTCTTAATAAATACAGTACTTATCTTTTAATTTTAGGAAAAATAACATTTGCTCCTCTTCAATACGATATATAATGAGTCAATAATAAAATAATACAAAAAAAATGAACGATTCCATGGAATTAAAAAACAATGATAAAAATTATAATTGACAATAGCGATGTTTCCTCTGCAGAAGATTAGAAGCGAGACAGCAAGCAGTGTAAAATTTCAGGGCTCGTAGCCCATTGTCCTGTGTTTACCTAAATTTATAGAATGCCAATATGACTTTTATTTTATTTTATCGATAAAATCATTTTCTCTCTTTCTTTCTATTTTTTGGCGGTAAATTTTAAACTTCAATTCTTATAATCTGCTCAATCCATGTGTCTAAAAAAAAATCCTAAAAAAAGTGTTTTTTTCTACGAGTAAGCCCTTACCCCCGCCCCCCTCCCCTTAAAGCATCCTGAATGGATGCAAGAGTGATTAATCGATTGATTGAGGTGTTATTGCTGTGCAGTATGTCATGCAAAATACAAAGAAAATTAGTAAAAAAGCAGAAATTCAACGAATAGGGTAGGTGACAGCACCACTTGAAACATAATCATAACTCAAATTATATAACAAAATTGCGAATGAGACATGACGAGAGCCCTTTCCAAAAAAAAAAGTACAACAAGGACTGAGTAAAATTATAATCACACTCTATATGTCAACGCAGTATAGAGCTCATGATTACACAGAGAAAAATGTTTTCTTAATTTAAGAGTGTGCAGTCGCTTAATTCAAGAATGGCAGGTCACTCAAATTAAGTGACTTTGCTCACTTAAATCCAGTGACTTTTTTTTTCTTAATTTAAGAAAGTAAAACTCACTTAAATTAAGTGACTTTTTTCACTTAAATCAAGTGACTTTTTCTTTCTTAATTTAAGAAAGTAAAACTCACTTAAATTAAGTGACTTTCCTTACTCAAATCAAATGACTTTTCTTTCTTAATTTAAGTGACCTGCACATTCTTAAATTAAGTGACTGCACATTCTTAAATTAAGAAAACATTCTTCTCTGTGTAGATATAAACGAACAATAAAAAGCTAACTGAAGTAAATAGGCAATCAAAACTTATGCCACGAAGTGTCCATTCCCAAGATGCAGGAAAAATCAATCTTGGAGCTCAATAATTCCAAAAATAATTCCTAAACTCCGAAATTTGTAAATTTATAATTAATAGATCTTTAAACCTTCATTTTTTATGATAATCTCCCTTGAAATCATTTCCCCAATTTTTTCATCAAAATCTGGATTGAAAATCTCGAATTATCGCCAAAACATCTTCACTACTCCTTCGACTCAATTTGCTATAAATGACCAGCTTTCTTCGAGTTTCCTTTTATTCCATGATTCTCCATCCTGCCGATAAAAAATCATCATAAATTTTCATTACTTATTAAACGGTTCTTTCACATCAAGTTTTGCACGCTCAAGACATGCTGACGCCACAACGTTTGGTGTCTACAATGTTGCGTTTTCTTGATGGTAACGCTACAATGTTGCATCGAAGCAGAAAAAAAAACCTATTATGGACGTGATACTCTGATAATAGTAAAACTCTAATACAACCGTTGGAATTCCTTTTAAATTCCAATTTTTTTTCCTACGAACTTGGTTTATTATCAAGTCACTCATTAGCTCGCACTACTCGGCATGAGGGGTCTAGTTAAAAAATTCTCCAGAATGATTTATTCAGAAAAAAAATTTCAAAAAAAAAAATCTGAAAAATACTTTTTTCACAAATAATTCCTTGAGAAAAATAATCTTGAAAAATAGCATTTGTCAATAATGGTTTTGTTGAAGTCAATATTTTGATGGTTTCAGGAAGATTCGATGTCGAATACTCGAAAAGTAGACATAGTTCTTCAAAATTGCGATTACTATACTATACTATTTATTTTTTGATTTATTTATTTATTTATTTTAATTAGATCCAACAGCCGAAGCTAATGACAGGGTCAAAGTACAAATCTTTTACAAATTTCTGCAGTATATTTTTGAAGAAGAGAAAAGTGCAGAAAAAAGAAAAGAAGAAACAAAAGAAAATACAGTAAATGAACCAAATAAAACCGAAAACAATTGGTAAAAAGAGTATTTACAGAGCTTAACTGATCAAAATTCGCCAGTCATTATCACATACTCATTACATACACTCAATAACAATTATCAGCACAACATTATTTCATACTGTTTACATAATTTCTCGCCACTTCAGTGATACACTGTACAGACGACTACTACGCTATACTACGCTGAGAAAAAAAATTCTTGTAGCAAAAAAAATTGCCTTTTAACAAAATTTTCAATAAAAAAAAAAAATTAATAAAAAAAAATCCTTCATAATTTTTATATCTATATATATTGTAATTTTCTGGAGTGAAGTGAATTTTCTCCAACTAAATAAATTTTCTAACAAAAATTTTTTTTTCTCACTGTGTAATATAATCTAATATGACTATAGTATAGCTATATTTAGGAAAAATAAAACGGTGTCAAAAAACATTTCATGCTTTTTTTTAGAAGGGAATTTTGTGATTTGATGCTCACATTTGCTTCTCAATTTTCGCAACTTTCCAACAATTCTTTAACGATTTTTCCATAATTTAGAGGATTTTGGGACTAGCTAGAAATTTTTTTACTGCTGATACCAAACCGAATCAAACCAAAATTGAGAACCAGTCGATAAAATTAAAAAAAAAAATGAATTTTATAATAAATTGGATTCTAGTAGCTCACTGAAATACACATTACCTACAAACCTAGTTGAAAAAAAAATTTCTCAATAAACCTTTTTGGATTAAAAAAAAAAAAATGAAGCTTTTTAAATGAAAAAAAAAACAAAAAATAAAGTTTTCTGAATGAAAAAAAAAAAACAAAAAATAAAGTTTTTTAAATGAAAAAAAAATCAAAAAATAAAGTTTTTTGAATGAAAAAAAAAAACAAAAAATAAAGTTTTTTAAATGAAAAAAAATCAAAAAATAATTTTTTTTGAATTGAAAAAAAAAACAAAAAAAAATTTAATCAAAAATGAAATCATGGATGAAATAAATTTACTAAAAAATCCAATAACGTCATATATATGTGAATAACGCATAACATCTCGATAATACGATGTTCTCACTGCTCTAGTCTCGAGTTGAGTAGAGTTGTCGAGCCCAGACAGCCATTAAAAAAAGAGCCTTGACTGTATCTCAAAAGTGACCATGAAATAGCCCAACCTAGATATAGATATAACAGTGCTAAAAATTCAACAAAATAACTCAATAATTAATATGAAAAAAAAAATTACCAGAAACACCTGTAATTTTTCATTACTTTTCACACTTGTAAATGTTTTTATTTTCATTTCTCCCCCCCCCCCCTCCCCCTTCAAGAGACTCCATCTCTTCATTTCATTATCCGCTATTTTTTATCTCTCTCACACTCCCGCATAAATTCTCCCCCCTAATACACTCGGTGTTTTTTTTTCTCTCCCCTTACACGCACCGCCCCATTGGAACACGCGTATATATACGAGGGATCCCCTCTGCATTGGGTTCGACTAGCGGCTTGGAGGAAAGAAAATAAGAAGAAAGAAGAAGAAGAAGAGGAAGAAAAAAAAAAAAGGCCGGCCCTTAAAAAGAACTCGATATTTTTTATGCTCCGACAGCAACTTGGGTGGTCCAAAATGGCCGCACAATCCAATGATATAATATACACGATGGTAGAAAAAGAACCATTGGATTGCCGTTTGCGGTGAAAAAAAAAAACGAAAGACTCGCTATTTTCATGTACACAATATATATGTATATATACTACACCATTACCTATAAAACATTAAGTATGTTCACGTGCCACAAACATGTAACGACGTCATAATATACACATGTGTGTATTAATGTTGAACTCGTTGATGGATATAATCGTGAAATTCTTCGGATTTTTTTGTAATGTGTATTGCATTAAAGAGAATAAATATATTATTCCGAAAAAAAAATTCCAGTCTACACAGAGAAAATTTTTTTCTTAATTTAAGAATGTGCAGTCACTTAAATTAAGAATGGCAGGTCACTTAAATTAAGTGACTTTTCTCACTTAAATTAAGTGACTTTTTCTTTCTTCATTTAAGAAAGTAAAACTCACTTAAATTAAGTGACTTTTCTCACTTAAATCAAGTAACTTTTTCTTTCTTAATTTAAGAAAGTAAAAGTCACTTAAATTAAGTGACTTTTCTCACTTAAATCAAGTGACTTTCTTTCTCAATTTAAGAAAGTAAAACTCACTTAAATTAAGTGAGTGTTCTCACTTAAATCAAGTGACTTTCTTTCTTAATTTAAGTGACCTGCATATTCTTAAATTAAGAGAGCATTTTTCTCTGTGTATTTTGTCCCAGTTTTCTCTATTCATTCCATTCATTTTTTTTTCCTGGACTTACGCCCTTTTTCCATGAGTACTTCTTCAAAAACCATAAAAATGAATGAATTGAAGAAATCACTGGAGAAAAAGACATAAATGGACGTACGCCCTTTCAATTATCAAGAATAACACTTACGCCGATTTGTTATCAATTTTTTTCCCAATACACCGAAAAAAATGTTTTCTTAATTTAAGAATGTGCAGTCACTTAATTTAAGAAAGAAAAGTCACTTGATTTAAGTGAGTTTTATTTTCTAAAATTAAGAAGGAAAAAATCACTTGATTCAAGTGAGAAAAGTCACTTAATTTAAGTGACTTTTACTTTCTTAAATTAAGAAAGAAAAAGTTACTTGATTTAAGTGAGAAAATTCACTTAATTTAAGTGAGAAAAGTTACTTAATTTAAGTGAATTTTACTTTCTTAAATTAAGAAAGACAAAGTCACTTAATTTAAGTGACCTGCCATTCTTAAATTAAGTGACTTCACATTCTTAAATTAAGAAAACATTTTTGTCTGTGTAATGAGCGCAAAAAAAGTGGCTTGGATCTCAGATAAAAAAAATGGAAAGAGCACTTGCATCCATTTTTCTCCAAAATAACGTCTTTATAATGATAACAATAATAATAATGATAATAATAATTTGCTGCTTTGTACAGATGTGCTCCAACTCTATGGAGTTTGTGATTAATAATAATAATAAATGTAGAGGCTAATTGGGATATTGGACATCTAAATAAATATTCAAAGTCAATGTTGACATTTATATTTAACACTGTTAGAAAAAAATTGAAATCTCATAGGAAATTCGATGAAAATTTTAATGAAAAAAATTTTTTTAAAAACGTGATACTGAATGTTTTTTAATGGTAAAATACTTATGAAATCTGTGTATTTCCGAAGAAATTCAGAGTAATCTATGAGTTTTAAGTTGAATTGAGACGAAAATTCTACAACTCACTTGAATTATCAACTGAACATGAATATTCAGAATTAAAATGACTTGAATTTTCAATTTTTCCTTAAATTTTTCCGATTTTTTCTAAATTTCCAAGAAACAATTGAACTGAAATTTACAAAATTTCATTGATATTTAGGCGTAAAATTATCTAAAAAACGATGATTTGTTTATTTTTCAATTACGTAATTATCTGAAATTTCAGTAAATATATAACTTGTTTAAAATTTCCCTGATTTTGCACGAAAAATTCAGACAGAAATTTCTTAACAGTGAATTCCTAAAAAAACAATATTTTTCCAAATAAATCTGAAGATTGACTTGGAATATTCATTTAATTGTCCAATATCCCAATTAATCTCTAAATTAATAATCCATCATCATGGACGACAAAAATAACAGCAATAATAATAATAATAATAATAATAATAATAATAGAAGAAATTAGTAAACATGTGTTTTTATATTCAAGTAAGAAATTGTGCAGGTTTCTCTTTCAGTCTGCCATGATAAATAAAAGTAAAAATGCTACCTCACATTGGAGCAGGAGAGAGCAAGAGAGAAGGAGTGGGGGGGGGGGGGAGGGGGGAGTCGACAAATGCCGCCCTCGGGCGACAGCCTAATTGCAAAACTGCCCAAGAGAAAGAGAGAGAGAATCATCGACTACAAAGTTATGCAGCTGTTCTTCACACTGATGTATAGAGATCTGCACTAATGTTCATACGTGTGATGTTGTTAACGGGAAGCTACGTATTAATCTAGAATATCTAAGATGCTTCTCTCCATCACCCCCCCCCCCTCCCCCCTCCTCCCACCGCCTCTTTTCGCGCTTGACTGCAGATAAGTCCCTTGCACTTGTGTGCAGTTGAATATTGATGGACTCGAGTGATGCTGAATTATAAACGAGCGTCACTCTCAGAGACAAAAAGTGGCTTATGTCCTGTATTTAATAATAGTACTTAAGCCCTTTTTATTCTAAAGCTACTATATGAAGTGAATTGACTGAGAGAAAACAAGTTCAGTAAAATGATTACTTCCTCGTCGTAAATAGCTCTCGTGTATCTGTTAAATTAATCATTTATTGATGGATAATTCCTTCGTTTATAGGTGAATTTTTCAATATTTTATTGGGATAAGTAGATTGAGTTATTTTAAGATGTAATAATCGTTTGATACTCGTAAAGGAAGGAAAAATGAGGGGTAAAAATGATAGAATATTGAGAACATTGGTTCTTTGCAAAAGATTTTCTTGAAATAATTCGAAAAAATTTTCGAGGATTTTTTTTTTTCGTATAATTTTATTTAATTACATAGAATTTAATGAAAATAAGTATCTTAATGAATGATTGGGAGGTACAATGGGAAAAAGTTGAATTTTTTTATTAAATCGTTAATAAAAATTTATACGAGATGAAAATTCTCATATTTCATTCAGTAATCTGCAGAAAATGTAATAAGAGATAAATTAAGCCCACGAAACCAAAAATTGATTGAAAATTGAAAAAATTTCATTATTTTTTAAATCTCTTCAATTTTTTCAAGATTTAATTTAAAAGGGGGGGGGGGATATTTAATTTTTTTTACTCGATTTTTTTAAAAATTCAAGTAAATATTCAAGTTCATAACAATCAAAAGGATTGAGCGACATTATTCTGACTTCAATGACTTCAACAAAATGTGAAGTCAATGACTTCAAGCGTTGATCAACGTGACTTCATGACTGCAATTGGCTGCCAATGACTTCATCAATTTGTAGTCAGTGACTTCAAATATAATGAAGTCACTGAAGTCACAATAAATAAAATTTTACAAATAAAAGAGGGTGGGGCAAAACGGATTTTCATCATATTGAAACAAAAAGTTGCTATATAAATGACGCATTAGAATATTTAGATGTTTTGTATTGGAAATATTTTTTAACAGCCTCAAAAATATTATCAGATAGTTTTAAATCCCCACTCTCAGTTATCACAGGGGGTGAAATAGTTTTTTAATACTGTTCAATATCGATGTACCTATGCACACTCATTGGCTCTAATTTCAAACAATTTGTACTTTCATCCAGAATATACCAGTGGCAAAGAACACTGATCTTTCTTTTATTTTCATGAACACGAGCATATTCACTTGAAAATTCTTTGCTACGCAAAGTTCTTCCTTCTGTATATACGAAATTCAATATAAACCCTAATTCAAATGCGATAAATTCAAAACCTGAAATACGTAATTTGAGTGACTTCAATTAATTTCATCGACTTCAGGTGACTTCAGTGACTTCAGAAAAATGAAATCATTTGATTTCAGTGATTTCAAAAGTTGAAATCACCTGACTTCAGTGACTTCACTGATTTCAATGACTTCAACTCGACTTCAAATTGACTTCATCGCGGTGTGATGATGATCAATTGCAATTAATATTTGATAGTTTTTACCACTATTTTCTTCTCAATAAATCGATGGAAAGCTGGTGTAGGAGGAAAAAAAGTGCTTCCAGCTGAAAAAGTGCTTCCAGATGGAAAATATTTTTTTTTTACAATTTTTCTGAATTTTTTTTTCTCGAATTCTTGCTTTTTTCCTTATTATTATAAAACGATTTTTTTTTCTTCGGGTCATAGATTAGGTGGAGCCATGACTGACACTGAAAGACTCTTGGGAGTCTCATGAAAGTGCCGTAAATATTGTGACGGCGAGTTAGTCTCGCCCCGTGAAGTCAGTTTTGGTGGAAACCTTGAAATTTTTAATTTGAACTCATATATATATTTAAAGAATGTACATTTTTACGTGTTGGAAAAAAAACGGGAGGGTTGGGCAAAATGAACCCTGAGAGAAAGATGAAGATTAGATAGTAAAAAATTATTTTTCTACAAAATTTGTATTTTTTTTCACTTTTCTCAAATTATTTTTCGCACAATATGAAAATATTGTAAAAATTTATATATTTCAGGTTTTTGGAATTATCAGTAGAGTCTCCCCTCCCCCCTCCCACTTCTACAATTGCGAGCAGTTAATTATTTATACAGCAAAAATTTCTTAGAAGTTTTTCCTTAAAAAAAACGTCTTTTCGAAAATTTGTTAAAATATTCTTGCAATAGGAAAAAAATCTTCAAAACTTTCTCTGAAATTTTTTTTTCAATTTCTGAAATTTTTAACTTATTGTTCATTTTCGTTTAAATGTTATATGAACCATTTCCCATTTTTATTCATTTTCTTAAATTCATTTTTTTATTTATTGAATTTTTTTTTTCTCTCAAATTTCCAACAAAAATTACATTATTACTCGATAATTTACGTGAAATTTTTCTCATTGGATAAAAGGCAATGAAGATCTTTCATTTCTTTTTTCTCACCCACTTTGAAATAAACCTGAGTGTATGGAATTTTCGAAAGAGCATGTTTTCGGTGTCGGTTGAGGTTATTTCACCATAAAAAAAAAAAAAAAAAAAACCTACACTTTGCGGCAGTTTGCTAATTCTTTCTCTGAGCAATCCGCGGCGCGCGTTTTACGATCGACAAGATGCGAAGTGGTGGCGGTTATTATATATATATATATACCCACGAAAAGGTGTTTATCAAGTGGCGAACGCCACAGTGAGAGACAGACAGATGCAACAAATGCTGTGAAAATCCCAAGAAGAGCGGAAACCAAAAATCACCTTTACTTATCTCAGAAGTGAAGAAAGAGGAAAAGATCCTGAAAAAAAACACCGAAGTAAATCGTCGCCTCAGAAACAAAAGGGTGTAAGTGCTATGCTTATACAAAGGACTTAGGCCCCTTTTACTCTATAATGACAAAATGATTATTACACTTTGGCTTTAATCACTGAAAATTATTTTTCTCCTTCGATTCTCTCCATCGCCTGTTGCAACAAATGGGTAAATAAAGAGAAAAAAACAAAAAAAAAATCATCCATCCAGGGCATAAAAGCCCAGAGGTGGAGCTGAGAGTCCAAAGATGGCCGTGAGGTGATTCCCTCCAGGCGGTATCTTGGCCTATCATGGCTGTATCTTCGCCATCGAGATATTAATTTATTGCAGTGAAATTAGGAGCCAAAATGAAAGAAAGAATGAAGAAAAAAATCGTAAAGGAATGTATCTAGAGAGGAGAACACCCAGGATACATAGATTGTTACCTTCTACGAAGCTAAATCCTCCAGACAGTTGATTTATAAATGAAGATTCTTTTTTTTTTAATGAAATATCTGAGATAGTATTGAGGATTAAATGATTATTTTAGAAAACAGATAAAGGTGTAATTTCTACTTTTATAAATAAATAAATAAAAAAAACTTCTACTTTTTTTTGTAATTATTAAAAAAAATTAATGATTATTGATACGTAATGAACTGTCACGAATTTTCATGTATTGTCAGGTAAATCATTAAAAACAAAAAGATGTAAGTCCAAATGTCTTTATATTAATCAGAGAAATGTATAGGAAAAGAAGGGCGTAAGTGCCATTTTTATTTAATGCTTGCTCGTCATTTTTTCGCAATTATTTTTTGAAGTAAAAATTAATTAATAAAGAAATTTTTATTAGAAAACAAAGAGGCATAAGTCAATATATATATATATATTTTTTCTAAGTAAAAAAAAAAATAATTTAGAAACGAAAGGGCGTAACTCCGAATATCTTAGATTTCAAGAGAAGAAAATTAGAAAAAAAAGGGCAAATCAAAATATTCTAATAAAACAAAAAAATCCAAATATTTTTTTTCCAAATGAGAAAAATCCTAGAAAAAAGAAGCCATAAGTCCAAATATTCTTTTCTTCAAGTCAACAGAGCCTTAGGAATAAAAGGACGTAAAGTTCAGATATTCTGAATTTCGAATGAAGAAATTTTAGAGATAAAAAAACGTAAGTCCGAATATTTTCGAATTCAAATTTCAAAAAATGAAGAAATAAAAAAAGGATAAATCCAAATATCATTGATTTTGAATTTAAACAATTCCAGAAATGAAAAGACGTAAGTCCACATAATTTCCTGTTTCAGAAAAAAAAAATCGAAGAACAAAAAAAGGCATTTATCCCAAACTTTATGATTTCAAATTTAAAAAAATTCTAAAAACAAAAAGGCGTAAGTCCGAATATTTCCCCCGCACTAGTCTGAAATTCCAAAAAAAATGCTATAAATAGGGGAAACCGGGGCAAAATGGGTTCCGAGATCCTGTGCTTTAAAGTACCCCATTTTGCCCCGGTCTCCCCTACTTAATTAAGTCATTTTCTTTTCAAGGCAAAGAAAAAAGAGAAATGAATTAATGACACTTGACATTAACCAATAACCTATCAATAATTAATTATTATCCAAAAAAAAAAAAAAATCAAGAGATTATTGGTGGCTTTAATACTCATAAGATAAGAAAACGTTTTCGACACCCATGCGATCACTTATATCTTCTTTCATGCCTCGGCGCGAGTGGAGAGAAGTCTGCCACGCATTCAGTATAATTTTGCCATTATCCCCACTACAAATGTATCTCTCCATTTGAAAATTATAAACCCGGTTGGCCTGAAGGCTATATACAATAGAAAGAGCATGAAGACCACGCGGCCAGCTCGTGATCATAATGATTTCGATGATGATCGTTCTCTCGTTATTACTCTTTCCTTATAAACTTTTAACACACTTGCACACAAAACAGATATACCCATGAGTTTTTATTTATTTTTGCCTTTTTTTTTTTAAGGGCCTCGAGGGCAATCGCTCATCGTCATTACTTACACTGTTCAACTACATGGTTTGCAATTTCTTTCATTTAGTTTTCTCTTGGCTTTCTTACGTTTAACGTTTTGTAAATTCTTATTCTCACCTTTTTTTTTTTTTTTTTTTTTTGTTAACCGAGGATCTTGGTGAAATTGTTTGTTGATTCAACAGTCTTATCGGATCTCCCTTGATAAACGTCTTGAGAGACATTTCTTATTTATATTCTGCACAAAAAAATTAGGTGTTATACAGAAAAAAATGTTTTCTTAATTTAAGAATGGCAGGTCACTTAAATTGAGTGACTTTCCTCACTTAAGTCAAGTTACTTTTTTCACTTAAAGCTTTACATAAATCAAGTGACTTTTTCTTTCTTAATTTAAGAAAGTAAAACTCACTTAAATTAAGTGACTTTTCTCACTTAAATCAAGTAACTTTTTCTTTCTTAATTGAAGAAAGCAAAAGTCACTTAAATTAAGTGACTCTTCTCACTTGAATTAAGTCACTTTTGCTTTCTTAATTTAAGAAAGCAAAAGTCACTTAAATTAAGTGATTTCTCTCACTTAAATTAAGTGACTCTTCTCACTTGAATTAAGTGACTTTTTCTTTCTTAATTTAAGAAAGCAAAAGTCACTTAAATTAAGTGATTTCTCTCACTTAAATTAAGTGACTTTTCTCATTTAAATTAAGTGACTTTTCCTTTCTTAATTTAAGAAAGTAAAACTCACTTAAATTAAGTGACTTTTCTCACTTAAATTAAGTGACTTTATCTTTCTTAATTTAAGAAAGTAAAACTCACTTGAATTAAGTGACTTTTCTCACTTAAATTAAGTGACTTTTCCTTTCTTAATTTAAGAAAGTAGAACCCCAAATTTTCGAAATTCGATCTCCCAATCCAATTTTCATTTTAATAATTTCCGATTCTTTTATTACCTTCAAGAATTTCTGGAGAATTGAAAACTTTTGAAATGAATTGAAAAATGTCAAAAAATATCAACTTCAATGCATCATCAAAAATACTACCTAAAAATCGTAAGAATCTCCTATTTTCAAATATTTCTCATAAAAATAAGAAATAAAATTTTCCTTTTTTTTTCATCATACTTTACAGTAAAATTTTTATTTCCCCAGATTTTCACGTTTTTCCCTCATTTTTTTTTTTTTTTTTTTTCAATTCACCGGTGGAATATCACACATTGGGCAATAACAAACCACTAAGAGTCGAACCACGTGTCGCCTCTGTTATATGAAACTAAAATCTCAAATATTAGTGACGATGGGTTTTCTCAGAGGAATGGGGATGCGCAGCCTGTAATATCATTCTAGGCTTTTTTTTTCGTTCCTTCTTCTTATTCCCACAGCATCTAGACTCGATCAAAAAAAAAAAAACCTGACACCATGTGCGACAAAGTACAGCAAACTTTCTACCACTGTGACCGCGCACTTGTGGGCACACATCTAACCAACATGAAATGAAATTTTATTTTTTTCCCTTTTTTTTCCCCTTTTCTTCTTTTTTTTTTCAGGGGTTTCAGTAAATGACTGTAAATTATTACTACGGAAGAGCGAATTTTCAGTGTGATCATCATTTGCATTTTCAATATGGTACTTGGTGGCTTTGTAAACTTTCGAATTTGTGGGAAGTGAGTACAGAATTGCGATCAGAATGCCATAAATTTGCCTAATGTCTCTAGGGAGAAATTAAGAAACAAGTGAAAAATCAGTAGTGAATAGGTAAATTGAGAAATCAACTTTTTTTTTGTCTCTTTTTGCTTCCAAATGGAAGCTATGTAATTATCAGAATTTTCGATTGTAACTTTTTTGACAGAAGATGCTTGAAATGATCTAAATAGAGAGAAAATGACATTTTAGCGTATGTCTGTGTGTGCATAAAAGTCTCAATTACAGCAAAACGGTTTTATAGAAAAATTTCATATTTTGTGGAAAACTTTCTCTCGGCGAAGTCTATTTTTTAAACGGATCTCGGAGAGTAAGCGAGATACCGTGATTTTTGTAGAATCCTTTTTTGAAGAGAATTTCAAGGGCTACAAAAAAGGTTTCTTGGAAAATTTCGCTATCTCGCTTAGATTCCGAGATCCTTTTATGAAACGATGATTAGCAGAAAATATCGTATCAAGAGCTTCTCATAATTTTATTATTCTTATTTTACTGTTTAATTGTTGAAAAAAGGGACTCTTTCGGTGTATCTTGAAATTGATGTTTGTTCATTGAATAATTGGCCAAAAAAAAAGATAATTAACGATTTTCCCTTTTTTTTGTTTTTTATCTATTTTTTTTTCATTTTTGAAAATACATGAAAAACATGAATTCAATATAATTCTTTGAAAAATACTATTTTCACATTTATCAAAAATAATATTTTTAATTCATGGAAAAAAAAAAATATGAGAAAATTCTTAAAAATTCATGAAATATGCATATTTTTTTATCCATAAATGTTTCCGTAAAATTTTAGAGAGATTGACAGCCATCATTTCTTTACGAATCATAATGTGATGACAATATTTAAGATTCAACATGAATTCCCACGAGAAAATAAAGATTTTATAGTTAAAATGGCACCAGTTCCCCCAAAAATTTAAATGTAATTTCGTTATTTCATGTTCGTTTCAGGCGTTTTATTACCACCACAACATTCGGTACTCTGATAATTCGTGTCTCGCAATTGAAGTAAACCGCCGAAAATTCATGAGAAAACTCATAAAAATCGAAGGGAAAAAATCGTCTTAAAGATCAAATTGAAAAAGGTGAATTGCCTGAAGTCGAAAACGCACAAATACTGCCTTAACAGGATACACGGAGCGAAGAATTGTTCAGAATTACGATTGCATCGTCAACATATTCATTTTTATATGCTAATTAGTCCAATTAATTACTGAGATATCGAAAATTTATTGTTACTCATTGATACCAAAGACTTAAAGACTTTTTCTGCTCTTTTTTTGATAAATCTATGAACAAAAATGGTTTTCCTATTTTTAATTTTTTTCAATTTCTGCAAAAATCATTGAATGTATGGAAATTTCGTGTGTACACTGTTAGAAAAAAATTGAAATTTCATAGGAAATTCGATGAAAATTTTAATAAACGTGATAATGAATATTTTTTAATGGGAAAATGCTTATGAAATTTAATGCTTATGCAATTAAAAATGTTTTTTTTTTTTAATGCGCAATTTCTTAGCGTGAATAGGACTTTACATCTCATGAATTCCATTAATTAGTGATCAATTCAATGGAATAGTCTATGAAAATATAGTCATTTTGAAATAAATTATTAATTTGCAAAAGAAAAAGAGGAAAGTGGAATTTTATTTGAATTTATCGATTTTTCTTATCGAAACATCAAAAAATTGAGGGAAACATAATTTCGATTAAAAAAAAAAATTTCAAAAGTTAAAAAAAATCTGAATTCCCAAAAACTTTCGAATATTCTTTCTCCTATTTCTTTCAACAGCTGAGTTGAAAGAAAATGGAATTTTCCCATTTCATTTTGAATTCCGAGGGAAAGATAATTGATGCTTTCACTGAAGCATCAGATCCCGAGAAAATAGAGATATTCAAAGAAGAAATCAGCCTCAAGTTATCCGAAACACTAAAAAAGAAACTGATTATTCGTAGAAAATGATTTAATGGAGTTGATTCAGGATGAAACAACAACTAATTTCTTGAATTTTTGAAATTATTTGTTAAATGAAAATGTATTCTTCACGTCAACAAAGTGGAAAAACCTGGTGCGACCACATTGCTGTTGGCTAAAAACGAATCGAGTTCGCTTCTTCGTAATTGAAATATATCTCAGGAGTGAAAAATGGATATAGTAGAGCCATCTAAGCAGCAAGAATGAAAGTAAATGCTTTTCCATCGATCGGTAATTCATCATGAAATGAAAAAAAAAAAATTGAATTAATTTATCGGGGGAAAAAAGAAAATAAAAAAATTTATTAAAAGAAAAATAAAATAAATTAAAAAATTTATTCAATTTTTTTCTGTATTTCAAATTTTAAATATGCCGAAAGAAAAACATAATAACGAATAGAAAAAAATGAAAAATAGGAATTTAGTGGCAAAAAAGGGAAAACAGAAGAAACCGACTTATCCTTGACAATTCTCGATGAAATATATCGGAAACTAAGCGAGATAGGGCGATTTTGTCTTAATTCTTCTTTACATTCTTTGAAGTGCTACATAAAAGGGTAGAGCGAACTCGCCTCATCTCGCTTAGTTTCCGAAAGATTCTCTGTTTTTTTCTTTTCAAAATAGATTGTGAGATTTGATCGAACTCAGATAATTGATATCGAAATCCGATCAAGCCTAAATTTCATTGGTCAATTGAAAAGAACTTTTCGAAGAAATTATTATTTTTTACCCCATAATATTTATCGAATTTTAAATTTTTTTTCAAATTTTTCAAGATCTTATAGACAGGATTTACGCCACTTTGACTCTAAAGCCGTGAAATGATGAACTGTCAAATTTTGGAAAATTTGTAATTGCACTGAATCTTCTTCTGAACAGCTTCAAGAAAGTGTTTTCACCTCCTTTCCCCTTTATTTTCCGGCGAATATCCAATCGTCGATAATGTAGCAATTCCCCGATAAGTTCCAATTTTAAGCAGAAGTCTAATATTAACAGATGTTAACGTAGTTGACTCCCTACCCTCCAGTTAAAAAGTTTTGGCTCTGAGACGCTACCCTATGTGTTGATAATGTACCACTATGAACCTATATATTTTCGACTTGACTGTACACTCACACAGTAGTATCCTCTATATGAATACACACAACTGTGAAATGTTCTCCCACAACACGCTCGTGCGGCCCTCTTGATACCCCTTCCACTGAGAATTTCGTCAAAATTTCGGTTTTATTTTTAATTATTCACCGAAACCATGTGGTCAATGATCTCCATATTTTCAAAAATAATTCTAGATGTATAGTTCTGATAGGTGTTAGTTTTTCATAATGATGGCGTTTTTTTTTCAACGTGAAAAAAAATAAAATTAGTAGTTTTCCCACGCTTCTCTCATACTGCCTGTACAAAAACGGTGATTTTAATTGCAATTATCTCATATATACTGTGGACCATCGTTCTCAAATTTCATTGTTAGATGCATTATGCATCTAATTATTTATAGCCCAATTTTTAAGCAAGTCTTGAACTTTGTCATTAGAAAGTCAGCTACCTTAAGTCAAAATAAATTCATCAATGTATTTCGTTTTTATTGAAAAAATAGAACGTAAATTCTTCTTTGTTTATAATAATTAAAAAATATTCGAGCAATACCTTGATACCTACATATATTTACATTACTCGTCGTCACTTGTGAGACACCATTTCCTTTTTTTATCTTACGTTGCATTTTTTTTTAAGCTTAAATGTTGCACCCAAACAAAGATGATCACTGCCTACAGTAAAATTTGGGATTGTAGGTAATTGCTCACATTCTTTAACAGTTGGTAGTACATATCTGTCTAATAATTCAATGTCATTGTAAAATATATAATCAACTGTTATCCATTCATTTTGATGAGTTGTTGCTTCATTTTCTCCATTACTTTTTGAATGACCATAAACACTTCTTAATTTGAATGGATGAGTCAATGCACCAGATGAAAATTTAACGTACTGACCATCGATTATCTCAATTTTTTGGTAATCCGATGATTTTAAATCAACTTCGTTTGAATGAGGATAATCACGTGATTTACGATTTGATGACTTCTCATTGCGATTTGTTTCACTGCTTTCCAACTGAAAATTTAAGTAATTTTTCATTATTTTTTTATCCTATATTTTTTAAGTAAAGAGTGATAAAATTATTAATTCATCGAATTTCACTTTTTCGTTTGCAGAAGGGAATGAAAAAATATTTTTTTTTCAAAGTGCAGGTCCTTATGAAAAAAAAATTTGAAGGATTAGACAATGATGGAGACATGTTAGAGTACCTTATCTTTTTTTTAAAGATTTTTTTTGCAGTCGTTCTCTCCGAAAAACCATTCTGCTTCATTTTGACTCTTCAATTTAAAAAAAATTAAGGGAACATCTTCCTATCACATGGATGAGATAGAGAGAGATGCAAATAGTTAGAACTACCTTCTAGTTGAAATTCCTCGATAACCATATGGAGAATTGAATATTTTTTTCTTCTATTATTTAGTTACAATGCTGTTCTCTTCGTCAATTGTTTGTAAATAATGAGTCAACTGTGTGGTTTTCTTAGGTTTCTCAGGTCTTACAAAATGAAAATCGGTGGGAATACATAAGAAAGGGTGTTTTAGATGATTCCATTGAAGAGCTGAGGAAATTTGACATGGAAATTATATGTCGCATTGTTTTTAATTTTTTTTTTCGGAAATTCAAGGATTTTTTGAAAAAATTAAGCCCAAATTTTTGAAATTTCGGGGAAAAAAAACGAAAATCATTTATGACACATGTTTTCTGCGTGAAATTTCTTCAGCTCTTCATTGGAAGCATCAAAAAAAACTCTCTCTCCTTCCATTTCATAGAAAACCTTCAATTTTTGTTCCTAAATCTAAAATAAATGTAGAAAATTGAGGAAAAACTTCAAGTAATTTACGCGTCTACGTATTTATACACAAAAAAATATTCAACAAACCAGAATTTCACTTCTCAATCCAATTTTCACTCTAATAATTTCTGATTCTTTTATTGTTTTCTAGAAATTATGGAGAATTGAAATTTTTTTTCTTCTATTATTCAGTCAAAATGTTATTCTATTCGTCAATTGTTTTCGAATAATGAGCCAACTCTGTGGTTTTTTTAGTAATTACGTTATTTCTGTTCGATTTGGGGTGTTTCATCTCCACAACCGCTATTTTCAGTCATTTTGATATTTTATATCTCATAAACTACACGAACAAAAATTATTGAAAAAATCAGAAAAATCTAGAAAAATATCTTTGCTACACTGAGAGAAAAATTGACTTGTGCCTAAACAAAATAATTTGACCAGAAGAAAACTTAATAATCGTTAAAAAAACCTGTTTACACGAAATAAACTGAATTGGGCAGAAACCTCCATTTTTCGTCAGTACTAAACGCATCATAGGAATCCATTGCATACTGTGGAAATATTTTTAAATTATTCCATAAAACATAAATTATCTTAATAAGTAAAATTCTGATTGGCGTTGAATTTCGTCTTTTCTTTTGGCAAGAATTTTTTTTTTTTTAGGCACAAGTGAATTTTTTTCTCAGTGTACAACAAATCAAAAAAATTAATCATCAAATTTATTCGGATTGGCTGAGATACCACCTTAATTCTAGGGGAGAGTGGGGCAAAATGGACACTCTTATGAAACGGTTAGAGATGGATTTTTTTTGATGATTCTATCGAAAAGCTGAGAAAATTTTAGCAGGAAGACAAGTCTCAGATGTATTTTTTTTCGATTTATTTGAAAATTTGATATTTTTCGGCATTTTTGAAGGGTAGCAGCTTTTCCTTTTTCGAATCTCTTCAGTTTTTTGCAAATATCTCTGATTCTATTGGTCGTAGCAACTCGGGGTTAATCTTGAATGGAAGATGAGCTCATTTTCCATCGATTTATGGGGTTTTTAATTGAAAAATATCAATTTTTGAGATAGTTATAGGCCAAAAACGGTTTCACGAAACTGTTTCACAAAAATCCCCATAAATACCTTAAAAATCGATATTTTCGAATTGAAAACCCTATGAATCGATGGAAAATGATCTCACCTTTCACCACCCATTGGAATTTTTACGCTACGACAGACAGAACCGAAAATATTCTCAAAAAACTGAAAATTTTCAAAAAAAGAAGGGTCTTATCCCTCTAAAGTGCTCCAAAAAATCAAAATCTCCAAAAATTCAAAAAAATCAATTCCAGCACTCGTTTCCCACCCGAAATTTCCTCAGCTTCCCAATGGGGTCATCGAAAATCATCTACAGTCAATATTTCTATTGATTTCAAAAGTTTTTCATAATATTTGCCTAAAAATTCAGATGTGTCCATTTTACCCCTGATGTCCATTTTGCCCCACCTTCCCCTATAATATATATTCAAATTTACCATTATCGCATCGTCTCCAGATCCTCGTAATCTTTTCTTTACGACATTGAAGTGCTGACAATTGTCAGTAATTAGCAAAGACGAAGGTATCAAAGAATTACTCAAACGTCGAAATCCAGATTCTTCAAGTTGACGTCCTTTGCCCAAATACTCAAATGAGCCATCAATAATGAATTGATAAACGCCAGTAAATGGCTGAAGATTAAAGTCCCCACAGACAACGATTGGATGGTATTTTGGACCTTCCCTATTGCATCAAATAAATATTAATTAATATCAATTATTTCGGATCACAAGAATCATGACGACATAATGAAAAGCATTAATTATATTCTGAATATAGAAACTATGCAATTATTTGCAATTAGATTAATGATCAATTAGAGTCATAAATATTTCTTCATCATTGCACTTCTCTACTCTTAATTTCCGCATTGCTCTTTGACTTTATCACCAACAAGAAAAAAAGTTCAAACAACAAAAAAATCATAAGCATCAAAAAAACAAAATGAAAAATTGTGTTCTGGAAAGATTTCTCCTCTCATAACAATTTCTGATAGAACGATAAAGAAAAAATATAATTTTTATTGGAAAAAAACCTGAATTTCATGGAAATTCAGGAGTAAAGATGTAAAACAGGAAAAATTGTTTTTTTTTGTCATTTATTTTTGTTAGAAACATTTCAGAAACTCTGTTAGATGGTGAAATTTTTGTAGAAAAAAAATAAGACAAAAGAGGTCTTTACAAAAATTTCACCATTTCCCTTAATTTTTTAAAATATTCTATGAAAATGAATGACAGCTAAAAACATTTTTCCTCTTTTATAAGAGTAATTCATTAGTGGAGAGGTGAAACGAGATAAATCAGCTTATTTTGTGATTATTGTCAATGAAATATCTTGGAAACTAATGGAGATATGCTCTTTTCACCCATACCTTTTTTCTGGAAATAATTTTAAAAGCTACAGAAAAAAAGAATTTGAACAAAAAACACATCTCGCTAAATTCCTGAGATATTCTCAGAATAATAAGAACTGAACAGAAAAAAAACGTGTTTCACCTCTTCACTACTGAATTGTGTCTAAAATTTTAACAATATATCAAAAAGCATAAATGAGAAATAAAAAACAATTATTATTACATAATAATAGAAATAGCAGACATCTCACAATTTTTAGATTCTCATTCTTTCAACGAATAAATTATTTACAAAAATGAAAAATTTACATATGTAGAAATTCCAAGAGACTAAGATCGCAAATTTCAAAAATATTATTTTTATAATAATTTATTTGTTAAAAAAAAACTAAAAATTGTCCGATTTGTACTAATTTTATTATTACATTATCAAGAAATTTATCAAATTTTGAAAAATTTATATCATAATATTATATTATTACCTTGTATTTTCGATGAAAGCAATTCTCTCCAATTCAGCAAAAAGTACCTGTGTTTGTGCGAGTCTAACGTCATTTCTCTTTGGATTATACAGCAAATGAGTTGTTGATATAACAACATGTGACTCTGGACTCTCAATCAATGAAAATTTAGCAACAATTCCAACATTATCCCTATTTAGAATGTCCGCTGTTGTTTGATGATATTCAACAAAAACATAATCCACCAATTTCAATTGATTTCGTCGATAAAGTAGTAGTAAACCGTCTCTCGTATCATTTGTACGTTTTTTATACAAATAATCGTATCCATTGTCTTTCAGAGGCACCAGAAATTCTTGAAGATGATCCAATTGCATTTCTTGAATACATATTACCTGTGAAATTTTTTAATATTCCTGTAATTTATCCATTTAATGTATGACCCAAATTTTTTTTTTTTCAATGTTTTTTTTTTTTCTGTAAAAACTGACATTAGCTCCGGCCTCAATAATCTCCTGTTGAATCAATGGTTTTCGGCATTCCCATGTTAATGCATTTCTGTTGTGATATTTATATAAATATAAATGTTGCTCCAATAAATTTTGTGCTAATATATTGAATGATAGCAGTCGTAGAATAAAATCACTCTCTGGATCAACGGTTATTCCTGTAAAATAATTAACGATTAATTATTTGATTTTTAATGATAATGAAATGAGTCTGACAATTTTTTTTTCAAGCCAAAAGATTTTTAAAGAAAATATTACAAAAATCTGCACTTATTTCAATTTTCATTTTTTTTTCATAATTTTTAATTAAAAAAGGTGAAAAATATTGGATCTCTGCAATTTTTGATATCATGAGTGTTATTTTAATTAATTCATAAATAGTAAAATAAGTATGATAATAAAATTAGCACACATCTAACAATTTTTCGGAATTTTTCTGAACAAATAAATTATTATTAAACAATAAATTTGAGAATTTGTACAAATTTTTTCATGTACAGATTTTTCATTTTTCGGAAGATAATTTATTTGTTAAAAAATGAAAAAATTTCAGATATTTACAATTTTTTGGATTTTTTTAAACAAATAAATGATTATAAAAGAAAATATTAAAAAAATTAGCACTTACAGTTTTTCAAATTTCCTAGAGTTTTGCATATTTTTTTATTTATTATTATTTATTCTCTAAAAGAAAAAAAACTGCAAATTGTCAACAAACAAATTGTTTAACAATTTTTTATATTTTTTTTAAGGAATAAATTATAATAAAAAAATTATTAAAAAAAGTTGGTACTTGTAAATTTTTGGAATTTTCTAAATGCACATTTTTTTCATTTAATTTTTAATCAATTTCTCAAAAGAAAAAAGAAAATCACAAAAATTTTCAGAAGTCTGCTACTTTTAGTGTCACAAATAACTGTTTATTTATTTACCATTGTCAACAGTTTTCCATTGTCGTAATTCCTTGTATTTTTTTTTACTCATTCCACATTGTGAATTTTGCAAATAATTATTACCAACTTGAACATTAGATGATTCAGTTTGTGCAAAACACATTTCAAGAAATGGCTCCATATTACTTTTAGCTTCACATTCACCAGTTGTAAATTTTGATTTCAATAAATTAATGTATGTTGAATAAAGTGCCTCTGGTACTGATGAACACTTACGTAGATTACCAAGTAACAAATGTTTAACTGGTATTTCCGACATATGAAGAATCTGTAATTATCAATTAATTAAAATTTATTATTACATTTTAAATATTTTAACAAATTATAAAAATGATAAAATTTATCAAATTAATGGAAATATTGAAGAAAAAATTGATAAAATTAATGGAAATATTGAAAAATATTAATGAAATTAATTGAAAAAATGAGAAAATTTATAAAATTATTGGAAATATTGAAAAATATTAATGAAATTAATTGAAAAATCGAGAAAATTTATAAAATTATTGGAAATATTGAAGAATATTAATAAAATTAATTGAAAATATTAAAAAATATTAATAAAATTAATTGAAAAATTGAGAAAATTCATAAAATTATTGGAAATATTGAAAAATATTAATAAAATTAATTGAAAAATTGAGAAAATTTATAAAATTATTGGAAATATTAAGAAATATTAATGAAATTAATTGAAAAATTGAGAAAATTCATAAAATTATTGGAAATATTGAAAAATATTAATAAAATTAATTGAAAAATTGAGAAAATTTATAAAATTATTGGAAATATCAAGAAATATCAATGAAATTAACTAAGAAATTGAGAAAATTTATAAAATTATTGGAAATATTGAAAAATATTCATAAAATTAATTGAAAAATTGAGAAAATTTATAAAATTATTGGAAATATTGAAAAAGATTAATAAAATTAATTGAAAAATTGAGAAAATTTATAAAATTATTGGAAATATTGAAAAATATTAATGAAATTAATTGAAAAATCGAGAAAATTTATAAAATTATTGGAAATATTGAAGAATATTAATAAAATTAATTGAAAATATTAAAAAATATTAATAAAATTAATTGAAAAATTGAGAAAATTCATAAAATTATTGGAAATATTGAAAAATATTAATAAAATTAATTGAAAAATTGAGAAAATTTATAAAATTATTGGAAATATTAAGAAATATTAATGAAATTAATTGAAAAATTGAGAAAATTCATAAAATTATTGGAAATATTGAAAAATATTAATAAAATTAATTGAAAAATTGAGAAAATTTATAAAATTATTGGAAATATCAAGAAATATCAATGAAATTAACTAAGAAATTGAGAAAATTTATAAAATTATTGGAAATATTGAAAAATATTAATAAAATTAATTGAAAAATTGAGCAAATTTATAAAATTATTGGAAATATTAAGAAATATCAATGAAATTAATTGAAAAATTGAGGAAATTCATAATATTATTGGAAATATTGAAGAATATTAATAAAATTAATTGAAAAATTGAGAAAATTCATAAAATTATTGGAAATATTGAAAAATATTCATAAAATTAATTGAAAAATTGAGAAAATTTATAAAATTATTGGAAATATTGAAAAAGATTAATAAAATTAATTGAAAAATTGAGAAAATTTATAAAATTATTGGAAATATTGAAAAATATTAATAAAATTAATTGAAAAATTGAGAAAATTCATAAAATTATTAGAAATATTGAAAAATATTAATAAAATTAATTGAAAAATTGAGAAAATTTATGAAATTAATTGAAAAAATGGGAACGAAAAATCCAAAATTAATGGAAAAATTACAAAAAATTAATGAAAATTTTTTTATAAAATTCATTTGAATATTGAAAATTTTAGGAAGAAAAATTTATTGAAAAATCCAAGAAAATCCAATTAATTCGATAAGATAAGATAAAGTACCATGCAGGCAAGTCAAATACGCTTGTGTCAGTTTAATCAATGTCACACTTGCAGCAGTTCAGAAACTGTCGACAAACATAGAGAATTAATGTGACCCTGATGAAAAACAAAAAAAGCGAAGAATCCAAAAAAAAAAAATTGAAAAGCAATGAAAGCCAGTGAAAAAATCAAAGTACTATTATCTATAGATACATATCAATAAAACGATAATAACTGGCAAAAACACTTTGTTTATGCACTTGTTGATGGAAAATTTCAATTATTTACAAATTTTTTTTTTTTTTTTACCTTTAATGCCTGGTGTAACGTACCAATCTGGACGTAACGACAAACTACACTTGCTAAAGACAAATTTGTCAGTAATTTAGATCTTGCGATCATTTATACAATGAGAAAAGTTTTAATTGAATGTATTATATCGTCAAAAAATGAAATTTCATGAATTTTTTTTTTTTAAATTATTACTTCATTTGAGTTTATTTTTTATTAATTTTTTTTTCAATTAATTCATTTCGCATTATTTATTCATTCTGCAGGAGAGAGAGAGAGAGAGTGGAATACACACGATCTTTCACGAAATTGTCCTTTCTTCGCATTGAGAAGTGAATTCACGTTGGATGACTCGTGAGTTAGGTTAGGCCACATACTATATAAAACGAAACACAAAGGTCATGTTCAAAACTTTACTCGTGGATTTCGCGCGCTTTTCATTCGTATTTTCAAGGAGTTACAGCACTGTAGAATTTTCAAGAAAAATCGTTTTTTTTTCCTGCTTCAAAGATTATTTTTGGGCTTTCTACAATACCAGCAAGAAAAGGTGTCATCTGAAATCCATTTTTTCACATAAAACTTTGAATTTCTTCATATTCATAGCCTAAGTCAAAACTTCAATCGTCTTTTTCTCGAAACATGATTTTTCAAATTGGTACGCAGCATAACTCCAATAATTTTCATTATTTTCATTTGAATTTTCTACAGCAGCTTGAAAACGATATTTCGAACAGTAACACGTGGGGGTTTTTCAAAAAATTGATTTGCACTTTTTTTATTGATGAAAAATTGCCGGTTTTTCGGCCGAAATTTGAATTTTTTCATTCAAATGGTCACCAATCACACAAAAAACAATATTTTTGGAATCTCTTAGGTATTTCTGTAGCTATGTGTATCTAGACTGAGCCAATTTTTTTTTTCTGGTTGAAATTTGCATCAGTTATTGTCGAACTAGCCAAAAAGGTAACCCCCGAAGTCCACCCGAACCTGAAATTTACACATTGTAGCATAGGAGCCGAATATTTCCGAGGTTACTTCATTGGCCAGTACGACTTTACACTTTGTGCCCCAGAGTGTTCTAAATTCGAGGAACCTCGCAAGAAAGGCTCTTGTGTTATCATTTTTTGATGAACTTTTTTTTGCTGAAAACTCAAATATATTGTAAATGAATAAATTAAAAATTTTTGAATCAGCGTTATATACACGCTGGTCAGGATTTCAAAGGAACGTCCTGGCCCTACTCATAAGTACTTGAAAAATTGATATGGTTCTTTTCTAAACCCCATGAATCAATGGGGAATGAGCTCACCGTTCAATTGAGATCAACCCCAAGTCGCTACGATCAATAGAACCAGAGATATTCTCGAAAACCTGAAATTTTTTTTTCAAATAAACTTTTTACCTTCAAATATTGCGCATTTTTAATCGTATAAACACGGTTATATATACGTATGCATCGTTAATCGTATTTTTAATGTTTCTTTAACAAAGATTTTTGATGTTTGAGTATTTTTTTCGGTTTCTAAGGGGGGTAGGGATTGGATACTCCGTATAAAAACTCCCATATAAATACAAACATTAATTCCCCGATCAATAATGAGACAGGCTTTTTTTTATTTCACAGTTTTTATTAATATTCTGTCGACTGATTTTACCATTTAATCGACAAAAGCCTCTCACCCGACGCGGCTTGGGTCAGAGCTGTCGGGGCTCAAGAAATTTAACTAATTTTCATTAATTACTTCAACGACAATTTTATTTAATAATTTACCTTTTGGGCGCCAGTTGTTTTAACGAGAAACAACAACGTATATTTGACCTCAGGGAGTGAGAAGTTGGAAGACCCAAAATAATAGAGAGAATGAAAAGGAAAATTACAAGAGATATGGATAAATAATAGATTACTCATGTTATTCAATTGATTCAATTTTATTCCCAATTCGGGCTTCTCGGGGATCGACTCTGTTAATTTGACAAAAGTATAATTCCAAAAAAGACAAAATACAATTAAAATTATCACAAATACAAATTCAATCAAAAGATGCTCTTCACATGAGAGCTCGGCGCAGAGTGTCTTTGCCTCGCATTGGCATCGCGCGAGAGGGTCACTCGAGCCCAAATCGACAGCTATATCATTGGCCCTTAATTTTGCCCAACGAAAATCAAGGCGCGCAATTTCGACAATTTGAATTATTTTGAGATTCCCGAGGAGCCTCGGGCGATTTACTCCGATGGTAAGGTAAAGTTCGTATGAAAATGACATCTCCTGTCACAATAATATATAGTCACAAGAGCCTCATAAGCCATTTGGCTAGCAGTCATAACTTACACATATCAAAAAAAATTTCGTTTCAAACATGTTCATTGAAGAAAAAAAAAAAAAAACTAGGGGTGAGCAATTGCTCCTTCACTACGCTCGCTCGCGGATAGAGGAGGGCGTAGTTGCTCGTTCGCGAATGCTGTTGCTGCTGATTAGAAGGAATTAGTGAGAATGTATTGTCATGAGTGCGACTCCAAGCCGCACTAAGAACTTCCCGATAATTTTTCTCACTTACGATTAGAAAAAATGATGAATGATAAAAACGATAAATAACAACAGACATAATGGTGGAAACTATCAGAAAATGTTGGGGAGATCTCAAAATGTGGAGATCAATAAAAAAATCAATTTTTCCTTTTCGGGGGCAATGCATAGACTCCACTTTTTGGGAAATTAAGAAGAACTTGATAATGTTTTTCTTAAAAAACTAAGAAAGTACTGGATCGATTCCGATAAAAATCTAATGACCGCGAATTTATGTCAAGATGCTTCGATTACGACATCGATCACCTCGATCACATTATTGATTTATGAGAAAACGTGAACGAAAAAATTGATCACGGACATACACACACACACAGACAGACATGATCGTGAAAACTATCAAAAAATGTTGGGGAGGTCTTAAAACATGCAGATCGATCGAAAAATCGATTTTTCATTTTCGGGGCCATTACATAAACTTCCCTTATTGGGAAGTTAAAAAAAAACATGTTCATTTTAATTAAGACATCCTGTATAGGGGAGAGTGGGGCAAAATGGACCCTCATAGTAATATGATTAAGGATTTTTTTTCAGGATGAAGGACTCGTCGAGAAAATCTGAGAAAATTTGAGAGAATCCTCCACTATATCTTTATTGTTTGTAAATTTTTTCAGATTTTTTGGAACAACCGCTGCTTTTTTAAAAAATCTCGAGTCATCTCATCTTTTAGGTCCATTTTGCCCCACTCTCCCCTATACTTGTAAATACTGTAACCCATTCTAAAAATAAACTTTGTTAAAAAAAAAAAAAACATGAGCAATTCGACTTGAGACAATTCATTAATCGGCCAACAGTCGACAGAAAAAGCCATCCGAATCCAATTGTCACATGAAAAGCACTCGAAATTCAAAAATTATAAATAACGTTCAAGAAAATTACCCGCGGCTTAAATTCAATTTGAAATAGTTAAGAAATATTTATATTAATAACAAAATTTCATTTTCAATTTAGGATTGTCTAAATGTTCCCTTAATTTAAATTTTGGCGCGTATATTTTTCAGGCATTATTGACGCAATAAAGAAGGTAAAAACCTTGTTGGGCAGTTTTAATTGAAAAGACATTATTTTTCAAAGTGTTACTTGTTGAATAATTATAGTTTTTTCTCAATTAAAATTCATTTTAAACTTGGGATTCGATTAAAATTGAAAGAATCGACTCTTACAGTCGAGTAATCAATTCGATGATTTGAAATGTATAAAATTAAAGTCGAAATCATGAATCGATTCGTCGATTTAATCTATTCATTACTAAAAAAGACCTGATTTTGCAAACATCCCCGAAATTAATCGATTCGGACGAAAATGTAAGGAAATTTTTTTACAGAAAATTTAATGGGTTTCAAGGAAGATCTCTTGTTAAATTTCCAAAAAAACCAAAAAAATTGAAAAAAATCATTTAATTCTTTAATTCAGATTATTTCATCAGTTAACAAAAATTTCGAAAATGAATCGCAAAAATCTTCAACTAATCCGGAAAAAAATGAGAAAAAAAAATCAGCCACAAAAATAATCACTTACTCCTCATTTACAATATATCAATAAATTCTCAAAAATTTCCATCGATTTCCAAATTGCAATTCTCAAAACTGTAGATTTGCTTTTAAAAACCCCACAGATCTGCCGATATTTTCAATTGATCGAATACAGTTCCACTTTCATACTAGGCAAACTGAGGAATTTACTCTCAGCAAGAAAACTGTTATGTTATTTTTGAATGTCGCGATGATGAAAAAAAAAAAAAATGAAATTGTTTAGCAATTGTTGTGTATGACACAAAATGCTAAATGTCAAAGGTTACAGAGTACAATAGAGCATTTGTCGACTTTTACTGAATGATTTTATCGATTTATTTATCTTTTTTTTTTCCTATATTTTTCTCATCTCTCTGTACTTCGGAATAAAAATTTCCATAATATTAATATTTTTTTTTCCATTCCACAGTTCAACAACTGCCGTGAATAACTTGACATCATGCATTGGAATTTAATATTTTTTTTGTTGGTGTGATTATTTGAGAAAAAAAAAGATCATAATGCTGTTTAATCGCATCGATTGATGTCTAATAGTAAAGAAAAAGTGGAGAATATTCTGTCATAATCAGAGAGTATTAGAAGAATTTTTCTTTTTTTTTTATAGGAAATTATTTCCATGTAAAAAAAATATATATATGGGCGATTCCACTAATTCTCGAATAGAATTTCGGCTCCAAATTTTGGGGGGCGACTTTTCAGTCATCATCGTTTAAAACCATTAAAATGAAGAAAATCCTAAATTCTAAACCATTTTGCCCCACTATCGAAGCAAAAATCAATGAATTTTGATTTTTGCATCAAAATTCTCTCTTAAGAATGACGTGAGTAGCTAAATGAAAAAAAAAAATACAAAATATAGATTTTCATCGCAAATTTTCTGAATTTTCTGAAGAAAATATCCTTTTTCGTCTTTGTCCTTGTTTTCGAGGTGAAAATGCTCTTTGAAAACTTGAAATGCTTGTTTCCAATCGTTCCCCAAATTTTTTTTCAATTTTTTTATTTTTTTCTGAAAATTTGGAAAATTTGCTAGGAACTATATGATTTTTGGCCCCTGCTCTTGGAAACACCGGCGACTGTAATTAGAAATTTGAAATTTAATACTTATTAAGAACTAACAATAAATGCAAGTTGAAAAGATGAATGCTGCAAAAGACATGTATATTGATCACATTTTATAATTCTAAATGGAAAACATCAGTTGCCTAAATGTTTTCCATTTAGGATTATAAAATGTGATCAATACACATATGTCTTTTGCAACATTCATCTTTTCAACTTGCATTTATTGTTGGTACTTAATGAGTATTAAAATTTCAAATTTTTAATTACAGTTGCCGGGGTTTTCAAGAGCAGGGGCCAAAAATCATATAGTAATAAAATAACTAAACATCTAAAAACATGAATTATCTTTGGTAGGGAGAAATAATTTTCTCAAAACTTTGCAAGTATTAATTTCAAAAAGATATAATTCTTTACAAAGGCACTAAAATCGATGTGTACCTGTTATCATATTCAGGTAATCGTCATTAATTCAATGAGAGATAGCTTAAAACAGCTTTTTCTTTGTCGCAGTCAACATTTTTTAAAATAATTCCATATTATACATATCAACAATGACTAATTTTGTTGTTTATCGTTAACAACGGCCCAGCGCCGAAACGATGAAATCATTCAAATTGCAACATCACCTTTTTTTTTTCATTTTTCTTCCAAATAATTGAATTATGTCAAAAGTCACTTTGAAGTATACTAAATGCTGCACCAAGAGCCCAACTCAGTTCGTGATCTTCATATTTTCTGTAGAGCTGAAAAAATGATAATAGAACTTTAAAAAATAAATCATTCTCGAAACAAAATAATTCAAATTTTTTTTAAAGTCTTTTTTTGAGCAATATCTCGTAAACTGATGGAGATAGGCCCTTCTTGCCCTAATGGTTTCTTTTGCACTTCTTGAAATTTACAAAAAAAAGGAATAGAGCAAAATCGCCCTATCTCGCTTAGTTTCCGACGTATTCTATTGGAAATTATCATGAAAATGCGTCGATATATCCTTATTTCCATTTCTTCACAACTGAATTTCTTTTTTGTCATTCGTTTCCGAAGAATAATTCGGAAACTAAGCGAGATAACGCAATTTATGATGGAGCCTTTTCTGTAGAAAATTCAAAGAGTTATAAAAAAAAGTGTCTAAAAATTTCGTTATATTTCTATTTTTGCGATATTCTCGAAAATTAGTGAAAAGAATAGACTTCTCCTGTTTTATCTCATCTCCTGAAATATTTCTTCACCTTAGAAGCAAAGTGGCGTAAGTGTTATGCTTATACATTGGCAAATGGACAAAAAAAGCAGTTTTATTCCAATATTTGAGATTGTCCAGAATTTACGAAAATTTTTCTAAAATTTTCTCAAATTAAACTCCGACAACCTTTCTTTGCCAATAGAAATTTCAAAAATCAGTTTTATTTCGATATTTGAGATTTTTCAAAATTGAATCATTTCAATATGTAAACACCAAGACAGTACTTGCGCCACTCTGCTTTTAGGCTGATGATCTCATTTATCGTTACCGTCAATGGCCCAATTAATGCCACTTTTCATACATTTTCGTGATTATTGAACTTATTTGAATTCTCAACTCTAAGTAATTGATAACAGTGGCTAGAAAAAAATTCTGAGGACACCGGACAATCAAAATATCCGATATTTCTCTACTAGATATATTTCTAAAATTAATCTGTTGAATGCGACCAGTGTGTTCAGCAAAATAAAGCCATAAAGCTGTTCATGTGGAGTTAGAGTGCCTCATCAGTTCAATGTGTGATATTGAGAAAATTTAAGTATTTAATAAATCGAAAATTGTATTGATTGTTAGCAAAATCATTGGACTTTCATATAAATTGACGAATAATTTACAAATAACGACCAGTGATGGAAATTAATTGATGGCAATTATTGGGACCCTCTATGGCAGAAATCGGGCCATGGTGGCATGAATCGGGCCATGGGCAAAATATTTTCAAAAATATAAATTAAATAATTTTTATCATTAATTCAAGAAAATAATTAATGTAAATGATAGTCCAGACCCTAAATTCTTTCGAGGAAAAATCGAATTTCAATTTATGATAAGATATAATTTTTCTATGAAAGATATGTTGCAGAATAGGTCTCTTGGTGGCATCAATTGGGTCATTGACGGTACATTGAGTTTACTTACATTCAATTTAGTTGATCCATCAAGACCAAAACAGTCTTGTAATAAAACATGGATGTACATCATATCTAAACACGTGAATGGCTGATCTGTGTTTGGATAGCTACAAGCCTCAAGAGTTCCTCTGTAGAAAGTGTCCAATGTGATCACACCTCCTTTGAAAGGATCAATCAATCCTGCCTGTAAATAAATAAAAAAAATTTCAATTAAAAAGGAGCATTGATTATAATTGAAGAGCCAAATTGTGAATGAAAATAAATCAATGAAAATATATCATTTTAGAGTCGAAAATTCTACTATCCATTTTGGATAATCCTGATTTTTTCGAAAATATCATTTATATTAGTAATTGCATCTTGAAATTTTTTTTTTTATTAATTTTGAAAAATTGATAACAAAACTTTTGAAGATGTAATTACCAATAGAACTAGTGATATTCTCAAAAAAAAAAAAATGTAAGAATTGTCAAAAACAGGAAGCACAATTTTTCGAAAATTACAAAAAAATAAGTTGAAATTTTGCTATTTTGTACTGTTTGAGGCCTGATTTTTTGCTGAAAGAGCTGAATTGTCATAAAATTCTCAAAAATTGATTTCGACATATATATTCTAATCAAAATTTCCCAAACTTTTCAATGAAATCATTTGAAAAAAAATTATTCCAATTATTACCATCAATTTTGAGTGATTCTTCTAGAATAAAACATAAAAACTAAAATGTATTCATTTCACCCCTTGCGTCCTTTTTACACCCACATTCTCCTAATTAATCCTCCAAATAAAAAAAAAACATTTTCTCAAAAACAACAGATATCTAACAACTCTCACATTTCTTCGTCCCTTAATAAATGAATTATTAAAAAAAAAAAACGAAAAATCTGCACATGCAAAAAATTAAAAAAAAAACTATAATTTCAATTTTTTTTTAAATATTATTTTAGAATTCATTTGTTAAAAACTACTTTAATTGTCAAAAAAAAGGAAAAAATTAATTACCTCTGTCGCCCTATCAAAATAATAGGAAATAGCATAAATTTCTAATTTTTTCAGTCCAATCGGTCGATCACCAATAGTATCAACATGTCTTTTGACTAATTTCCTGCAATTATCAGCCTTAACAATGGGCCTTTTCTCATCAGTTCCCGCATAGTTCTGTGTTTTAACAACTTTATAAGTAGCATTAACAGGTCCTCTAACAAGATAATTAAACCCTCCATAACTCCATTGTGTCGATATTATCGGATTGATGCAGTCTGAATGTACTTCAACAACATTATCAATCTCATTGGACTCAACATCTAGCGTTAAAATGGCTTTTCTTGCAGCCATAAGGCCCATTCCTAAATAACTGTGCGTATAGATGCTCAAATTATGATTGAACGTATTAATCGTATAAATATATTTTTCAAGTTTTTTAAAATCCTCATTATCTGGTATATAAGTCACTTGTGTTGATCCACCACCAAGATCAAGTACAGCAACTGTATCTGATATTTTGTGTGATCTCAAGTGATTCATCAAAAAATTAACAGTAAACCATGCATAAATTCCTTCATCAACACCACCCATTATTCCAACAGAGTCTTTATTAACGAGAAAACCAGAATTATTTAGGAATAAACGGCATTCATCGATAATTGCATTTGCCTTGTTTTCTGGTAATAATCGTAAACCAGCAGTTGCTTTGATGCTGAGTGGTGTTTGTGCCCATAAAGATTGTGGTACAACTTTTTTTGCCTTATCAACTAGCATGCCAATTGATTTAACACCTTCCTTAATATTATCAGCGTAACTACTCAGTCCTGGTTTAATTTCTTCGTAATACTCATTGTCGAGTATCAAGTCACCATTTATTATTGATGAATGAAATTTAAATGCGAGAACACGTGTACCAGTTGATCCAGCATCAATGACTATTGCGTAAAGGACTTTCTGCAAGTTGAAGGAACTTGCTAGACTGTCAATTGCTGTAGTACTGAATCTTGTATTACGCAGATCACTTGCTATTGCTATGTATCCCAGGAATAAAACACCCAGAACGATGAAAATTACTAGGTGCTTTTTTGTGAAGTGAGGGGCGATTTTTTTCGCACGTGGTGATTGGTCCATTGACGATACATCGTCTGTTGGAAGCTGGAAAATTCAAGAAAGATGATGGATTAGAAAAAGAAATTTTTTTATTAGTTTAGAAAATAGGTCTTTTTGAAAATTATTTTTGGAAATTTTGGAGAATTTCGAATTGGAATATAATTGATTTTTGGGGGAAAATTTGATTAGAAAATTTGGGAAAAAATTTTTTTGGAATGAAATCAATATAATTTTTGGAATAATTTAGGATATTCTGGAGTGGGAATCGCAAATAGGGAAATATAACTGATTTTTTAATGAAATATTTGGGTGAAAAAAGGTTACCAGAGTTCAATTTCAAGGAATTTGTTTGAAAAATTGAAAGAAAAAAAAATAGAAACGATATTTATTTTCGAAATGATTTTTAAAATTTTGGGAAATCTGAAATGGGAAAATATGATTGAGTTTTTATGGGGAAATTTGGACAGAGGAAGGTACTGGAGTTCAACTTGAGAAAATTTCGAGAAAAAATCTAAAAAAAAAAAATCAAAATAATTTTTTAAAATAAGTTTTAAAATGATTTTGAAAATTTGGGAAAATCTAAAAAATAAAGAAATATAGTTGATTTTTTGAAAAAATATGTGGGCGAAGGGAGCTTACCGAAATTCAACTTCAGAAAATTTCGAAAAAAAAAATAGAAGAAAAAGATAAAAATGAACTCGAAAATTCTGGAAAATTTCGAATAAGGAAATATAAGCTGTTTTTTTTATGTGACAGATAAAATGTGAAGGCTGATTTTTTTCAATGTGAGGGAGAAATTCCAGTAGCAAAGAGGTGAAAAAGAATTTTGAGGATAATTTGGAAGCTAAACGAGATAGGGTGAAATTCGCTTCAATCCTATTTTGTGGAAAATTTTAAAAGCTACAAAAAATATCTTTTTTTTTTTGGATTTCACGTATTTTTATGTTCCAGATTTTTTATTCTAATCATTAAACTTCAATTATATATCCTTTTTTGAAATTTTCAAAAAATTTCAAATTAACTTTGGAAAATATTTTAAAAAAAACTTTGAAATTTTTTTTAAATTTTTTTTTTGTTTTTTACTTTGAAAAATAATTTTTAAAATTATTTCGAAAATCATATTTTTTCATTTTTACAAATTTTCAAAATTATTTTTCAATTTTCGAAAATTCTAAAAATAAGGTGTACTTGGGCCCTTTTACTTTTTTACAACTACATTAATTTGAGGAATATTTAAAAATAATTAACATGAAATTAAAGAATGGACTGATAACAGTCACGTGAATGTGAATATTACACGCAATGTTAATTATAAAAAAAGTAACCTCTAAATTGCGACTTCGACTAATTAAAAATATCAGAAGCAACATTTCAACTACAAAATGACTGAACTTACTAGCATGTAGTGCATTGAAGCAGATGTAACAATTTTATCTTAAAATTATCAAAAATTAATAGTGATATAATCGTTTCATTATTAAATAATCCATGTTTCAACAAATTTGACATTACGCTCCGAAACTGACGGGCCTCACGTGGCAACATGGCAAAATGCGATTGGTTGACCAAAAAAAATTAAATTCAATTTTCGAAAATTTTCGAAAAATAATAAAAAAAAAATTATTATTGAAAAAAAAAAAAAATTATTTTTCAACAATTATTGAAAGAAAAAATTATTTTTGAAGAAAAAAATACATTTAAACTCTAAAACAAAAAAAAATTATTTTTGCAATAGTGCGCATTATAAAAATCAAGTGCATTAAAAACTAATGAAGTTTGAATTACGAGAAATTATTTTTTCATGCAAAAAGAAAAAAAACTCCTGAAAAATTTATTAAAAACTAAAACTTCCACTTTAATAATTTTCGAATTATTTAAAAAAGTGAAATTAATTTAAGAAAAATATTTTTCAGCCAGGATTCTCTTCCTCTCTCCGAAAAACCATTGAAATTTTCACAAATTAATCAATTTTATCATTTTCGTAAAAGATAATTCAGTAAATTAGAATAAGCGTATTTTTCTCGCTATTCGTTCAGCAAAAGGATCTCAGAGACTAAGCGAGATAGCGAAATTTTTGTAGAGACCTTTTTTGTAGCTCTTGAAATTGTCTACAAAAAAGTGTTCTACAAAAATTGCTCTATCTCGCTTAGATTCCGAGATCCTTTTAAAAAACTGATGACAAAAAAATTCAATTCGTCTTAAAATTAAAAAATTTCCCCCTTTTCCTCTTTAAAACTGATTTTCCTATTTTCTGTATTAATTTGAGGCATCAAAACAAACCTTTCGACGTCTCACGCTCATTTTGCTAACAATTTAACACAACTTTACAGGTAAAATTCACTTTTAAGAGGCACTTTTGTGTATTTCAAAAACTTCAATTAAATAAAACAGCAAAAATAAAGGAATTTTCCAGATAAAATCAACCTGTTTCGTATATTGAAAAAGGACTTTCCTCAAGCTATAATTACTTCTTACTATCGCGGAAGTGGGATTATCTAGTATTACGATAAGTCGCAAATTTATAATTTAAATGAATTGTCATGATGACCTAATGAAATTCGTAAATAAACGAAAAAAAAATATTTCAAGGTTTCAACTTGAAGGTTTAAATTACTCTACCATTATATTTCACCAAGTATCTCTCCAATATTCGCAAGTTTTAAATGTGTTTCATTGTGTTATTAAAAAAAAAAAAAAATCATACAACTCAAGTTATAATAATCTTTCCTCATTTATTCCGAGTAAATTTATATGATCAAACAATGAGAAATAAATGATAACGTAGTAATTATTAACAAAGTAATAATAATAATAAAATTTTAATTTTAAATGTTTTAAAAGCAAAGTGGCGTAAGTGCTATATATAATAATGGCACTTTCGCCCCTTTGATTCTATTTTGATAATATAAAAAACAATGTTTTTTTGTGTAATTCTATTTGATTTCCAGATTATTAATAATTCTCATAAAATCTGAAAAATCAACATTTTGATCTATTAATTCTCGTAATAATTTAAAAAAAAATAATATAGGGGAGAGTGGGGCAAAATGGACCCTCATAACAACATGATTAAGGAATTTTTTTCGGAATGAAGGACTCGATGAAAAAATCTGAAAAAATTTGAGAAAATCCTCCAACATATCTATATTGTTTGTAAATTTTTTCAGATTTTTTGGAGAAACCGCTGCTTTTAAAAAAAAATCTCGAATCATCTCATCTTCTAGGTCCATTCTGCCCCACTCTCCCTTATTCCATTAGTGAACTCTAAGTTACCGTATCTTATCATTTATTTGATTAAAAATTATTTTTTAATCTCTGTTTCTTTTTTTTTTCTTCTTTTTCTTATTCTGTGTTGCACGCACTTGCTGCATGACAATTACATGCGTTCACACAGCTGGAGGTTAGTTCAAGTACTTTTTTTTTTATTTTTTTCAAACTCCATTTTCAATGAAATTTATTAATAGTTTTCCATTTTCTAACAAATCAGTCATCAGTTAAAACTCCATATTTTCAGTTAAACTTGTTTCGAACGTATAATTATTATGTCTTCCCATAATTCTTCGTTGCATCATCAATTATTGATTGAAAATTCACGTGAATTTGAATTAAATGAGGATAAATTGTTGAAATTTCAGGCATTAAAAATGCCTGATGACAGTGAAAAAATAAAAATTGGCCTTTTAAAACAGGCTGCTATACAAATTGGAGCCGGTGGATCTGCTGGTTTTGTTGAAGTTTGTATTATGCATCCAATGGATTTAGTTAAAACGAGATTTCAATTGCAAGTTAAACCAAGTGATAACAATCCACTCTATTATACAGGTAAGATACTATGGAAATTTCAGTTTAAGGTGGTTGGTCACTAAATGCGTTCAAATGGAAAAAAATCTGAAAATTTTCAATGTTATTGTTGAATATCCCATACGACTCGTGTTAAATTTTTAATTCGTTCTTGAACCTAGTTTGAACGTAATAAATTAATGAAAATCCCTGGTTATACACAGCCTCTTATGGGCATACTGAGCCATACCGATAATTCGGAGACAAATAATTGAAAATTTCGTGAATGACAATTGAGATTTGATTGGAAAACTGATCAGTACCTTCCTTGAACAATTAGGAAAAATAATTGACCATTTTTTCGGGGCCTTACAGACCTTTTACAATTGCAATTTATGGTTTTATACAATTTCTCGATCAAAATTCACGTGTCGAGTAACTAACATGGCATCGCCGCATGACGTAGCGTTATGTCTGTGAGAGCTCGGTATGTATGTGTGGATACAGTTTGAAATATATTTCAACTGCAGCGTTGTCAAAGTTCCCGAGCCCATCTCGCAATCAATTTTCTTTCATTTTTTATGACATTGACAACATTTGAGGTGATTATTTATTTTCAAAAATTATAAGAGGGAATAAAAAAATTATTATGATGATTTTCAGCGAGTAATTAACTGATTAGAGGTCAGAAAAATGTTGTCTACTTTCGTGTCCAGGAATTGGTATTAGTTCGGGATGCCTATAGGCATAGATGCTAAAGCATAGGCATTCTCCCCTGCCCGCACACCCCGCACAAGTGGTAACCAACCTCCTTAAGGATATCCTAGTGGCGGGTTCAAATGATCGACTTTTTTTTTTTTTTCCTCTAAGTTATTATAAATACCATATAATGATGACATATAATGATGATTAATGCAATTAATTACATGAAAAAATCAATGGCGGGAATATTGGTATTTAAAATCCGAGAATCCTCCAATCACAGTCCTAGATACTAGGACAGCGTGAGTCAAATGCGGAACAATATTAAATATTTATAATATTATTTAATAACAATTTATCATCGTGGATATCGTTCTAGTATCGGTAAAATGTTGAAAAATCGAAATAGTTATAGTAATTATAATAACTAAGAGGAAAAAAAAAAAAAATTCGATCATTTGAACCTGCCACTAGGATATCCTTAAGGAGTTATCTCCAAAATATGGAATCATTTTGAGAATCGTACAGGGAGTTTCTAATGTCATCATTAATAGGTAGTATTGTTTTCAAAATTGTCATGTATTTTGTTTCAGACTAATTAACAGTCAAAATTGCATTTTATACATGGGCTCTTATGCATAAAATCTGTCATAGCCGGAGACCTTTGTTACCATACTGAGTTGATAGCGCAGATCGATGCTAAACCAGGTTTGATGCATTAGAGCCCATGTATAAAATGCAATTTTGACTGTTAATTAGTCTGGAACAAAATACATGGAAACTTTGAAAAAAATACTATATAATAATGATGACAATTATATTTTAGCGCTTTGAGCGCCACATCCCATAGCATTTCACATGTAATATATATCTATATATATGCATTAAAAGCGCGTAAGCGTCCAAAACAAATGCAGCCTTAGAGTTGTTTACATTTTACATTTTAGAAGTTTTTATCAACATATATACAGCATTTATGTACATTTATTTACAAAGAGATATCAGAATCAAAATCGATGACAACAGCCCGGGGGCTTTAACGCATAATTATCGTAATGTTACATTGTTTGTGTTTACATGATGGTAGACTAGAAACAAGATTACAATAGGGAAAATTGTTCAAAACAAAAAATTCTATAGAGATTGTTAGAGCTGTTTAATGGAAAAGTGTACGATTTTTGTCACTTCTTTATAATTTCTTTCGCGGAAAGAATACTTAAAAAAATACTATGATCCCTAATTTAGGTTCATATAGAAGAAGGCCATATTTTTTAAGTAATCTCAAAATTCCATTGATTTCAGATGAAATCTAGGGCCGCCAGAATGTGTGTTGTATCAAAAAACGCGATAGCGTTTTGCGCTATGTGTACGTTTAAAACGTGCACAGCGCTATTATATACATTTACGATTAGAACACTTTTCTTAATTTTTTAATTGTACCTCTATACTACCCATTTGAATGAAAAAATTCAAATTTCGACCAAAAAACCGGCGAATTTTTTATCACTAAAAAATACGCAAATTAATTTTTTGAAAATCCCCTACTTATTTCTGTTCGAAATTTTGTTTTCAAGCTGCTGTAGGAAATTCAAATGAAAATAATGAAAATTATTGGAGTTATGCTGCGTGGCAATTTGAAAAATCATGTTTCGAGAAAAACACGATTGAAGTTTTGACTTAGGCTATGAATATGAAGAAATGCTTCGGGAAAAATCGAAAATTCCATGTGAAAAAATGGGTTTCAGGTGATAACTTTTCGTACCCTTATCCTGGAAGACCCAAAGTAATTTTTAAAGCGAGAAAAAATACGATTTTTTGAAAATTCTACAGTGATGTATTAAACACCACTACTGAATTATTGTAATTTTTTCACAGGCATCAAGGATTGCATAAAGAAGATGTATAAACACGAGGGTTTAGGGTCATTTTGGAAGGGAATTTTACCACCAATTATTGTTGAAACACCTAAACGAGCTGTAAAAGTAATTGGGCATTATTATGCACTAAAATTCACTGCCTAATTTACAATTGCGAGAGAAATTAAACACTTTTGCTTTCAGTTCTTCACATTTGAACAGTACAAAGGGCTGTTTTTATGGGGCTCAAGTACACCTACACCAATGGTAATTTAAATAATTCATAATAATAAAATTAGCACACATCTGACAATTTCTTAATTTTTTTTTTTTTTAACAAATAAATTTTCCGAAATTCTTCCAAAAATTTCTAGAAAATCCTGAAATGGAAATCATCAACTGATTTTTCAGAAAAAAATCGGGTATTTCAAAATTTCTGGAGAAACCTGGGAAATTCTTGGAATTTTTTGAGTTTTTTTGAAAATTCTTGAGAATTTCTAAGAATCTCACCAAATTCCAATGATAATTTAAATAATTCATAATAATGAAATTAGCAAACATCTAACAATTTCTTGTTTTTTTTTCAACAAATGTAATTTTTGAAATTTTTCCAGAGATTTTTAGAAAATCCCAACACAGGAATTATAAACTGATTTACAAGAAAAAAATTGGGTTTCTCAAAATTTTCTGAAAAACTTTGAGAATTCTTAGAAATTATTGAAAATTCCTGAGAATCCCCAGGAATTTCAATAGTAATTCAAATAATTTATAATAATAAAATTAGCACACATCTGACAATTTTTTAGTATTCTTGAAAAAAAATGCATTTATATTTTTTAAAAAATTTGCATTTATATTTTTTTTTCAATTTTCTGCATATACCTATTTTTTCACCATCTTTCATAATTTATTTGTGAAAAAAAAAAAAATTAAAAATTGTCATTTTCAATATCATTAGGAGAAGGTGGGGTAAAATGGACACTCTAATTAAACGGTTCGAGATTCAAATTTTCTGATAATTTTATTGAAAAACTGAGGAAATTTTAGGCGAAAATCATGTGTCAAAATTTCTTTTCCTCAATTTTTGGAGAAATTGGACTTAATGACCGAGTTTTGAATGGGTTATTCTTTTGAAAATCGAAAAAATTCACTTTTTCGGCGATATCTCTGGTTCTGTTGGTCGTAGCGATCTGGGGTTGATCTTAAATGAAAGGTGAGCTCATTTCTCATTGATTTAGGTGGTTTAATTTTTTTTTAAATCAATTTTTCAAATATTTATAGGTCATTTTCTGAAAATCAATTTTTGCCCTATAAGTACTTGAAAAATCGATAATTTTTCATTTTCGACCTCATGAATCGATGGGAAATGAGCTCATCTAGAGAGCAGAACCAGAACCAGAGATATTCTCGAAAACCTGAAATTTTCCAAAAAACTGAAGGCTTTTACCTTCAAATCTTGCGCAAAAATTGAAATTTTTGAAAAATTCCAAAAAATAACTTCTGACATATGATTTTCATGGTAAATTTCCTCAGCTTTTAAATGGAATCATCAGAAAAGACCTATCTCCAATATTTCCATCCATTTCGAGTAAATTTCATAGCAGAAAATAGCAAAACCAACCCGTTTTACCCCCTGTGTCTATTTTACGCCTATAATTATCATTTTCGAATTATGCATTTATTTATTCATCAAAAATTTAATGGATCCAATGTAATTTCAGACATTTGCCTGTGCTGGATTTTGTGCTGGAATGACAGAAGGAATTTTAGTTAATCCATTCGAAGTAATTAAGGTACAATTACAATCAAATCGGGCAAAAATGAAACATAGCCCATCTACATTCACTGTAACACGTGATATAATTAAAAAAAATGGTTTAGGACTTAATGGCTTGAATAAAGGGCTCTCTGCAACAATCCTGAGAAATGGAATATTCAATTGTTTTTACTTTGGATTTTATCATTCCGTTAAGAGTTATATACCAATGAACAAAGATCCATGGCTCGAATTTTTCACCAAGGTTTGTAGGTCATTTTTTTTCATATAATTTATAAATTATTTTCATCGGCAACAAAATAATAAATTCTACAATGAAGTAGGAGAGTTTTTTTCTCTTCTACCGAAAAAAATCCCATGATAATAAAATTAGCACACATCTGACAATTTTTTCCATTTTTTTTAAAACAAATAAATTATTATTTTCTCCAAATATTTAAAAAATTAGGTTTCATATTTTTTTTAAATTGTCACATGTGCATGTTTTTCATTATTTCAAAAAACTACTTTTTGTGTAAATTCTTCGACAAATATCGTTCCTTTTTTTTTAGAATATTTCAAATATTATTCAAGATTATTTAAGAATATTCCGGAAACTGAGTGGCATAGCGTAATTTCTGCTAAATCCTTTTTTGTAATGAATTTTTAAATTTATGAAGAGATCTCAAGTTACGAAATTTCTATATCTCGCTTAGTTTCCGATTTTGTTTCACCTTTTTCCTTCAATTTTAGGTCCTACGAAAAATATATTTCTCGAATAAATTAACGAAGAACCAGAATCATATGTCGGTCCACATTAAAAATATCTTCTGCTCCAGGTTGGCCTAGGCTTCATCGCTGGAACAGCAGCCTCGTGCTTGAACATACCGTTCGACGTTGCAAAAAGCAGAATACAAGGACCACAAAGTGATATAAAGTACAAAGGAACACTGAATACCATAACTATTATTTATCGGCGAGAAGGGTGAGTATGAAAACAGTCTATTATTTTTTTGGCAGAAATCTCTCGCATTCAATTATTTTCACTAATAAAAAAAATTAATTTCAAGATCTTCTTTTTTTGAGTAATTATTTCTAGAAACAAATTTTTTGGAGAATTTTTCTTCGAAATATTTTTCTTCTTTTTCCTTAAATACGCAAATATTACCTCAGTAGCAAAAATTAAAAACCGAAAAAGTTGTTTTTTTTTTGCTCCAATAATTTTGTGGGAATATCTCGGAAAGTGAACGAGATAGGGCAATTTTGCTGTAATACTTTTTGTTACCCTTGCAATTTTTTTTACAATGAATGAAACGAAGCAAAATTTCCCTATTTCACTTATTTTTCAAAAATACAAAAATTGATTAATTAATTTCGACTTTACCTCTTTGCTACTTTAAATAAAAAAAAAAAAACTTCTTTGCTACTGATTTTCATTGAGAAAAAGAAAAAAAATGGAATTAAATTTTAACAATCTATTATTTACTTTATTTACAGATTCACTGCATTGTACAAAGGATTATTACCAAAGGTCCTCAGATTGGGTCCTGGTGGTGCTATCATGCTCGTAGTTTATGATTACATGCATGCCTTTCTCCTCAATAAATTGAATCATTGATAACTGCATTTTGTTGGCATTGAAAAATTGTATAGAATCCTTCAAATGTGAATTTTTCTATTTTGTACAAAAATATATGTATATATTTCTCATAAAAATAACTTTGATTGCTAGTATCTCATTCAATCGTCGAGAACAGAGTCCAGCCATTTTTCTAAATCAATTGACTTTGTTGGTTTCGTTGTACTTTTTTCCTTGGGATCTGCAGGACAGAAAAAATTTAATTAATTTTTTGATGATGTATGAAAAAAAAAATCGGTGAAAGGTGGAATATTTTGGGAATATTTCGGAATTAAAGTGAGATACAAAATTTTTTCCAGAAAAAAAATTCAAAAAATGGAAAATAATTGAATGATTTTCTAGGAAAAAAAACATTTTCATGCAATTTTACGTAATTCTTTTTTTTCCACAATTTTGGCATTGAATTGAGATTGAAATTTTTTCTTAGAATTTTTTCCTTAGAGTGAAATAAACTTTTTGAAAAAGGTTTTGATGAAAAATATCATATCTCCACCATATTTCGAGATATTAAAAAAAAATTTAATGTTGAGAATGAATTGTTACGTTTCCCTTTTTCTTTACTAAAATAAATAAAAAAATCTGGATTTACCTTCACGTGGAACTGCAGAATAAGTATTGACAGGTAATGTTCTCACAGGTTCTTTCAATGTCAATAAGAAATCCAAATCGTCGTCAATATCGTCGACAGAATCTCTATTCTCTTCCATAATGTCTTTAGCCTTGATTTTTCCATCTTTGCTTTCAAATTTTTCTCCAATAATTTTGTTTTTTTTAAGTTCTGCCAATTCTTTCATGTAATCTTTTTTCGCTTGCTCTGCTGATGAGTACATGTACGTCAGTTCGTCTTTCTGCAATTATTCATTGAAAAATTATAACATTGAGATAGAGAAATTTTGGTCAGAAAGTTGTGAAAAATTAAAAAATTGATATCTCCTAAATTCTGAGAGATTAAAGGGAAAACAGGAGATTGCATTAATTTTACATGATATTAAATAGATAAATGATTCTAAAAAAATGTAAAATATGCACATGGAAAAAATTTTGAAAAACTAAAATTGCAATTTTTAATTTTTAATGTTTTTTCCAAAATATTTTATCTGTTAAAAATAACATGGAGGCACTAGTTATCGGACAATCAAGGGAATTGCACTAGTATCCGGACAATGAGACTTGAATTATTAAAATGATGATCCAATACTGGTCTTCTCACTTAAATATCAATTATTAGTATATCTTGCTGCTACGTCCGTAAAATCGGGGTGTGTCCGGCAACTGGGTCTATCATGGTAATCTAAAAAATTGTCAGATATATGCTAATTTCATAATTATAATTTTACAATCATCCAAGTTCTTAGGAAATATCTTACAAAATAATGAAAATGAAGAAGAAGATTTTGAGAATGGCCTCTTTTGTATCTTTACAAAAAGAAAGGTCATGACAAAAATATTTGTGTCCCATGGATTTTGAAATGTTGACAATGAAACGTTATTATTCAATAGTGAAGTGCTAAAGGAAAAAAAAAATGAATTCAGCAGTCAAGAGATAGAACAGGATAAATCGATCGCTTTCGCCAGATTTTTGACAGATACCTCAGAAATTAAGTGAGATAACAATTTTTTTCAGGACTTTTTTTGTAAAAAAAGAAGAACTCTTCTTTTTCTTTTAGCAAAAAAGTTTTTTTTCAGAGGTAACTGTAAAAATGATAGTTAAATTGTCACAGATGTGACAATTGTTTAAAATTTTTTAAACAATTGAATTATTTAAAAAAAAAATTTTTTTAAATTGCACTCATAGTTTTTTGAATTTTCTGTTTGTGCATGTTTTTTATTTTTCAAAACAATTCATTTGTTGACAGAAAAATAAAAAAACTGAAAAATTTCTGTATTTTTTCAGTTTCATCGAAAAATGATACTTACATTGAAATATTTTTCATCAATTTCAACGTATTGATTGAATGGAATACAATTGAATATTTTCGATAAATTTTCTACGTCGACTGAGAAATAATCACTGTATTTCAATGCATCCCATGTCCAATTTTTTTCATGTTTAAATACAAATGATGATGTTGAAACTGGTGCATTCACAAGTACTTCAAAGGCTTTACCAATTTTATTATCATGATTATCATCGATATCAGCAAATCGTGCAGCTGGTTGTGACAATAATTTATTTGAGAATAATTCTTCGTCACTGTCTGAATTATCTGACGATTCTGCACATATTTTATTGTTTTTCACTGTTTTTGATAAACTGGGCTTTTGTCCTTTTTTATTTTTTGTGTGATAATTTTTTTGCCGCTGACTATGTTTAAATTTTGATCTGTTCCTATAAAAAAAAATATATATATGTATATTTATCATGAAAAAGGATTATTAAAAAAAGGCATGCAAATAATGTTCCCAATTTTTTCGTAAATCCTATAACTTCTGAAGGATCTTCGAGGGGAAACTAAAAATAGCAGACATTTCTCCAATTTTTGCTTCCGAATGGAAGCTTTGTTTTCGCAATTTTTTTTCGAAATGCCAATTTTCATTGGAAACGACTCAAAATGATGCATAACGTCGAGAAATTACCGTCAATGACCCAATTAATGCCACCAAGAGACCTATTCTGCCACATATCTTTCATAGAAAAATTATATCTTATCGTAAATTCTAATTCTATTTTTCCTCGAAAGAATTTAGGGTCTGGACTATCATTTACATTAATTATTTTCTTCAATTAATGATAAAAATTATTTAATTTATATCTTTGAAAATATTTTGCCCATGGCCCGATTCATGCCACCATGGCCCGATTTCTGCCATAGAGGGTCCCAATAATTGCCATCAATTAATTTCCATCACTGGTCGTTATTTGTGAATTATTCGTCAATTTGTATGAAAGTCCAATGATTTTGCTAACAATCAATACAATTTTCGATTTATTAAATACTTAAATTTTCTCAATATCACACATTGAACTGATGAGACACTCTAACTCCACATGAAGAGCTTCAGGGCTTTATTTTGCTGAACACGCTGGTCGCATTCAATGGATTAATTTTAGAAATATATCTAGTAGAGAAATATCGGATATTTTGATTGTCCAGTGTCCTCAGAATTTTTTTTTAGCCACTGTTATCAATTACTTAGAGTTGAGAATTCGAATAAGTTCAATAATCACGAAAATGTATGAAAAGTGGCATTAATTGGGCCGATGGCATCAATTGGGCCATTGACGGTATAATGAGATAAAAAGTAGATGTGAATGTAGGATGAGTGGTCGAGTGGTCGAACGGGTAAGATTCATCAGACACCGTGATCGAACATAAGGAATTCAATAATTACTGCTACTTTTAACAGTTCCTAGGCCACTGATTCTTATTTGAGTTGATGAAAATTACATTGTGTTTCGAAGATTAAAAAAATTATATTTCGCTGGATTGCTACATATAAGAATGAATAAATATATATATATATTTGGCACAAGAGAGAAATATTAGTTGTACATATTTACAATGAAATTCTCATGAAAAATTAAGAAATTCTCAAAAAATGCAAATTTATGTTAAAAAAAAAAAACGAAAGGGTGGCTTAAAACATCGAAGATATTCGAATCCCATTTTCATCGAGTGCTCAAAAAATTCGTTTTATAGCTTAGTGTAATATATATTTTTTTCCGAAAAATCAAGTTTCACTCTTCAAAAAAAGTCAAAATTTACGTTAAAAATTAAGAAAAAACGGTGAAAAATGAAAAAAATTGGTTCTTATAGCTCTTTTTGAAAACTACATCTCAAAACAAAGATAAGATATGGTTACGATAATTGAATCAGGGGATATAAATATTTGAAAATTACTATATTGTTAATTTTTTGTGATATTCATAAATTCACATCTCTTAGGTTTTTTAAAATTACGGGCTCAAAATTTGGGTTAAGGCATATTTCGATACATATCACAACATATAAAAAATTCAGCTGAATCAAAAAATACAATTTTTAAAATCTGGTGATGACATGGAATGCCCTAAATATATTATATATATTGAAAAAAAAAAAAATGTTCAAAGAAAGAAAAAACAGGTATAACGACTGTACCTGTTGTTCCACCACCTTCAACAGTTTCTATTTTATTTTTTCCAGGAAAAAATACGTTCAACAGTTCGATCACTGATCGACTCAACTCATTTCGAGTTATCGGTAAACAAATGAATTTTCATGAAAAAAAGATAAATATTCATTGTTCATTTATATTGTAAGACAGAAATGAGTAATACTAACGCTTCTTTGTTCGACTGGACTGAATTTGAATCCATGTTTTTGTTTTGTAAAAAAACAACGAAAGATGATAGCGAACTGCTTGATTATAACAATATTAAACTAATTTGATAGTTGACTTGCAATTTATATGTCACAGAGCGCAATGAAAATACTCATTGCACAATCAATGATCATTTTTTGAATGTATATTCATGCTCGTAATCTCTGAATTACTTGTTTTGCTTTCACGTCAATCGAACATGTTGCGTATTTCTTCTCGCATAACCTCAAATTTCGGCAGGACAAATGACAACAGTGAAGTCGGGCAGGCGAAAGATTAAAGTCTCGAAGCCGTACCGAAGTCGAATAAAGCCGATGTCTACATTTTCGGCAGTTCCAGTTTATATGGAACTACACGAAAAGAAATTCTCATCAAAAAATACCGAGCTTTCTCATCAAACGCGGGACATTTCACAGGTGCACAAAAAAATGATAAGAATCGACGAAAAACTAATAAGCATAGATGAAAAATTCATGAATTCACGCGAAATTTTGACGAACATGGTTCGGTAATTTTTGACGCGCTAACAGCGCCATTTTTAATGTACAGATGTGACTTTTCGATGAACTCCTGTGAAAAATTACCACCTAATACTTCAATATTTTGTATACATTACGGAATGTCCCACGATTACAGAACGTTCATTAATTTTTAGCAAGACCTTTCGGTACTTTTTACTGAAAATTTCTTTCCGTGTACACGGAGGGAAATTCTAAAGGTACGTCCTCATGCAGATGCTTGAGCTAGCGTCAAATCAGGTCACGTGACACTATTTTGAATTTCCCGCCATTTAAAAAAAATGTAACTGCAAGCCGCTGCGGCAAAAAGCAACTTGAACATGTTAACCTCATAGAAAAAGGTATTGTTCGAACCTATATTTTTATCGTTAACTAGTTAATCAAATAATCGGAGACATTTATCTAGTCTGAAGCCATTATTCGCACCAATCTACTACATGAATTGCACAACACGTATTTAGTATTGATCAATACCATGGAGGATAGAAGAGATCTCTTCTATCCTCCATGATCAATACATTGACGCTGCCCTTCCAGCGAAAAAGCTGAAATTGTTCAGCTTTGTCGCTACATTTTTTCAACAGCGGGAAATTCAAAATAGTGTCACGTGACCTGATTTGACGCTAGAGACGCTAACGTCAAGCGCCTGCATGGAGCCGCACCTTGATGAAAGCGCATGCGCACGACGCGTTAGGTGCGAAAATTTGGATTTCAGATAATGATCTGAAAGACAGTGAAGCTCTATAAGTATCCATATTTTTTATATCAACTGTAAATTTGAACTTTGATCCAGCTAATTCTTGACAACTGAAGAAATAGCTCCGAATTCGAGGACGAATTTCTGAGTTTCCAGCTTATGATCAAAGTTTGCATTTCTAGTCACAAGCAGAAATGACTAATAAATCAACTTGAAGACAACAAAATGTAAAAAATATTTAAATTGAATATCAAATTCTCAGTTTGAACTATTCTCAATCGCTTGGTGTGCGACAGTACGAATGATATTAGTTCAATCAAAACCCTCGCGGTTTCGAGAAGACCGAAATAAATACTGTATAAGCATGAATGCCGTATAAATGCCGCATTTACTCCCGATAAAATCCGTTTATCCGTGCAGTTTTCAATCGCAATTTATTCCGTTGATATGCAGTATATATACCGACTGTAATCTAATTAAATACCAGATAAAAGCTGAATAAATAGCATATGTATATCGTAAATATTTCTTATATATAAAGACTCTATTCCGAATATGTGCTGTTTACCGTCAATGGTCCAATTAATGCTATCGGCCCAATTAATGCCATTTTTCATACATTTTCGTGATTATTGAACTTATTCGAATTCTCAGCTCTAAGTAATTCATCCCGTATAAACGCTGGATAAATCTCGTATTAACACTGAATAAATGCTAGATAAATACTACCTTGATATCAAACACATGCTATATTTCAACGGTCGATAAGAAAAAATCCTGCATATATCGAGTACAAAGAGCGTATTACAACAGTATAAATACCGTATAATAAAAACTGCACGGATAAAGCGTATAAATACGGAATACAGACTGAACTCTGACCGTATTAATTCCGAATTTATACAGTTTTTCGCTAGGGAAACGCTTCATTTCAAATAAATTCTATTCCTAGTACTCAACAAATTCATCGCTTGATACTATCAGAACATCGCAATAGTGAAACAAATAGTTTTTTGAACTGATGATAATCAGTAATAGGTCATCAAAATACTGTAGACAACAGGGGATCAAATAATAGGCAGAATCGAATGAATGTTGGCAAAAAATTTTATGAATGATGAAGAATTTATCAAAATTATTTCAGATCAAGATCATATTATAAAAGTATTATGCAAAACCATTTTAAATCTCTTCAATAATTAAGTAATGGACTCTAATTATAAATTTTTCAATAGATAAAGCAAGAATTACATTACCCTCTTATCTAAATTATAATTAACAGTAAAGTGGATACATAAATTATGGAAGAATATAAAACTGTGAGAAATTAAGAAAAATCTCCTGATATTTATCACTCAAGTGATCAATTCCCTCAATCATTGCTGCTGAATCAATGTATTTTTTTCAATGATCACGTTCTGGCACATTATATCAGGATGACATACTGAAATCAGATAAAATGACAAGAATAAACATAAGTGATAACATACGGTATCATCTCCAAGTAAACTATTTATACATACATTATCTCCGTTAATCATCCTCCGAGTCGCTTTCCTCATCACTCGAACGTTCTGGTGTCGGTTCAAATCGTCTTCTTTTGGTCTCCCAGTAATCTTCGTACTCCTCCATGTCTCCAAGTACGCAACGCCATGTTCCACAAAAATCCAATCTCTTTTCTTTCTTGATCTCAAGTGCATGACACCAGGAATCCAAAAAACCTCTACTGTTCCATTTATCCTCATTAAAAGTATCAACAGTAAAATTGTGATTCTCGTAAATGTCTTTTGCTGCAAGAACTCCAGGGCTTAGAAACAATCTCAGATTGCAATCAAGAGTCACTGGGCCATCATCATCATTCCAGACTAATCCAGACTGTTCAATTGTATCGTAAATGGGTAATGCATTCTTCGGTGGACGAGGCCACAGAAGATTTCCTGCACTCTTATCGTTTCTGTTGAGAATCCATTCTTTCTTGCCGGCAACTCTCCAGTTTCGTCTTGTTGCTGACAGGGTATTTCTCAGTATATTATAAATACACTCAGTCATTCCTTGATATGCCTCATGTTTAGCGACAAATTCAATAGCAAGTGCGATTAGAACTGACCTGTACATTTTGTCCATGTTCTCTCTCTTTTCACTGCGTGGAATTTTGAGTTTCAGGTCCAAAGAACAATCGTACAGGGTTGTAAGTATGCCCTGTTCCTCATTTAAAACCAGAGCTCGTTCCTTTATCTTGTTCCGTGACATTTTGGATTGAATCGTTCAGTTTTTGATGTTCTTAATTGTAAATACAAGTACTATCTCGACTGTGTTTTGGAATATTTTCAGTGATTTTATTATTTGGGTTCTCTAGCCCGTAGATGCGCTTAAATGCTCAAAAGTGTGAGAAGTTTCAAATGTTTAACTCACTGTATTAAATTGTCACTAACGCTTGATTGTTTTATTAATTAACATTAATTATTCACTCAAATGAAATTCATGGGTTACATTTACATTAACTAAGTTCTAAAATTCAAACAGCAATACAACTCGTCACTCATTTAAATTATGTTGAAATTCACAACTATTATTGTAGAAACTTTACTAAGTATTCTGAGTTCTCGACTACCTGGAAGTTCGTTCGGAAGTACTTGTCTCTAAAAATTCTACTCTTCCTTCAAGTGTTTGTTCCGTGAGGCCCAACCCTCTAGCTGAGGGAGAGGGGTAGGAAATTTGCCAATCGGGACCTTCGATTTTGGGTTGTGGAGGGGGAAGTCCGCGAGGGTGAAGCGTTCTTGACCATAAAATGGGGAAAAAACAGGGATCTGCGTACTTTCCCAATTAAACGGAGTTTTACGGGTTTTATGACTTTCACGTGTTGAGGTGAACAATAGAAGAAGCAAAGAAAAGAGAGAGACATTTCTTAGGATTTTAAGAGAAAAACCTTTTACAATTGAAAAAATGCAAAGGATTATTTTTATGGTTTTTACGACTTTCAGCTTGGTTGAAATTTGGTTGCCAGATGTTTAATTATCTCTACTCGTCGCGCTCGGGTTGAGGTCCGAAGAAATATTTGCTGAATTGTTTTATTGAGGTTTTGAAAAAGTATTCTTGGAATTATTTCATTGAGGGAAAAATTCAAAGTGTTGGGGTTTTTCATTGCTATAAGGATTTGGGAATTTCGGTCGAATGGGGAATCCCCCCATTGCCTAGTTACCTACGCAAAAATAGCTTACTATATAGATGCATAATAAAGGTCATGAATAAAGAAAAATGCTTCATCTATTCGAATGGACAACAAAAAAATTGTCAGGTGTATTTTGGAGCTCATCGATCGTTTTTCATGATTATTAACGATTAATTACGGAATAGTAAATAATTATTAAATTCAAGAATGAGATGCGAATTTGCTGAATGTCTGAAAAGATGGAGAAAGATATAGAGAAATACCACTTTCACGTCAACTCTGAGGATTATTCACATCGCACTTATTTTCTCACTTTTTCATCCGTGCAATACATGAGAGTTATCAACTTCCATGTATTGCGCGGATGAAAAGTCTCAATGGAAATGTCAATTACAAAAGTACATATCAATGTTTGATGTATATGCAACATGTGTTGCATATGTAATATATTTATTATGTTGTATATAAATATAATTATTATATAGATGTATGGTGGAGATTATAAATTGAAAAAAAGTTTCATCTATTTAACTGAAAATTTGAAAAATTGTCAGCTATATGCCAATTTCATTGTCATTTAATATTTTAGTAGAATTTAGAGTTCATTGATCGCTTCTCATGATTAGAATGTATGAATGGTTAATTGCGAAATAGCAACTAATCATTACATTCAAGAATGGCACGAGAATTTGAAGAATGTCTGGTAAGATGAGGTAAAGATAGAGAAATACCACTTTCACGTCGACTCTGAAGATTATTCATATTGCACTCATTTTTTAACTTTTTCAGCCGCGCAATACATGAGTGTTGATAATTCTTTTGTCAATGACAGAAGTGCATATGAATTTTTGATGCTTAAACTTGAGATATTAATGGACATATACATATCTCGGCACAAGTGGAAATGACTAATAAATCAAATTGAAAAGAAAAATATAAAAAATATTTTAATTTTTTTTTTTTTTTAATATTTTAATTGAATATCAAATTTTCAGTTTGAACTATTCTTACTTGCTTGACGTGTGACAGCACGAATGATCTTCTTGGCTAAATCCAAAGACATTCAGTCCAATCCAAAAAAAATTGTGACCTTGTCCCTTTTCAATTAAAAAGATTTTTTTTATCAAATTAATCCTGTTTTCAGTTCTTAACATATTCGTTGTTTGATACTATTCAGAACATCGCAATGATGATGGAAGTAGTTTTTGAACTGATAATAATCGGTAATAAGTCATGAAAATGTTGTAGACAATAGAGTATCAACATTGGAACAAAAATAGTAGTAAATATGACGAAATATAAATTTGACAAATATTTATTTGAAACTAATGAAACAAATAATGAATTTGGTAACTCCGGTAAAAATAAAAAAAAAATTAGTTGTTCGAAAAATTATTCGTTAAGTACTATTCAAACAATTCATTGCTTTATTTCTATTATTTTTTCCTCATCGAAATAATAGGCAAAATCAGATGAACGTTAACAAGAATTTTCTTAAATTGTTTCAGATCATCATCATAATATAAAAGTATTATTTAAAGCAATTTTCGATCTCATTAATGAATAGGTGATGAACTTAGCCTAGAGTAAAATACTTAGCGTATTTTTATTTTTTCAACTAAAAAAGCAAGAATTAAATTTTCCTATCATCTATTTCATAATAAACAAAGAAAGTAATGCATAAGTCATAACAGAATATGAAACATTGAGAAATTAAAAAATAAATCTGCTGATACTTGTCCCTCCAGTGATCAACTTCCCTAATCATTTCCTCTGAATCAACGTATTTTTTTTCAATGATCATGTTCCGGCACCTCATATCAGGATTACCTGCTGAAATCAAGTGATATTACAAGAATAAACATAAGTGACAAAATACGGTATTATCTCTGATCACACTGAAAATAGCAGATATTTGATAACTTTTGGATTTTTATGCTATTAACTCATAAATTATCTTTAAAAAATTGAAAACTTGCATATTCAGTGAATTAAAAAACCTACAAATGCAATTTTTTTGCAGAGATTTCTTGAATATTAATTCATTTGTTCAAGAAAATTCGAAAAAATGTCAGATATCTGCTAATTTCATGGCCATTTTCCTCCAACTAAATCTATGAATACAAACATTATCTCCATTAATCATCCTCCGACTCGTTTTCCTCATCACTCGAACGTTCTGGTGTCGGTTCATATCGTCTTCTTTTGGACTGCCAATACTCTTCGAACTCCTCCATATCTCCAAGCACGCAGCCCCACGTTCCACAAAGATCCAATCCATCTTTTTGCTTGAACTCTAGTGCATGACACCAGGAATCCAAAAAATCTCTACTGTTCCATTTATCCTCTTTGAAATTATCAACGGTGAAATTGTGATTATCGTAAATTTCTTTTGCTGCATTAATCCCAGGGCTCAGAAACAATTTCAGACTGCAATCAAGAGTCACTGGGCCATCAGCATCATTCATGACTAATCCAGAATGTTCAATTGTATCGTAAATGGGTAATGCATTCTTCGGTGGACGAGGCCACATAAGATTCCCTGCACTCTTATCGTTTATGTTAAGAATCCATTCTTTTTTACCCGCAACTCTCCAATTTTGTCTTGTTGCTGACACGGTCTTTCTAAGTATGTTGTAAATACACTCAGTCATTCCTTGATATGCCTCATGTTTAGCAATAAATTCAATAGCGAGTGTGATTAGAACTGATCTATACATTTTGTCCATGTTCTCTCTCTTTTCGCTGCGTGGAATTTTGAGTTTCAGGTCCAGTGAACAATCGTACAGAGTTGTAAGCAGGGCCTGTCTCTCGTCTGAGCTTGGGGCATTCGAATTTACCTTGTTTCGTGACATTTTGGATTGAGTTGTTCAGTTTTTTAACTGTTAATACAAATTTCTATCTCGACTGTCGGCTGCACGAGGTTAACGAGAATTAACAATATGGCCGACTTTCTTCTTGGCCCTCATTTCATGATGGCCAACTGTGGAACCAATGAAAATGCCCTTTTTTTTTTAAATCATGAGATAATGACGAAAATGACGGACATGTGACGCGTAAATTTTTTAATTAGAAATTATGGTCACATATGTTTTTTCAAGAAAAATGTTCCATTTATTCGAATGAAAGAGGACCGAGATATTTTTATTTGAAAATGAGCCTGATTAGTGATCACTAATCAGGCTGAAAAAAGAATTGATTCTCGAAAAATCGATCTTAATAACTAACGATTGATTAAGAATCGATTTGAAAAAAAATCGAAATGAGAAAATCAAAGAATTGATTGAAAAAAACAAAAAAAAAATTTAAAATAGGTGAATAAAAAAAAACACATTTTAATTAGTTCTTCGATCTCAAAAGCCTATGATTTATTGTTGTTATTTGAAAAAAAGATCGATACGATTCTGCTAAGAAAGAATTGAAGAATCGATTAATTGAGATTTTAAGAATCGCCCAAAAAGATTGATTTTCAGAAAATAAATGAATGGATTTTACAAGATTGATTGAAAATCGCCCATCACTAAGCCTGGTAAAGGAAGAAACAAGTTTCATCCATCTAGGGTGAGTGGTCCAGTGGTCGAACGGATAAGACTCGCCAGACACCGGTGATCAAACATAAGGAATTCGATCATTTCCGGATATATTCAACAAGATTTTTCTTAAGATCTTATTTGAGTTAATGAACATTATTGCATGTCATTCAATTGTATTAATATAGGGGAAGGTGGGGCAAAATGGACATCAGGGGTAAAATGGACACATCTAAATTTTTCGGCAAATATCATGAAAAACTTTTGAAATTAATAGAAATATCAGTGGTAGATTGTATTTGATGATTCCATTGGAAAGCTGAGGAAATTTTGGGCGAGAGCAAAGTGCCGGAATTAATTTTCACGAATTTTCAGCGATTTTTACGTTTTTGAGCATTTTAGAGCAGTAAGGCCCTTCCTTTTTTTGAAAATTTCAGTTTTTTGACGATATCATCGGTTATATTCATCGTAGCGTAAAAATTCCGAAGGGAGGTGAAAGGTGAGATCATTTCCCATCGATTCATAGAGGTTTCAATTGAAAAATATCGATTTTTGAGGGATTTATGGGCATTTCTGTGAAACCGTTTTGTGAAACAGTTTTTGACCTGTAACGATCTGAAAAATTCATTTTTTCGAATTCAAACCCCCATAAATCGATGGGAAATGAGCTCACCTTTCATTTGAGATCACTCCCGAATCGCTACGACCAATAGAACCAGAGATATCTGCAAAAAACTGAAAATTTCCTTGGAAGGAAAGGTTTGAAAATGCCAAAATATAGAATTTTCAAAAAAATCGAAAAACATACATCTGATACTTGTTTTCCGGTTAAAATTTTCTCAGCTTTTCAATAGAATCATCGAAAAAAATCCATTTTCAACCGTTTCATTACAGTGTCCATTTTGCCCCACTCTCCCTTATATTTTTTATGCTAAACGAGCTCGGCAATTGAATATTAAACAATACACTGTACACTTGAATGCAACTCAGAAAATTGGATTAGTTATCAATTATTGGGGTGCTGTCAGAAACCGGGACAATCACATTAGATGAGAAATGCCAGTCATTCCTTCATTGTTCAATGTTTATCCTGAAATGAAATATTTCCATTGTATATCAAATACTTACTTTGAATATTCTCTCTCGCTTGATGTCTGACAGTACCAATGATCTCCTTGGTTTAGTCCAGAGGCATTTAATTAAATCCGAAAAAATTTGCAACCATATTCTCCTTTAATCAAAAAAGCTCCTCTTCAAATCAATTTTGCTTTCAGTCCTCAACAAATTCGTCATTCGATACTTTCAGAACATTGCAATGATACAAGTAGTTTTCTAAACTGATGACAATCAGTAAAAAGTCATCAAATTACTGTAGACAACAAGATATTAAATAATAGGCAAAAGCAAATGATTACACGAATTGGTTTCAATGATGCATAATTTTTCAACGATGAAGAATTTCCTTAAAATTATTTCAGATCAAAATTATATCATGAAAATATTATCTAAAACAGTTTTCGATCTCATTAACAAGTAGGTACTAAACTTTACGTATCAATTTTTTAACTGAAAAAGCAAGAATAAAATTTTCCTATCATCTATCATGTAACAAACGAAGAAATGAATACATAAATCATGGCAGATTATGAAAAATTGAGAAATGGAAGAGAAATTCCCTGATACTTGTCTCTCCAGTGACCAATTCTCCCAATCATTTCTGCTGAATCGACTTTTTTTTTCCAGATGATCACGTTCTGGCACATCATATCAGGATTGCCTGCTGAAAACAAATGAAATTGCAAAAATAAATGTAAGTGATAATACACAGCACGATCTCCAATGACACTGAAAATAGCAGACATTTGACCATTTTTGTTCTTTTACCACAAATTATTTCTAAAAAATTGAAAATTTGCAGATGTACTCAATTCAAAAAACTACAAATGCAAATTTCCATAATTTTTTTTTCAATAATAATTTTTTTGCAAAAAATCAAAAAAAAAATCAAATATCTACTCATGTCATCGTCATTCATTTCCAATAAACACTGTTGAAAATTTCTGCCTGAATTTCCCGTGCAAAATCACAAAAATTTTAAACAAGTTATATCTCTACTGAAATTTCATATAATTACGTCATTGAATAATGAACAAATCATCGATTTTCAAATAATTTCACGCCTGAATATCAATGAAATTTGTAACTTTCAGTTCAATTGTTTCTTGAAAATTTAGAAAAAATCGGAAAAATTCAAGAAAAAATTGAAAATTCAAGTCATTTTAATTCTGAATATTCATGTTCAGTTGAAAATTCGAGTTGAAGAGTTTCGTCTCAATTCTACTTAAAACTCATGAATTCCTCTGAATTTCTTCGGAAACTCACAGATTTCATAAGAATTTTCCCACTAAAAAAATTCAGTCTCACGTTTATCAAAATTTTCATCGAATTTTCTATGAAATTTCAATTTTTCCAAACAGTGAATCTATGCACACATACATTGCCTTTGTTAATCATCATCCGACTCGCTTTCCTCATCACTCGAACGTTCTGGAGTTGTTGCATACTGTATTCTTTTGGACTCCCAATACTCTTCATACTCCTCCATATTGCCAAGAACACTGCGCCATGAATCACAAAAATCTGCTCCATCAACTATCTTGTACTCAAGTGCATGACACCAGGAATCCAAAAAATCTCTACTATCCCATTTATCCTCTTTGAAAGTTTCAACAAAGAAATTGTGATTATCGTAAATGTCTTGTGCTGCACGGACCCCAGGACTTAGAAACAATTTTAGATTGCAATCAAGAGTCACTGGGCCATCATCATCATTCCAGACTAATCCAGACTGTTCAACTGTATCGTAAATGGGTAATGCATTCTTCGGTGGACGAGGCCACAGAAGATTTCCTGCACTCTTATCGTTTCTGTTGAGAATCCATTCTGTCTTGCTGGCAACTCTCCAGTTTTGTCTCGTTGCTGACAGGGTATTTCTCAGTATGTTATAAACACACTCAGTCATTCCTTGATATGCCTTATGTTTAGCAACAAATTCAATAGCAATTGCGATTAGAACTGATCTGTACATTCTGTCCATGTTCTCTCTTTTTTCACCGCGTGGAATTTTGAGTTTCAGGTCCAGAGAACAGTCGTACAGAGTTGTAAGCATGGACTGTCTCTTGTCTGAGCTCGGGACATTCGAATTTACCTTCTTTTGTGACATCTTGGATCGAGTTGTTCAGTTTTTGATATTTAAACTGTTAATACAATTACTATCTCGACTGTCGGTTGCACGATGTCAACAAGATAAAACAATATGGCCGACGACTTTCTTCTTGGCCCTCACTTCACGGTGGCTAACTGGGGAACTAGAGTCTTTTTTGAATCATAATGACGAAAAATGACGGTCATGTGACGCACGAGTTTCCTAATTAGAAATTGATGGTCACCAATCATTTTTTGAGGAAAATGTTTCATTTTTTTGAATAAAAAATGACCAAGATCATTTTTTTTCATAGTGTTTATCCTTAGAAGCCATGTACATAATATATATGAATTTGAGTTACAACAATAAACATTTGTAGAATTATTCTTTGAAGTTAATGTTTCGCGAAAAGAAGTCAGTACTTGACATGTTTCGCTAAGGCAATTGCGATAGTTTGGAGTTGGGTGTTTATGCCATTGTCGTATTTCGTTTTAATTTCTGTTTATTTTTAACTTCCCGATAAGTGAAGTTTATGTAATGGCCCCGAAAAGGAAAAATTGATTTTTTTATTGATCTCCATATTTCGAGATCTCCCCAATATTTTTTGATAGTTTCCACGTGTAAACGTACGTTTACGTCTGTTGTTGCTTATCGTTTTTATCATTCATCATTTTTTCTAATAGTAAGTGAGAGAAATTATCGGAAAGTTCTCATTGCGGCTTGAAGTCACACTCATCACAATACATTCTCACTAATTCCCTCTAATCAGCAGTTACGCACTCCTCCATTCGCGAGCGAGCGAGCAATTGCTCACCCCTAGTTTTTTTTTGGATATTGTATTCGAAATGGAAGGCTTCTTGGAAACCATTCCTTCATAATGAATCGAGATATCTTTATTTGAAAATGGGCTTGATGAAGGAAGGAACAAGTTTCATCCATATACCGTGGTAGCTCCGGTTCCTGACACTTTAGAGCTAGTTCCTGACAGCAGAAATTGAAAGCAACAAGTATTTAATTATTGAATGTAATTTAATTACATTGATGTATAATTGTTAAGCTAAACGAGCTAAGTAATTGAATATTAATCAATATATTGTACATTCAAATGTAACTGAGAAATTTAAAAAAATGATCACTTACTGGGACACTGTCAGAAACCGGGGCTGCTACGGTAGATGAAGAATGACTGTCATTTTTTAAGTATCCAACTTGAGTTACTCCTAGTGAATTCTTCCTTTCCCCATTAGAAAGGACATGCAGGAAATTTCACATCTTCAGGAATTAAGAACTACAAAAAAATCGAACCTAAAATTGAGCCTTTATCCAGAAATGAAAAGAAAGTTTAATCTTCAATAAATTCTCAATAATAATTATTAACATATATTTTCTTACGTCTATTTCCCCAGTTTTTTAATAAAATGCACAAAAAAAAATATTTCACAAATATTTCAACTATTTTCTTGCGTTCTCATTATATAAAACATTGAACCTAAAATGTCTATTTTTCACCTGTTATCCACGTCTTAGCCCACCTGTTCCTAGTCTAATGGAGAATATATTAATTAACCTATACGAATGGTTCTCAATATCTGAGACACAAAAATCGAAATGACGTTGAAATGCAAAAATGTCTATTAACTTAATTTCTAAAAAACTCGCAGAAAGAAGTGTAATTGCATATCGCATCCTCAGTCAACACGATACTGTTTTTCTTTCAATTCACGAATACGAATAATTTCTTCACACAATTCCTGAGGCACGCCCCGCACCTTCAAAGACTCTGATTCAAGAATCTCAGGATGATCAGCGATGAACGCCATAATGCAGCCGGTCAAGGACACAGCCCTGCGATAATAAGCGAAAGCTAGTAACTCTGCTGCATTATTCTCATTCAATGACTGACGAAGAGTTCTTTCGCACAAGTTCTTCAAGCCTTTCAATTCGTACTCATCAGCCGCTATCAACAGATCACGTGACAATTCTCCAATCTCTGAGACAGTATCAGTATAAATGAACTCCAACAATTTTTCCATAACACCTGGTTCAATGTCCTCAATTGTCATTTCATTCTCAGCTTGATCATCCATTTCTTCGGGATCTAATATTTCCGCAAATACTGGAGAACGACTGGCCAGAATGACCTTGTGTACTTGAAACTTCTTGTCTCCAGAAATAATAGTAAAATCGGTGAATGTAGGATTTTCATAAAGTGCTTTGAAATCTTTAGATAATCCAACATTCCATCCTCCAAGTGTAACAGCTTTGTCTGAAGATTTTTGGTCAGATGACATAGTAGTACGAGTTGCTAGCTTCTCAATCTTGCAATGAATTGTAATTTCTTCTGTAGGATTATCTTCAACCGAGAGCATTGATCTTCTTATCAATCTCGGAAATCCATTGCCTAGCATTTTATCGAACTTATTCATGCATCCAACTGTTATGAGTGCTTCCTTCATTCGAAAGACGGTAATTTCATACTCCACTTCGATTCCATTCATTTTATCTGTGAGAGCATAGAGGTAAAGTGATATCCAATCAGCACCCTCCTGCTTCACACCTCTTGGACAAATTTCTATCATCCATGGTTTAGTACTCTTATCAGGGAAAAATGGTGAAAAGATACCCTTTCCATTTTCTTGAGGCAGTTGATGGAAATTTTTTATTGTCCATTGAAACTCAATGCGATCTCCTCGTGTCTCAGTGCAGACCCATTCATTACTCGTCATATCATCATTCTCTACTGATGAATTCATGCTGAAAATCAATATCGATTATTTTTGGGACTTGTTAGCTTTCTCGAGTGGAATGAATACATTGATATGAAAATAATACTTGCCTGGAGTCTTTTTTATCACAGTTGATTACAACAAAGCGTGTGGAAGCGACAATTGCTGAGTATTGAGAATAATGGCGCATTTTCATGTTCACGAACATCGGCGATTAAATTCTTTGGCGCCAATTTTTGAATCTCCATTCCTATAAAAAAGAAACTTTCATATTACATTCATGTAAAATGATGAATTATATACATAAAATGACTATAGAATGCTACAATTTGAAGTGGCATGAAGCACACTTCGATTTTGAAGATAAAAAAATATGAATTAAAATCTAAATGGTGTTTCTGATTTATTAGTTCTGCACCGGAGCAGTATAAGACTAACCTAATTTGAGGGCCCTGTAAGGTTTTTGAAATTGTACGTTTCGAGTAAAGCCGTCAATATTTCAGGAAGCAGTGAGAATGAATTCAGATAAATCGAGTGAGGCAATGATTGACGAATTACAGGATTCTTTAGAATGAACCGAAGATATTCTCAAAAAATTGAAAATTTTCAAAGAAAGGAAGGGTTTTACCCCTCTAAAATGCTCAAAGAAGTAAAAATTGCCAAAGATTCAAAAAAATTAATTCCGGCACTTGTTTCCCGCCTGAAATTCCCTCAGCTTTCCAATGAAATTATCAAAAACAATCTATCGTCAACATTTCTATTTATTTTAAGAGTTCTCCATAATATTTGCCTAAAACCTTGATTTGCCTGAAACCTTGATGATCAAGGGGAAATGAGAGTATTGATGACAGATATTCAACCTTTTGAAAACACAGATATTATCGCAACTGCTATAATTGTGACTGGTACACTCAATTGTGTTCTCCATTTCCATGTTTATAAGAGAATTGAATAATGAACGCTCTATTGAGTGAGATTGAGAGACAAGTGATATTGGAGGTCTGTTGACTGTATTGATGCAATGTAATGAATGAATGGGCGAATGTAACTTTGTAACTTGTAATTTGGTAGAGTGTCATTTGGGGGAAATCATCATTGTCATTAAAGGATGAGATTATCTAAAGAAACCAAACACATTTCCACATTACCTGTAACACATTAACTTAATTTTTCCTTGAGCGCCGTCATAGTAATGGCCATTATCTCGCGGTGAAACTAGCCCTAAATGTTCATTTGTCAAGGAGGATAAACAGAATGGCATCAAATAATTTTATTATCGATCCTTGCAAACATGCATATACGCTCTTCTTTTTGAAATTTTAACCTAGTCATTCATCCCTCAAAAAGTGTCATTTTCAATCGTTTTCTTTGTCATAAAGGAATCAATTAAATCAAGAGCTATTTACAACGATAAATTTGTATTTTTTATAAAGAAAATTTTTTTAAAGTTTATTGAAGACTCAAAAAAAGTAACAACAAATAAAAAATATCTGATTTTGATTTTCTCCATCATGACTTCATCAGCCGAAAATAATCTGTCGAATAATCAGTGGCTCTGCAGTCAAATACGAGGCGATCGTATAGAATATCAATGGACAATTGAAAAATTTCATCTACTTCCATACAAAAATTGCGATGGATTCTATTCACCAATATTTCCACCTCATAACAATGATAATGAACAGTGGAAACTGGAAATTTTTCCACATGGTGAAACGAGAGAAGATTCTGGATGGATATCAGTTTTTCTATTATCTGCCTCTGATAAAATGCATGAAATTAAAATAAAGTGTGAAATAACGATTTTTCAATTGAATAAAGCACTTGGAACGATTGAATTTACGTGTAAATTCGATGAAACTAAGGACTATGGAGAACCAAAATTAGTGAATAGATCAAAACTATCGAGAAAAGATGATTTTGATGATGCAATTACGATTAATTGTAAAATTGAAATATTGGGAACTTATATTACTTCATCTGACGGAAAAATTTCAGAAATGGCAGTACCATTTGAAGCAAGAGAAAATCAATTGTCTGTAGATCTTCAATTGCTCTATGAAAATCCTATTTTAACTGATTTCACTATAATTTCTGGTAACAAGAAGTTTTCAGTGCATAAAATAATTATGGCCAGTCGTTGTCCAGTATTTGCAGCAATGTTTGATCAAAAAAAAACCAATGAAAACATTAAAAATGAACTGAAAATTGAGAATATTGAAACAGATGTTGTTGAAGGATTTTTGGAATTCATTTATACTGATGATGTCACAGAAATTGAAGAATTGGCTGAAGGACTTTTGGCAGCAGCTGAACAATATGAATTAAATGATTTGAAGAATCTGTGTGAAATAAATCTTTATAAGACATTGGATGTGAATAATGCAGCTGAATTACTGGCTCTAGCTGATCTTCATGATGCTAGACAATTGAAGAAATACGTTATGCAGTATATTACGGATCATGCTGAGGATGTAGTCAAGTCAGAGGCTTTTGACTCGGTTGATATGTCTCTGGAATTATCTAAGGAAATCATTCGTGCTCTCACACTTCCAAAGAGTGAGGACAGTGCGAATTAGAGATGCAATATACACTCCAAATTTTCTCTACTCTTCTTTCTTTGAGAGTTCATTCATTAATTATTTCTGATAACATTTGGGCGGTTCATTGATAGGGGAGACTGGGGCAAAATGGACCTCCACGGTAATGTTACCGATTCATGATTTTTTTTCTCGAAGCGAATGACTCGGTCAAAAAATTCTGAAAAAATTAAGAAAATACTCAAATATGTGGATATTGTTTATGAATTTTTTGGATTTTTCTTGGCAGGACCATTCTGCCCCATCACCCCTATTTATTTTAGCATTTTTCGTAAATTCACGTCAGCTAAACTCATGTGTCGAGAAATGTATATTGATAAATATATATTGATAAATATACATTAATGAATATATATGATCAAATTGGGGTATTATGTTGATGAGAAGTCATGTTTTTCCGAATGAGGAGAAGAACAAATACACAATAAATCATTCTGAAAATGAAAATGACAGTTTTTCTTATTGCATTTGAGAGATAATCAATAATTCATGATTTGAAAAAAATGGCAGATACTTATTAAACTCTTTGCAATGGAAATATGTTGTGCAATTCATGTAATAAATTTGTGCGGATAATGGCTTAAGACCAGATAAATGTTTCCGATAATTTGATTAACTAGTTTAACGATAAAAATAGAGGTCCAAGTAATGCTTTTTTTTCTATATTATAAAGTTTCATTTCACTTCATTGTAAAGTTTCATGTTCAAGTTGCTTTGTGACGCGGCGGCTTGCAGCTACATTTTTTTCAACGGCGGGAAATTTAAAATAGTGTCACGTGACCTGATTTGACGCTAGACGCTAGCGTCAAGCGTCTGCATGAGGCCGTACCTTAAGGGTCGGATGTAAGAAAATTTCCCCTAGAAAAAATAATTTTTTTCCCCCATACGAGAGAGTTTTGAAAGCTCTACTAATGCTGGCCGTAAAAATGCAGCAATCATTACGATCCAATGATCGAATGAAAGCTTATTTTTGGCTGCATGGCGGAAATTAGGTTTAGAGCTTGAAAAAAATTTCTTCTAATTATAATTATTTTATGAAAATAATACCGCCATTATCCCTATATAGATGATACGAACACACAAAACATGGCGGCTAGCCGACGCTAACACAATACCACTAATAATTATTTTTACAGGTAGCACATCACTTGGAGACCGAATTTCCGCCGTTCACACTATTTATTGCTATCTATTAGAATTTTTTTCAGCACAATTACTACTGAATTACGCCCGTAATTAGTAGAGCTTCTGATGAAGCGGTCAGCTGTCACCTCGCAAACTCATAATCTCCGAGGGGTGGCGCTACCATCATCATTATCCACCGAATTCAGATTTCTCGAGGGTAATGCAGTTTCTTCCAGGGATGTACCGACATGGGGCCCTGCAGGCGTTTCGCTCATTCAAATGAAGCGGTTCATTTGAAGAGTTTCACGCACGATAGTAAAATGAGCACATATTTGACAATTTCCGGATTTTTTTTACCTATTCCCTTGCTTTGACGCATTCACCTCTCTTCAGCAATGATGGAAATCATTGTTGAAAAGAGGGGAACGAACAAATTGAGGGAAATAGTTGGAAAAAAATTTTGAAAAGAAATAGCAAAGAATACAGGCGTCTTCCACATTAAAAAAAAAAAACCATTTTCAACTGCTTCCTTGGTTCGAAGCATTCCTCTCTTTTCAGCAATGATGAAAATCATTGCTAAATAGACGGAAACGGTCAAAGTCAGGGAAAAAGTTGAAAAAAATGTAAAAAAAAGCCAGAGAGTCCAGGCCTCTTCCACTGCAATTTTTTTTTTACTCTTTCCTTGCTTTGACGCTCCCCTCTCTTCAGCAACGATGGAAATCATTGCTGAAGAGAGGGGCACAGTCAAATTACGGGAAAAAATTGAAGAAAAAAAAATGGAAGAGGATTCGCCTTTTATACAATTAAATTTTTCATTTTTCAAACTTTTCCCTTGCCTTGATGCATGCCCCTCTTTCCACCAACGATGAAAATCATTTCTAAAGAGAGGAGCACGGTCAAATTGAGGGAAAAAAATGAATTTTTTTTTTTTTACTGGCAGAGAGTCCAGGGAAATTTTTTTTTTTAACTGTTTTCTTGCCTTGACGCATTTCCCTCTCTTCAGCAACGATGAAAATCATTGCTGAAGAGAGCGAAACGGTCAAATTGTAGGAAAAAATTGAAAAAATGGCTGAGAGGCCCACCCTTTTTTACTATTCAATTTTTTTTTTTCAACTATTTTTTCGTCATGACGCATTCCCATCTCCCCAGCAACAATGAAAATCATTGCTGAGGAGAGGGGAGTGGCCAAGTTGAGGGGAAAAATTGGATGCAAAAATAAGGAATAACGGCAGAGAAGCCCGACCTTCTACGACTTTTTTTTTCAACTATTCCCTGGCCTTGACGCATTCCCCTCTCGTCACCAACAATGAAAATCATTGCTGAAGAGAGAGGCAAAATTGTCAAATTGAGGGGAAAAATTGAAAAATAATTCTTGAAAAAATGGTAAAAAGTCGAGGCCTCTTCCACTTAAAATTTTTTTTTTTCAACTCTTTCCTTGTCGCATTCCCCTCTCTTCAGCAACGATGGGAATCATTGCTGAAGAGTGAGGCACGGTCAAATTATAGGAAAAAATCCAAAAAATGGCTGAAAGGCCCACACTTTCCTACTATTTGAATTTTTTTAGTTTTTCGACTATTTTCTCGTCATGACGCATTCCCCTCTCTCCAGCAATGGTAAAAATTATTGTTGAGGAGAGGGGAACGGCCGAATTGAGGGAAAAATTAGATGAAAAAATGAGAAAGAATGGCAGAGCAGCGCGGTCTTTTCTACTATTTTTTTCAACGGTTTTTTCACCTTGATGCATTTCCCTCTCTTCAGCAAAGATGAAAATCTTTGCTGAAGAGAAGGGCACAGTCAAATGAAGGAGAAAAGTTGGGAGAAAAAATTTCAGGGAGGCCAGGCCTTTTATGTGGTTAAAAAAAAAATTCAACTATTCCCTTGCCTCGACGCATTCCCCTCTCGTCAGCAACGATAAAAATCATTGCTGAGGAGAGGGGAAGGGCCAAATTGGAGGGGAAAATTCGATTAAAAAATAAGGCAGAACTGCAGAGAGGCCCAGCCTTTTCTAGTATTCAAAAAAAGCAAATTTTCAATTATTTCCTTGCCTTGACGCATTCCCCTCTTTTCAGCAACGATGGAAAACATCGCTGAAATGAAAGAAACGGTCAAATTGCAGGAAAAAATTGAAAAGAAAATTTCAAAAATGACTGAGACGCCCGCCCTTCTCTACTATTTTTTTAAATTTCTTTTTGCAACTGTTTTCTTGCCCTGACGCATTCTTCTTGCCTTGATGCATCCCCCTCTCTTCAGCAACGATGAAAATCATTGCTCAAGAGAGAGGAACGGTCAAATTGAGGGAAAAAATTGGCTGACAAAATAAGGAAGAACGGCAGAGAGGGCCGGCCTTTTCTACTTTTTTTTCGATTATTCCTCTGCCCAGACGCATTCTCCTCTCTTCAGCAACGATGGAAATAATTGTTGAAGAGAGCGGCACGGTCAAATTACAGGGAAAAATTGGAAAAAAAATTCAAAAAGATGGCAGAGAGGTCTGGCCTTTTGTATTATTTTTCGAAAAAGTTTCTTTCAACTATTCCCTTATCTTGACGCATTCCCCTCTCTTCAGCAACGATGGAAATCATTGCTGAAAAAGGGGAAGGTCATATTGCAGGAAAAAATTCAAATAAATTTTTTTTTAAATGACAGAGAGTAACGGCCTTCACTTGCATTGACGCATTCTCCTCTCTCCAGCAACAACGAAAATCATTGCTGACGAGAGGGGAACGGTCAAATTGCGGGAAAAAGTTGACAAAAAAATATGAAAAAAATGGCTTCTGGTGGCATTCTTTCACATTGAATTTTTTTTTCTTCAACTTTTTCCTTGCCTTGGTGCATTCCCCTCTCTCCAGCAACAATGAATATCATTGCCGAAGAGGGGGACACGGTCAAATTCAGGGAAAGAGTTGAAGGAAAATTTAAAAAAAAATGGCAGAGAGTTCAGTCCTCTTCCACATTTTCAAAGAAAAAACTTCAACTATTCCCTTGCCTCGATGCATTCCCCTTTCGTCAGTAACGATGAAAATCTTTGCTGAGGAGAGGAGAACGGCCAAATTGAGGGGAGAAATTGGCTGAGAAAATAAGGAAAAACGGCATAGAGGGCCGGCATTTTCTACTATTTTCTCCACTTTTTTTCTAATGATTTCCTCGCCTTGACGCATTTTCCTCTCTTCAACAACGATGGAAATAATTGAGAGCCGCTCAGCCATTGTTTTTACAATTTTCCCCCTCACCTTGACCGTACCCCTCTCTGCAACAATGAGTATCGTTGCTGGAGCGAGAAGAATGCATCAAGGCGAGAAATGAGTTGGAAAAAAAAATCAAATAGTCGAAATGAGTGGGCTCTCAAACATTTTTTAATTTTTTTTTTCAATTTTTCCCTGCAATTTGACCGATTCCCTCTCTTCAGCAAAAATTTTAATTGTTGCTGAAAAGAGGAGAGAGCGTCAAGGCAAGGAAATAATTGAAGAAAAAATGAATAAGTAGTAGAAAAAGCCGGGCCTCTCTGCCACTCTTTCTCATCTTTTCATTCAAATTTACCGTTCAATTTGACCGTTGCCCTCTCCTCAGCAATGATTTCCATCGTTGCTGGTGAGAGGGGAATGCATCATGATAAGAAAATAGTTGAAAACAATTTTTTCCTCCAAATAGTAAAAAAAAGTGAGCCTCTCAGTCATTTTTTCAAGTTTTCCCTGCGATTTGGTCATTTCTCTCTCTTCAGCAATGATTTTCATTATTGCTGGAGAGAGGAAATTGTGTCAAGGCAAGAGAATAGTTGAAAGAATTTTTTTTTTAATAGTACAAAAGACCGGGCCGGGCCTCTCTGCCATTCTGTGAATTTTTTTTTTTTAATTTCCAGCAATTTGACCGTGCCCCTCTCTTTAGCAATGATTTGTGTTGTTGCTGGCGAGAGGGGAATGCGTCATGACAAGGAAATAGTTGAAAGTTTTTTTTTCTTCGAATAGTAGAAAAGGGTGGGCCTCTCAGCCATTTAGTGAATTAAAAAAAAAAAATTTCCTGTAATTGGACCCTTTCCCTCTTTTCAGCAATGATTTTCGCCGTTGCTGAAAAGAGGGGAGTGCGTCGAGGCGAGGAAACGGTTGAATTTTATTTTTTACCGCAGAAGAGGCCTGGACTCTCTGCCGTTTTGTTGAAATTTTTTTTTTCAATTCTTTTCCTCCATTTGACTGTGCCCCTCTCTTCAGTAAGGATTTTCATATTTGCTGAAGAGAGGGGAATGCGTCAAGGCAAGGACACAGTTGAATTTGTTTTTTTTTGAAAATGTGGAAGAGGTCTGAACATTTCTCTCTGCCATTTTTCAAATTTTTTTTTTTTTCCAACTTTGTCCCTCATTTTGACCGTTTTCTTCTATTCATCAATGATTTCTATCGTTACTAGAGAGAGGAGAATGCGTCAAGGCAAGGGAATAGTTGGAAAAAAATAAAAAAGTCGTAGAAAAGGCCTCTCCACCGTTCTTTCTTATTTTTTCATCCAATTTTTCCCCTCAATTTGGTCGTTCCTCTCTCCGCAGCAATGATTTCCATCATTGCTGAAGAGAGGGGAGTGCGTCAAGGCAAGGAAACAGTACAAATTTCTTTTTTGAAAATGTCAGGAGCCCTGGATTTTCTACAATTTTTTAAAGAATTATTTTTCAATTTCTCCCTCAATTTGACCGTTGCCCTCTCTTCAGCAATGATTTTCATCATTGCTGAAGAGAGGAGAATGCGTCAGGGCAAGGAAAAGTTAGAAAAATAAAATCAAATGCAGAAGAGGTCAGGACTCTCTGCCATTAAATTTTTTTTTTCAACTTTTTATCTCAATTCGACCGTTCCCCTCTCTTCAGGAATGATTGTCATTGTTGCTGGAGAGAGGGGAATGCATCAAGGCAAAGGAATAGTTGAAAGAACTTGAAAAAAAAATTACAAAATGTCGGACCTCTCTGCCATTTTTCGGAATTTTTTTTCTTCAATTTTTCCCTGTACTTTGACTGTGCCTCTCTCTTCGGCGAGGATTTTCATTGTTGCCGGAGAGAGGGGAATGCGTCAAAGAAAGGAAATAAGTGGAAAAAAATTAAAAAAATAGTAGAAAAGGCCGGGCTTCTCTGCCATTCTTTCTTATTTTTTTATCCAATTTTTCCCCTCAATTTGCCCGTTTCCCTCTCTTTAGCAATGATTTTTATCGTTGGTGAAGGGAGGGGAATGCGTCAAGGTAAGAGAATAGTTAGAAGAAATTGTTTTCTAAATAGTACGAAAGATCGGGCCTCTCTGTTATTTTTTTTGTTGTTTTTTTCAATTTTTTTCTGCAATTTGACCGTGCCCTTCTCTTCCACAATGATTCTCATCGTAGCTGAAGAGCAGGGAATGCGTCAAGGGAAGAGAATAATTGGAAAAAACTAAGAAAATAGTAAACAAGGCCGAGCCTCTCAGCTATTTTTTCTGCTTCAATTTTTTCCCTCCATCTGACCATTCCCCTCTCTTCAGCAACGATGGAAATCATTGTTGGAGAGAGGGGAACGATCAAATTGAGGGAAACACTTGGAAAAAAATTTTGAAAAGAAATGGCAGAGTCCAGGCCTATTACACATCTACGAAAAAAATTTTTTAACTGCTTCCTCGCCTTGATGTATTCCTCTCTCTTCAGCAATGATGAAAATCATTGCTGTGGAGAAAGGAGCGGCCAACTTGAGAAGAAAAATTGGATGAAAATATAAGAAAAAATGTCAGAGAGGCCCGGCCTTTACTACTATTTGTTTCATTTTTTTCCAATCATTTCCTTGCCTTGACACATTCCCCTCTCTTCAGCAATGATGGAAATCATTGCTAAAGAGACGGAAACGGTCAAATTGAGGGAAAAAGTTGGAAAAAAAGTGTAAAAAAATGACAGAGAGTTCAGGCCTCTTCCACTGTAATTTTTTTTTCAACTCTTCCCTTGCCTTGACGCATTCCTCTCTTTTCAGCAACGATGGAAATAATTTCTGAAGAGAGGTGGCACAGTCAAATTACGGGAAAAAATTGAAGAAAAAAAAGAGGGTGCGTGGAACCCACGCGACAGAAGTGAAACTTCTTATACATGAGCCATTGGTCATTTTACACTTGGCTTTGGATTAAAATATCTCGAAAACTATGCAAAATTTAACGAGACATGCTGTGAATGAAATTTAGAGGGAAGATTGACGAACAAAATAAGCAGAACGCTGTTTTTCTACGACCAGTAGTTTCCGAGATATCATTTTTTGAATGAGTAGTTCAGAAACAATGGATGAGGCCCGATAGCAAATAAATGAGCGCTTGGACGTCCTTTCTGATTTTTTTCATTCAAAAATCGATATCTTAATAACTATGAGTCGTAAAAAAACGGAGGTTTGTTTATTTCATTCGTTAATCTTCTCTCTAAATTTCATTCACAGCATGTCTCGATAACTTTTGAGTAGTTTTCGAGATATTTCAATCCAAAGCCGAGTGTAAAATGGCAATTTTTCAAGAAATAAAAAGCAAAAATTATGAGGTGGAGCATGGATATTTTTCGGTCGTGTTTCATGACAACTCCTCCTTTGAATGACAATTTTCCGTAATTTTTTAAAAAATCATTTAGATAAATTCCCATATTTTTCTCTCCGTGTATTTAAAAGAAAAAATTAAAAAAAAACACAGGCTTCCCCCACCACCCAGAGAGCAACCCGACGATAGCAGCAAAAATTTCCCCTTCCCCCCACTACTCTACTACCACGTTCCCCTCAAAGTCTTACACTCGTTTCGTGACGCGAGAAAAAAGTTGGTGCCCTCCCAAAAGAAGTTTCACTTCAAAAATTTAAAAATGACAGAGAAGATAGGCCTTCTGTACAATTAAATTTTGTATTTTTCCAACTATTTCCTTGCCTTGATGCATGCCCCTTTCTTCAGCAACGATGAAAATTATTACTGAAGAGAAGGGCACGGTCGAACTGCAGGGAAAAATTGAAAATAGAAATTGGAAAAAATAGCAGAGAGAACGGTCAAATTGAGGGAAAAAGTTGAAAAAAAAATTTTTTCATGGCAGATAGTCCTCTCCTTATTGAATTTTTTCTTTCAACTGTTTTCTTTTGCCTCGACGCATTTTCCTCTCTTCAGCAACGATGAAAATCATTGCTAAAGAGAGGGAAACGGTCAAATTGCAGGAAACAATTGAAAAAATGGTTGAGAGGCCCACCGTTTTTTACTATTTAATCTTTTTTTTTTCAACTATTTTCTCGTCATGACGCATTTCACTCTCTTCAGCAACAATGAAAATGATTGCTGAAGGGGGGAACGGTCAAATTGAGGAAAAAAAATTGAAAATAATTATTTAAAAAATGGGAGAAAGTTCAGGCCTTTTTTACATTTTTAAATTTTTTTTTCCAACGGTTCCCTTGCCTTGACGCATTCCTCCCTCTTCAGGAATGATGAAAATCATTGCTGTGAAGAGGGGAACGGCCAAATTGAAGGAAAAAATTGGCTGACAAAATAAGGAAGAACGGCAGAGAGGGCCGGCCTTTTCTACTTTTTTTTCTTCAATTATTCCTCTGCCCTGACGCATTCTCCTCTCTTCAGCAACGATGAAAATCATTGCTGAAGAGGGTGGCACGGTAAAATTGAGGGGAAAAATTAAAAAAAAATTGAAGAAATGACAGAGTGTCCAGGCCTCTTCCGCTTAATTTTTATCTTTCAAATCTTTCATTGTCTTGACGCACTCCCCCCTCTCCAGCAATGATGAAAATCATTGCTGAAGAGAGGGGCACGGTCAAATTGAGGGAAAGAATTGAAAAAGACTTTTTGAGAGAATGGCAGAAAGTCCAGGCCTCTTTCATATGTTCCTATTTTTTTTTCGATTGTTTCCTTGCCCTGACGCATTTCCCTCTCTTCAGCAAAGATGAAAATCATTGCTGGAGAGGGAGGCACAGTCAAATTAAGGGGAATGATCGAAAAAAAAATTAAAAAATGGTAGAGAGGACCGGACTTTTGTACTATTTGAAAAAATAAATTGTCAACTATCCACTGGCCTTGACGCACTCCCCTCTCGTCAGCAACAATGAAAAGGAGTGCTGAAGAGAGGGCACGGTCAAATTGCACGAAAGAATTGAAAAGAAAATTTTAAAAATGGCGGAGAAGACCGGCCTTTTCTACAATTTTTAAATAAATATTTGTCCAACTATTCCCTAGCCTTGACGCATTCCCCTCTCTCCAACAACGATGGAAATCATTGCTGAAGAGAGGGAAATGGTCGAACTGCAGGAAAAAAATGGCTGAGAAGCTCACCCTTTTCTGCTATTAATTTTTTTTTAAATTATTTTCTCGTCGTTATGCATTCCCTTCTCTCCAGCAACAATGAAGATCATTGCTGAAGATGGGGAAACAGACAAATTGAGGGAAACAATTGGAATTGTTTTTTCAATGGCAGAAAGTCCAGGCCTCTTACACATTTTCAATTATTTTTTCTTCAACTCTTTTCTTGCCTTGGAGCATTCTCCTTCCTCCAGCAACGCTGGAAATCATTGTTGAAGAGAGGAGAACGGTCAAATGGAGGAAAAAAATTGAAGAAAAGGCATTCCTGAGAGGCTTGGCCTTATCTACTATTTTCAGATTTTGTCCCTCCCTATTCCCTTGCCTTGACGCATTTCCCTCTCTTCAGCAATGGTGAAAATTATTGCTGAGGAGAGGGGAACGGCCAAATTGAGAAGAAAAATTATATGAAGAAATAAGAAAGAATGGTAGAGAGGTCCGGCCTTTTCTACAATTTTTTTCAACTGTTTTCTCGCCTTGATGCATTCCCCTCCCTTCAGCAAAGATGAAAATCTTTGCTGAAGAGAAGGGCACAGTCGAATGAAGGAGAAAAGTGGGAAAAAAAATTCGAAAAAATGGCAGGGAAGCCAGGCCTCTTGAGCGCTTATAAAACAAAATTTAACTGTTTCCTTGCCTCGACGCATTCCCCCCTCTGAAAAGAGGGGAACGGTCGAATTGAGGGAGAGAGTTAAAAAAAAAATAGAAAAAAATGGCAGAGATTCCAGGTCTCTTCCACATTAAAATTGTTTTTTTTTCTACTGTTCCCAAGCCTTGGCGCATTTCCCTCTTTTCAGCAACAATAAAAATCATTGCTAAAGAGAGGGACACGGTCAAATGGAGGAAAAAAATTGGAGAAAAAAAATGACTGAGAGGCTCGGCTTTTTCTACTCTTTTTAAATTTTTTTTTCACTTATTCCTTTGCCTTGACGCATTCCTTTCTCTTCAGAAACGATGGAAATCATTGCTGAAGGGAGGGAAACGGTCAAATTGAAGGAAAAAGTCGGAAAAAAATTTAATAAAATGACAGAGAATCCGGGTCTCTTCCACTAAAATTTTTTCGTTTTTTTACTCTTTCCTTGCCTTGACACATTCCCCTCTCTTCAGCAACAATAGAAATCTTTACTGAAGAGAGGGAAACCGTCAGATTACAGGGAAAAATTGAAAAAAAAATCCGAAAAATGGCAGAGAGGTCTGACATTTTCTACTTAAAAAAAAAAATTCTTTTAACTATTCCCTTGCCTTGATGCATTCCCCTCTCTTCCGCAAATATGAAAATCCTTGCTGAAGAGAGGGGTGCAGACGAATGAAAAAAAAAAGTTGAGAAAAAAATTTCGACAAAATGGCAGGGAGTCCAGGCCTCTTCTGCGGTTGAAAAAGAAAATTCAACTGTTTCCTTGCCTCGACGCATTCCCCTCTTTTCAGCAACGATGAAAATCATTGCTGAAGAGAGGGCCGCGGTCGAATGGCGGGGAAAAATTTCAACAAAAAATTCCCAAAATGGCAGAGAGCGGGCCTCTCAAGTTTTTCCTGCAATTTGGCCATGTCTCTTTCTTCAGCAATGATTTTCATCGTTGCTGGAGAGAGGAGAATGCGTCAAGGCAAGGGAATAGTTGCAAGATTTTTTTTTTTGAAAATAGTACAAAAAGCCGGGCCTCTCAGCCATTTTTTCAAATTTTTGTTTTCAATTTTTTCCTGCAGTTTGACCGTGCCCCTCTCTTGAGCAATTATTCTCATCGTTGCTGAAGAGAGGGGAATGCATCGAGGCGAGAAAACAATTGAAAAAAATAGTACAAAAGGCCGAGCTTCTCTGCCATTCTTTCTTATTTTTTTCATCTAATTTTTCCCCTCAATCTGGCAGTTCCCCTCTCCCCAGCAATAATTTTCACCATTGCTGAAGAGAGAAAAATGCGTCAAGGCAAGGAAAGCGTTGAAAAAAAAATAAAATTAAATGCAGAAGAGGCCCGGACGCTCTGCCATTTGATTTTTTTTGTTTCAACTTTTTCTCTCAATTTGATCGTTCCCCTCTCTTCAGGAATGATTTTCATCGTTGCTGGAGAGAGGGGAATGCATCAAGGCAAGAAAATCGTTGATAGAAATTTTTTTTTTTAAGTACAAAATTTCGGATCTCTCTGCCATTTTTTGGATTTTTTTTTCAACTTTTCCGTGTAATTTGACCGTGCCTCTCTCTTCGGTGACAATTTCCATCGTTGCTGAAGAGAGGAGAATGCGTCAAGGCAAGAAAAAAATTGAAAAAATAATAATTTTTCAAATAGTAGAAAAGGGTGGGTGTGTCAGTCATTTTTTCTACTCATTCTTTCAATTTTTTCCTGCAATTTGACGGTTTCCCTCTCCTCAGTAATGATTTTCATCGTTGCTGGAGAGGGGAGAATGCATCGAGGCATGAAAACAGTTAAAAAAAAATTGAAAATGTGTGAGAGGCCTGGATTTTCTGCCATTAAAACAAAAATCCAATTTTGCCCTTCAAATTGTCCGTTTCCCTCTCTTTAACAATGATCTTCATTGTTGCTGGAGAGAGGGGAGCGCGTAAGGCCGCAAAAATAGTTGAAAAAAAAATTAATTGTCGAAAAGGGTGGGTTTCTCAGCCATTCTTTCTTATTGGTTCATTCAATTTTTTTCCTCAATTTGGCTGTTCCCCTCTCCTCAGCAATAATTTCCACCATTGCTGAAGAGAGGGAAATGCGTCAAGGCAAGGAAGCAGTTGAATTTTTTTTTTTTGAAAATGTGGAGGAGGTCTGAACTCTGCCATTTTTTTCAATTATTTTTTTTGAACTCTTTCCCACATTTCGACCGTTCCCCTCTATTCAGCAATGATGCTCATCGTTGATAGAGAAAGGGGAATGCGTCAAGGCAAGGGTATAGTTGGAAAAATTATTATTTGAAAATAGTAGAAAAGGCCGATGCTCTCTGCCATTCTTAAAATTTGGTTTCCAATTCTTCCCTGGAATTTGACCGTGCTTCTCTTTTCAGCAATGATTTTCATCGTTGCTGAAGAGAGGGAAATGCGTCAAGGCAAAGAAACAATTGAAATAAAAAATTTGAAAATATGAAAGAGGACATTCTGCCATTTTCTCAAAAAAAAATTTTCAATCCCTTCCCTCAATTTGACCGTGCCCCTCTATTCAGCAATGATTTTCATCGTTGATGGAGAGAAGGGAAAACGTCAAAGCAAGGGAAAAGTTGAAAGAAATTTTTTTTTTTAATTGTACAAAAAGCTGGGCCTCCTATATCAGCCTCGAGAGGGGGAATGCGTCAAGGCAAGGAAAGAGTTGAAAAAAAAAATTTCAGTGGAAGAGGCCTGGACGCTGTCATTTTTTCAAATTTTTTTCTCAATTTTTTCCCTCAATTCGACCATGCCCCTCTGTCTTCAGAAATGATTTCTATCATTGCTGAAGAGAGAGGAATGCATCAAGGCAAGGAAATAATTAGAAAAAGAATGAAACAAATAGTAGGAAGGGCCGGGTCTCTCTGCTATTTTTTCTTATATTCGAGTCCGATTTCTCCCCTCAATTTAGCCGTTCCCCTCTCCACAGCATTGATTTTCCATCATTGCTGAAGAGAGAGGGATGCGTCAAGGCAAGAGAACAGTTGAATTTTTTTTTTTTTTGAGAATGTGAAAGAGGCCTGGACTTTCTGCCTTTTTTTCTTAAATTATTTAAAGAATTTTTTCCTCAATTTGACCGTGGGACCCTCTTCGGTGATGATTTTCATTGTTGCTGGAGAGAGGGGAATGCGTCATGACGAGAAAATAGTCGAAAAAATAAAAACTTCAAATAGTAGAAAAGAGTGGGCCTTTCAGCCATTTTCTCAATTTTCCCCTGCAATTTGGCCATTTCTCTCTCTTCAGCAATGATTTTCATCGTTGCTGGAGAGACAAAAATGCGTCAAACAGTTGAATTTTCTTTTTTTACCGCAGAAGAGGCCTGAACTCTGCAATTTTTTCGAAATTTTTTTTCCAACTTTTTTCCTTCATTCGACTGTGCCCCTCTCTTCGGCAAGGATTCTCATATTTGCTGAGGAGAGGGGAATGCGTCAAGGCGAGAAAACAATTGAAAGAAATGGTAGAAAAGGCCGGGCCTCTCTGCCATTCTTTCTTTTTTTTTCATCTAATTTTTCCCCTCAATTTGGCCATTCCCCTCTCTTCAGCAATAATTTTCATCGTTGCTGAAGAAAGGAAAATGCGTCAAGGTAAGGAAAGAATTGAAATTTTTTTTTGAAAATGTGGAAGAGGTCTGAACTTGCCACCATTCTTTTCAATTTTTTTTTTCAAACTCTTTCCCTCATTTTGACCGTTCCCTTCTATTCAGCAATGATTTTCATTGCTGCTGGAGAGAGGGGAATGTATCATAGTAAGGGAATAGTTAGAAGAAATAAAAAAAAAAAGTACAGAATGTCGGACCTCTTTGCCATTTTTTGGAATTTTTTTTTTAATTTTTTCGTGTAATTTGACTGTGCCTCTCTCTTCTGCGACGATTTTCATTGTTGCTGGAGGGAGGAGAATGCGTCATAACGAGAAAATAGTAGAAAAAAAAAAATTAATCGTAGAAAAGGGTGGGCTTCTCAGCCATTTTTGCAATTTTTTCCTGAATTTGACCGTTCCCCTCTCTTCAACAATGATTCCCATTGTTGCTGAAGAGAGGGGAATGGGTCAAGGCAAGCAAATAATTGAAATAAAAATAGAAAAAATAGTAGAAAAGGCCGGGCCTCTCTGTCATTCTTTCTTATTGGTCCATTCAATTTTTTTCCTCAATTTCGCCCATCATGCGTCAAAGCAAGGGACTAGTTGAAATTTTTTTTCAAATTGTAGAGAAGGGTGGGGCTCACGGCCATTTTGTTTTCCCTGCAATTTAGCCGTTTCCCTCTCTTCAGCAATGATTTCCATCGTTGCTGAAGAGAGGGGAATGCGTCGAGGAAAAGGAATAGGTGAAAAAAAATCAAATAAATAGTAGACAAGGCCGAGCCTCTCAGCCATTTTTTTCCTCAATCTGAGCGTTCGCCTCTCTTCAATAATGATTTCCGTCGTTGCTGGAGAGAGGGGAATGCGTCAAGGCAAGGGAATAGGTGAAAGACGAACTAAGAAAATAGTAGAAAAGGCCGAGCCTTTCAGCCATTTTTTTTCTTCAACTTTTTCCCTTAATTTGACGGTTCCCCGCTCTGCAGCAATTATTTTTATCGTTGCTAAAGAGCGGGGAATGCGTCAAGGTGAGGGAATAATTGAAAAAAAAATTAAAAAGTAGTAGAAAAGGCCGGGCCTTTCTGCCATTCTTTCTTATTTTTTCATCCAATTTTACCCTTCAATTTGACCGTGCCCCTCTCTTCAACAATGATTTTCATTGTTGCTGGAGAGAGGAGAATGCATCATGACGAGAAAATAGTTGAAAATTTTTTTTTTCAAAATAGTAGAAAAGAGTGAGCCTCTCTGCCACTTTTCCAATTTTTTCCTGCAATTTGGTCGTTTCCCTCTCTTCAGCAACGATGAAAATCATTGCTGAAGAGAGGGAAATGCGTCGAGTAAGTAAACAGTTTCAAAAAAAAAACCTAAAAATGCAGAAGAGGCCTGGACTCTCCACCATTTTTCCCAAAATTTTTCTTCAACTCTTTCCCTCAATCTCACCGTTTCTCTCTCTTCCACAATGATTTCCATCGTTGCTGGAGAGAGGGGAATGCATCAAGTAGAAAAGGCCGGGCCTCTCAGCCATTATTTTTTCTCAATTTTTTTCTTCAATTTGACTCCAGCTCATAATCCTTCAGAAGTTATTGAAACATGTGTGCGCGCACAGATACACACACACACAGATATTCCTCCTGAATATGATTTTCGGTAGTTTTGGATCATTTTAGATATGTCCCAACTAAAAAAATCGGGATTGGAAATTTTTATGACAGTAAAACTTCCTCCGGAAGCAAAAACATACGCTTCTTCGTTATTTCGAAAGAAAACTAAGGAAATGGCATTTACGCTCTTTTCATTGCAAGGCCACGATATTAATTTTCAATAATTCCACTCAAATAACACAAATAAATTAAATTATTCTCCAATAATTTTTCAAATACAAGTACCAATCAGTTATGTTTTCTGAATGCCATTTAATTGATTTCAAACACACACGGACCGGTATAATGCATTAAATCCGTTTCTGCATTGTAATTCATTCAATTCCAGTTTAATGGAGAATAATTATGAAAAATATAGGTTGAATGATTTATTCATGTTGAAAAAAATACTCGATGCAATATTATATCGATTAATCTACTACCATTCTATATTTCCAACAATGAAAATTGTATTATGCTTCAAATATAATGTTCATTACTGTCATTCCTCATCTCATTCTTCACACGGCAAAAAATATGAATAAAATTTCAATAGCACCAGGGCCCCGTATTTTTTTGCGAACTCGGCCCTGTTCTATTCGTGGCTGCACCAGCCGCGCGCTTACCGACAGCGCAATCTTCGACATTGAGCTTCCCGGCTGACCACTCAATGGGAGGTCGCGTCAATCAAAAAAAAAATCACCATATCTTACATCCGACCCTTAAGCCCTTACGTTTAACGTTCTAACCTTTTTTATTCGTAAATTTAAAAATAATGTTGATTGCATGTCCTTTGTTGTGATTTTCGTTTATTTAATTGGATCAGAATAAAAATATATAGCAACACGTCCAGTTATTAATTAGTAATAACTTTTTTCAGCATGGCTTCATCAGCTCAAAATAACGTGTCAGGTAATTAGGGAATGTTCGATGCTTAAAAAAAAAATAGTTTTTCTAATAATCGGTGTTTTTTGATGTCGATGTTTTTATCATCGATGCATAGAGAAGAATAATCGAATTCTCGGTTCGCCAATTTCGGCAAGAGAATTAAATTAGCAAAAAAAAAAAAAAATTAAATTAGCATTTCATTTTTTTTCTAAATTTATCAGTAAGGTACGATTAATCATAAAAAGTACAATCAAAAAGATGAGATGATAATTCAAATTTCATGCATTATATAGTATAGAATGAGTGTATGGAATAATGGTCAGTCAATGTTGTTCATTTTTTTTTATTTTTTATTAAACGTCAGAAGTCCATTCTCCGGGCTTATGAGTTTGCTGTTCCTTTGACACTGAGTTTTTGAGTTTTAAAAATGTCGGCGATGTTGAGTGAAAAACATCGAATATCGATGAATCCTCGACAAAAACATCGAACAAAGAAATAGATTATTAAAAAGAAAATTATCGGAAAATTCGATGGATTAATTGATATCGCCAATCCTTACAGGTAATCACTGGCTCTGCACTCAAACGAGAGGAGATATCGAGTTTGAGTGGACATTTGACAACTTCCATCAACTACCTGAAAAAAACGGAGAAATCATCAGGTCACCCTATTTCCCTAATAAGAGTACTGAAAAATGGAGACTAGCGGTTTATCCTCAAGGTCGAACTGAGGAAGATGCTGGATGGATATCAGTTTTCCTCCACATTACCTCAAAAAAAATGGTTGGAATCGAAATTCAGTGTGAAATGACGGTCTTGCGATTGCAAAGAACACTCATTACAGAAGCATTTACGTATAAATTTAACGAAATTACCGGCTACGGATTCCGCGAATTGATAGAGAGATCAACGCTGTTGGTTCAAGATGATCCTGCGAATGCGATTACCATTCGCTGTAAAATCAAGCATCTGGGACCTCCTATTACTTCGTCATCTGAACAAGGATGCTCGAAAAGGAAATTCGAAACGCTGCAATTTAAAGTACAAAAGAATGGTTTATCCAGAGATTTCAGATCACTCTATGAAAATCCCACATTAACTGATTTCACTGTTATTTCTGGCGATAAGAAATTTCCAGCACACAAGCTCATTCTATCCAGTCGTTCTCCAGTGTTTGCAGCAATGTTCCAACACAAAGAAGTGAATGAAAACGTTAAGAATGAAATGAAGATTGAGAACATTGAAACTACTGTTGTGGAAGGATTATTGGAGTTCATTTATACTGATGCTGTCTCGAAGATTGGAGAATTGGCTCATGGACTCTTGGCAGCAGTAGAACAATACGGATTGGATGATTTGAAGGAGCTGTGCGAAGAAACTCTTTATGAGACACTGAACGAGAATAATGCAGCAGAGTTACTGGCACTTGCCGATCTTCACAATGCTAGGCGATTGAAGAAGTACATTTTGCAGTTCATTGTTGATAATTCCGAGGATGTAGTTAAATCAAAAGCCTTTGCTTCGGTGGAGATATCTCTGGACTTGGCCAAAGAGATTATTTCTGCTCTCGCATCTCCAGCAAGTGACATTGCTCCACGTTAAGAATGCGATTTTTTAATTACAACGTTTTTTTTTACATATTTTGTCTTTTAGTTCACTCTTCAGGCGTTTCTACTTGTGCCAAAAAAGGAATATTTTCATAGATATTTGCAGTTTGAATATTAAACCTTGATATGTACTTCACTTGAAGTATCATGGGAATTCGGAAGGTTTCTTTTGAAATTACAATACTAACATATTGACAATTGACAATATTTTAGTATTGTAATCTTGAAAGAAACCTTCCAATTTCCCATGATACTTCAAATAAATTATCAACAACATGGAAATGAATCGGATCATTGGTTGATACGTACTTTTGTAATTGATAAGATATATATTACCGATAAAGATAATAAAAATGGATGCACAATAAATAATTCTGAAAATCGAAGTTTCTTCCTTTCGAGAGATAATTTTATGGGTTTAAATTGAACACATGGCGCAAAACGCTATTGCATTTTTTGAGTAACAATACGCATAACATATAGAACAAACTCAAGAGCTACAAAAAAGGATAAGAGCAAAAAAAGGCGCGTCTCCATTAATTTCTGAGATTTTCTCAAAAAATAATTCACTCATCCAGTTCTCGCTCTTCGCTACTGAATTCATTCCTTTTTACCTAAAACTGAGTCCATTAATAATTATCTAACAATCCAATTTCATTCCAGTGTAAGAGTCTTCGTGAAATAGCGTTTATGAACTCCGGTGTATGATAATTTTCCTTATTATTGAAGCAACCATTTTCGTCTATGATATCCCCCTTTTTGATGGCTTTATCTTTTCTCTGCAGAGCAAACGGCATAATGACGAAAGCCGTTAGTACTCCATAAAGTGCCAATTTCTCCATTGATTTCTTCAAATCAGCTAATGTTGGTGATGGCGTTCTGCAGTTGATTTTCTTCATTGTTTCACATAATGTCTGGTGATACTCATTGATGAGTTCATCTGTATGATTGATGCAGACTTCTTCAGATGGACCTGCATTGAAGAAATAATGAAGATCTATCGCTGGTGAAGCGTAGACAGAGCATTGGAAATCCACCTGAAGAGAAACATGAAAACATTTCTCATTAAATCACTCATTTTATTGATTAATTCAATTATGAAGAGGTAAAACTCTAAAAAACTCAATTTTTTTGTTGAAAATATCTAGAAAACTATGTGAAAGCGAGTTATTTCATGTCAATCCTTTTTTTTGTGAAGAAATTGTGGATTTACGAAAAAATATGCCTCAACTCCCATTATATCGCTGAGTTTCTGATATATTAAACAAAAACTATGGGAAAAAAAAATTGAATGATCCTGTTTTAAAAAAACGAATTCGCCGGTGCTATTTCATCAACTTACAAAAGTATGAGCTATAGGCTGATTCTGTTCGTTGTACCGGAAAAGCATGTTGTTTGCCCAGCAATCCCCATGATTGATGACATTGAATTCTGCCTCATCAGGCTGCTTCAGCAGGGCTATTTTCTTGTAAATAACTTTGGATAATTTAATCAGCTTGTGTCCGCATATTTCACCGATGCCAGGCCAAGTTGCTACAGTTTCTGACAGGGCTGAGAACCCAGAATTCATCACATTCACTAATCCGGGCGTAGCATTCAAATAACAAGGGCCTTTATTGTACTTGGATTTATATTCCGGGTGCTTAAAAAATTAGAATTGATAAATCGATAAATCAGTAAAAAAGAGATTAAGCAGGATAATTCTTCTTTTTCGACATTTTTTTCTCAAATATTTCGGAAATTAAGCGAGATAGGGCAATTCCACTCTTATCCTCTCTCATAACGCTGTAAATTCTCTATGAAAATGAAAAAAAAAAGGAAAAATTTTTCGTTCTCATTTCCGAGATATTCTCTAAAAAAAGTTCTGCCCTAGATTTTATTTTCTAATCATTTTTGGAGAATGTCTAGGAAACTAAGCAAGATAGACCGATTTTGCCATCATTTTTTTGGTAAGTATTGAAATTTTCTATAATAAAAGGTCCAAGGTGAAAAAGACATATCCTCATGAACTTCCGAGATCTTTTAAAGAGATAAATGACAAAAAATGGATTTATCCTCTCTTCCTCATTCATTACAGAAATTAGCTCCAATTGAAAAGTTTAACGTAGTTGACTCCCTACCATCCAGTTAAAAAGTTTCGGCTCTGAGACGCCACTCTATGTGTTGATAATGCACTACTATGAACCTATATATTTTCGACTTGACTGTACACTCACACAGTAGTATCCTCTATATGAATACACACAACTGTGAAATGTTCTCCCACAACACGCTCGCGCGGTCATCTTGATACCCCTTCCACTGAGAATTTCGTCAAAATTTCGGTTTTATTTTTAATTATTCACCGAAACCATGTGGTCAATGATCTCCATATTTTCAAAAATAATTCTAGATGTATAGTTCTGATAGGTGTTAGTTTTTCATAATGATGGCGTTTTTTTTTCAACGTGAAAAAAAATAAAATTAGTAGTTTTCCCACGCTTCTCTCATACTGCCTGTACAAAAACGGTGATTTTAATTGCAATTATCTCATATATACTGTGGACCATCGTTCTCTAATTTCATTATTAGATGCATTATGCATCTAATTATTTATAGCCCGATTTTTAAGCAAGTCTTGAACTTTCTCATTAGGGAGTCAACTACCTTAACAATGTGAATTTACTTTTTCGCAAACAGCAACGGAACTAGCATGAAACTTCGCCAGTCCTCTCATCACTAGAAGACAGTGTTGAAGATCCAGGCCAATAGGTCGATCAGCCATGCGATATCCTGATCGAGAGAGATCTTCGACTACTAAAAATTGTGGATCTCCGTCATGTGCATGAAAGCACTTTGCACTCAATTTCACATCATCCAGAAGCATTTGCATTTCTTTCAATGTTGATGTCATCATGGAAATTTCCGTGTTGAAGATTCCCTCATCATCCAACTATCAAAGAATCAAGAATATAAAAATACTCTTTAAAAAAATGCTAATTTTCAAAGAAACATGGGAATAAAAGAAAGCTGCTGGCGTTCAATTTGAGAAAATTCCGGATGTTTTCTGAAAATAAAGTTAAAAAAAAAATTTAATATAAAAATTGGAAATTTCGGAAAATCCCAGGAAATTTCGAAGTAAGAAAAAAAATTCTGTTTTTTGTGAAAACATATGAGCAAAAATCATTGCCGGAGTTGAATTTAGAAAAATTCTGAAAAATAAGAAAAATAAAAAAATTCAAAATTCGGAAAGATCTCAAATTGAGGTGAAAATGATGATTATTTTTAGTATTCATATCCACTATCAGCGATTACTGAATCGAATGCAGACGCACGTGACAGCGGTGAGTGTGTAATTTTTCTAAAAATACATCAACTTTAAATACAAAAAAGGTCTCTCCGTTTTTCTTTAGTGTCGTTCACGTCTTCGGCTATTTGCAGTAGTACGTCAATAACGTCGACGCGACACACACAACAATTATGAAAGTGAAACGCAATATTTAATACGATAGAAAAAACGCAATCAGCTAAAAAATCTTTGTTTTTTCCAGTTTTAGAAATATTATCTTACTATTTGTTTCTGTCTTCCTTCTATTTGCAGAGCCACTTTAACAATGAGTGATGTTTTATCTGTTATCTCTTGATTCCTGGAGTTTCGAGTGTATTCCACGTTTACACGATATATATCACTGCCATAATTATCGCCCGTTTGTGTTGCAACTTTTACTGCAATTTTGACAATTGAAATTGTGTCGTCTTCTTCAGAACTCTTCAAGATCTTCTCCAAAAGCTCTTCAGTCAGTCCTGGTGGCATTGCTACAGCCATTATTGATGAATCCAAGAATTTCGAAAGTCACTTTATGCAAAAAAAAAAAAAAAACTCTTTGAATTCACTTGATACTTCCGACGAATGACACGTTTTTCCGATCACTTAGCGTTTTTTTCCTCACAAAAATTTTATTTTTTGAAAAATATTTGCTTTTTATTTTGACAGCGATTGGAATGATACGACAAGTGGAATTTTTTTTCCAAGGTTGAGAGATTAAATGAGTAAATTGACTGAACTTTTCAATTGCATTTATTACTGGGAACAGAAAATTGTCTCTGACAAAAGTGTTAGGGCATGTTGTAATTGGACACTATTTATGAATACTGATGATGGATCTCGGTTTCAAGTATTAAATGCAATTGTTAGGGACCACGTTCTCGGCCTAGCGAATGAGATAATGGAGAATTCGTAGTGGGAGAGATTTCGAGGCCATAGAAGATAAAGATAACTCAATTTGATTAATTTTTTTTCAAGTTCAAGGTAAACTGACCAAGAGCACTTTTTCTCCAGTTTTTTCACTAGTTTCGTTGGATTTTTGAGAATATTCCGGCTACTAAGCGAGATAGCGCGTTTTTTTATATGAAGAAAAAGGATGAGAACGAAAAAAGTAATATTTCCATTAGTTTTTGAGATATCTTTAATAAAAGATTGGTGAACTTTATGAAATAGGAAAAAAATGATAGAACAAAAGCATAACTGATAATTATTTCTGATAAGCAGAGTGATTAGTTTCACAAATTACTTCAAAGATACAATTTTTTTCCCGTTAATAAAGTAAAATCACAAGAACTCTTGTTTGTAAAGAATTTATTTGAAGAGATAACATTTGTGGGGTCAAAATGATAGAATAATTGAATTTTTGTTTCATCAATTCAATTAATTCCTTCGTCATTAAACAACTCATGATTAATTGAATACAGATAATTAGTTGAGATATTGGATCTTCTTCAATTTAATTCAAATGAAATTCGCATACCTCTAACTTCAATTTAGTAGTAAAAAGGTAAAGTAGAACAAATCGATTTATCTCTGTGATCATTCTCGATAAAATATCTCGGAAACTAAGCGAGATAGCGCGATTTAGCCCCGGTCCTTTTTCATAGAGAATTACAAGAGCTACAAAAAAGGATGAAAGCAAAAAAAACCCGTCTCCATTAGTTTTTGAAATATTTTCGAACAGACAAAAATAATCCACTCAGTCTGTTCTCCGTCTTCGCTACTGAATTGATTACCTTATGACTCGGAGCTGAGCCCATTAATAATTATCTAACAATCCGATTTCATTCCAACGTAGAAGCCTCCGTGAAAAGGCATTTATGAACTCCGGTGTATCATATCTTTCCGTATCATTCAATCGACCATTCTCGTCTATAATCTCTTCGAATTTCTTTGCTTTATCCTTTTTCTGCAGAACAAATGGCAGAGTGAGACAAGCAGTCAGTACTCCATAAAGCTCCAATTTCTCCATTGATTTCTTTAAATCAGCTAATGTTGGTGGTGGTGGTGTTCTGCAGTTGATTTTCTTCATTGTTTCACGTAATGTTTGATGATACTCATTGATGAGTTTATCCGTTTGATTGATGGCGACTTCTTCAGAGGGACTTGAGTTGAGGAAATAATGGAGATCTATTGCTGGTGAGGCGTAGACAGAACACTGAAAATCCACCTGGAGTAAAGCAAAAAAATACTCTTAATTAAATTGATCATTTTATTCATTAATTCAGTACTGCACTGTTAAAAATTTCCATCTGAATTTTCCGTGCCAAATCACGAAAATTTTTAACGAGTTACATTTCTACTGAAATTTCAGATAATAACGTTATTGAAAAATTAATACATCATCGATTTTCAAATAATTTTACGTCTGGATATCAATGAAATTTGGGAATTTCAGTTCAATTGTTTCTTGAAAATTTAGTAAAAATAGGAAAATTAAAAAAAAAATGATAATTCAAGTCATTTTCATTCTGAATATTCATGTTCAATTGAAAATTCAAGTAAATTGTAGAATTTTCATCTCAATTCTACTTGAAACTCATAGATTCCTTTGAATTTTCTCTGAAACTCACAGATTTCATTACAATCTTTCCATTAAAAAAAATCAAATATCATTATGAAAAATCTCATCAAATTGTCTATGAAATTTCCATGTTTTTCTAAGAGTGTGAAAAGTTAAAAAAACAGGGAATCTTGATTTTTCGTCATTTGTTTTTGAGAATATCTCGAAAACTAAGTGAGATACAGCCATTCTTTCCTTTTCTATAGCCCTTGAAATTTTATCACAAATGTTATCCCTACGAATACATTCTTTTATTGTCTGGAAAAATATTATCTTCGAAGTGATTTATAGATGTGATCTCTCTGCTCATCAAAATTATTGACTCTGCACTTATTCATTATCAGTTATGCGTTAGTTCACTGATTTTTCTCTATTTCGCAATTCTAACAAATTTTTTTTGTTCAAGAGCTGCAAGAAAAGTCATCACGAAAATTTCTCTATCTCGCTTAGTTTCCAAAATATTTTTCGGAAATTATTGGAAGGAAAAATCGTCTTGTCCTCGTTTGAAGAAATTGATTTACTGGTACTATATCATTAACTCACGAAAGTATGATCCACAGGCTGATCCTGTTCATTGTACCGAAAAAGCATATTGTTGACCCAGCAATCACCATGATTGATGACATTGAATTCTGCGTCATCAGGCTGCTGCAGCAGAGCTATTTTCTCGTAAATAACTTTGGATAATTTAATCAACTTGTGTCCGCATATTTCACCGATGCCAGGCCAAGTTACGATAGTTTCTGCACAGGCTGAGACCGCAGAAGTGATCATATTCTCAAGACCAGACGTAGCATTCAGATAACAAATGCCTTTATTGTACCTGGATCTGTATTCCGGATGCTTGAGAAATTAGAATTAATCAATTAAGGGGGGACAACCATGTAGAGCCTCGAAATTGAGCCTTTTTTTGGGAATTTTTTTCAAGGGGAAGAAATGAATGGATCTTTCTGAAATTTTTACAGTTTATTATATCTATTTTGAAGAGTATTTTCGATTTTTAGCAATGGAAAAATATTGAAAATCGATGGATATATGGTCCGATGAACCCACATGATCACGCCGTTTTTTTTACGGTGCCAAGGGTGGCGTCGTGAAAAATGATCTGAAACAGAAATCCAAAAAGATGCGGCCAATATATGCCTGTAGTCAGTCCCTAAACCTCTTTTATTGATAATAAGTTAATAATTGTAGAAATAGCAGACGTAAAATCAAAACAGTCAAAAATTTCAAAAAAAATTTCTTCTTCGCTGATAAAAAAAAAAATAGTTAATTTTTAGAAATTTTCAATTTTCGGAGGTTTACGGACTGGTCTTATATGTTCTGAAAATGTGTGCAAAATTTTGGCCCGATCGGTTGAATAGTCTCTGAGCAATCGTTGGCACCGAAAAAAAAAAGTGAAAAAAAAAGTTTCGAGAAAAACAAGTTTTTCGGATTTTAGACATATTAAAGTATTTTTTGAAGCAAAAAAAAACCGATTTTTTGAAGGTTCTACATGGTTGTCCCCCCTTAATAGAAAAGAAGATAAACCAGAACGACACTATTTTTTCGTCGTTTGTTCTTTTGAGAATATCTCGGAAACTGAGCGAGACAGAGCCATTTAGGCCCTGATCCTTTTTCGTAGCTCTTGAAAATTTCTACAAAAAAGATTCCCAGCAAAAAGGGCGTATCTCCATTAGTTTCCGAGACATTCTAAAAAAAGAAATTACAAAAAATTAATTTATCCCGTTTTCCTCATTTACTACAGAAATTAGCTCCAATTGAATAGTTTAATATTGTGAATTTACTTTTTCGCATACAGCAACTGAACTAGCATGAAACTTCGCCAGTCCCCTCATCGCTAGAAGGCAGTGTTGAAGATCCAGGCCACGTTGTCGATCAGCCAAACGATATCCCAATAGAGAGAGATCTTCGACTACTAAAAATTGTGGATCTCCGTCATGTGCATGAAAGCACTTTGGACTCAATTTAACGTCGTTCAGAAGCATCTGCATTTCTTCCAATGCTGTTGTCATCATGGAGATCTCCGTGTTGAAAATTCCCTCCTCTTTCATCTATCGAAAAGTCAATAATAAAAATCAGTAGTAGAGACAGCGATCTTGCTCTGTCATTCGTTTTTTTAATAATATCCCGGAAATTAAGCGAGATAGGACGATATTGTCTGATTCCTTTTTTTGTCGTGTTCTTTAAGAGCTATGGAAAAGCTTTCTACGAACATTTGACTGCCTCGCTTATTTTTTTAGATATTTTGGAAGAAAGTATTGCCGAAAATGAGTTTTTTTTTCCAATTTAGAAAATGTTATCTTACTACTTCTTTATGTTTTCCTTCCGATGTCAAAGCCACTTTAACAATGAGTGATTTTTTTTCTGTTTTCTCTTGATTCCTGGAATTTCGAGTGTATTCCATGTTTATACGATATATATCACTGGCGTAATTATCCCCCGTTTGTGTTGCAGCAATTACTGCAATTTTGATAATTGAAATCGTTTCGTCTCCTTCAGAACTCTTCAAGATCTTCTCCAACAGCTCTGCAGTCAGTCCTGGTGGCATTGTTACAGCCATTATTGATGAATCCAAGGAATTTCGAAAGTCAATTTATGCAAAAAAAAAGCTCTTCGAATTTACTCGACACTCAGGTTTTTTTTTTCCTCACAAAAACTTCATATCTTCAGGAAAATATATTTTTTTTTCTATTTTGACAATAGTTGAAATGACACTATAGGTGGAATTTTTCTACTGTTGAGAGATTGAATAAATTAATTAACTGAACTTTTCAATTGCATTTATTACTTAGAACAGAAAAATTGTCTCGGACAGAAGTCTTAGTACATGTTGCAACTAGACGTAGTTCATGAATACTGATGATGAATCTCGATTTCAGCTATTAAATACAATTGTAGAAGTTCATGCATTTCATCTATCAAATGAGATAATGTAAAATTTACAATGAGCAGATAATAATATGACATTGAGGCTGATGTCCAGAAAATGTGAAAAATTCATTATGGAGATAGCGCAAAATTGCACTTTCTCGCTTCATTTTCCAGATATTCTACTAAAAATATAAATATATAAAAATATAGTATAATTTTTTCGTAAAAAAAAAAAAAAAAAATATTTTTTCTTTATTATATATAACTACGTACGATTTTTGTTTGGCCAATACATGAAGGGAATACAAGAGGTTGATTCTAGGATTTATCTCGACAATTGCAGGTATAAAATAACTGCACATGACACAGAATGATTAATGAAATAAATTAAATATTATAATAATAAAGCGAAAAAAATAATAATAATAATGATAAAGCAAGTCAGAGCAATTTTATCCCAATCCTTTTTTTAGCTTTTGAAAATGTGTATAAAACAAATATTAGTTCTAAAAGAGCTTATTTCCTTCAATTCTCGAGATATTTTCCATGAAAACTAGCGGAATTTGTGGAATAGAAAAAAAACTAACAAACAAACACATAACTGATGATAAATAAGTGCGGAGAGAGAAAATCTGTAAATTAGTTCAAGATAAAGTTTTTTTCATTCAATAAAGTGAAATCACAGGAGCTCTTGTTCATGAAGAATTTATTCGACGAGATAACATTTGTGAGATAACAATTATGAATTAATTGAATTCTGGTTTCATAAATTCAATGAATTCCTTCGATATTATACAATTCATGATAAATTGAGCACAGATAATGAGCTGAAATGTTCATTATTTTTCCATTCAATTCAGGAACAAAGGGAAATATCGTTATTTTCTCTCGTATTCTTTTCAGTTTTTAAGATATTTTCAGAGATTAACTAAGAAAAATGATCCAATCAGTCTGTTCTCCCTCTTTGCTCCTGAATTCATTCCTTTTTACCTGAAGCTGAGCCCATTAATAATTATCTAACAATCCGATTTCATTCCAATGTAAAAGCCTCCGTGAAAGGGCATCTATGAACTCCGGTGTATCATATCTTTCCGTATTATTCAATCGACCATTCTCGTCTATGATCTCCTCCAATTTCTTCGCTTTATCCTTTTTCTGCAGAACAAATGGCAGAGTGAGACAAGCAGTCAGTACTCCATAAAGTTCCAATTTCTCCATTGATTTCTTCAAATCAGCTAATGTTGGCGGTGGTGTTCTGCAGTTGATTTTCTTCATTGTTTCACATAATGTCTGGTAATACTCATTGATGAGTTTATCTGTTTGATTGATGGTGACTTCTTCAGAAGGACTTGCATTGAGGAAATAATGCAGATCTATTGCTGGTGAGGCGTAGACAGAACACTGAAAATCCACCTGAAGTGAAGCCAAAAAACATTTCTAATCAAATTCAGTAGTGAAGAGGTAAAACAGGATAAATCGACTTATCTTCGTGATCATTTTGGAGGAAATATCTCAGAAACTAAGCGAGATAAGGTGATGTTACTCATCTGTTTTTGTAGAGAATTTCAAGAGTTAGAAAAGAGTTTTAGGGCAAAATTGCTCTTTCTCGGTTATTTTCTAAGGTATTTTCAAAAAAATTAATGAGAAAAAAAGAGACTTATCTTGTTTTACCTCTTCACTACTGAATTGTTAATATTATTTATTAATTCAGTGGTGAAGAGGTAGAACATAGAGAAACTCGATTTTTAGTTCTTTGTTTTTCCAGAATCTCACGAAAACTAAGTGAGATTAAACAGTTTGGACCAAATGCTTTCTTGCAGCTCTTGTAATTCTCCCCAATAACTAGAGGTGAAAACTAAATTTCTTGTGATTCGTTTGGAAAATATTTAATTAAACTAAATGGGAAATCAGCTACGTTTCAACGCTTTTCACCCAAAATTTCACAATTTCATTTAGTTTTTGAGATTTGTCTGAAAATCAATTGGAAGAAAAAATTGAACTGTCTCGTTTTCAAAGAATTCATTTACTGGAACTATCTCATCAACTCACAAAGGTATGAGCTACAGGCTGATTCTGTTCGTTGTATCGGAAAAGCATATTGTTGACCCAACAATCCCCATGATTGATGACATTGAATTCTGCCTCATTAGGCTGCTTCAGCAGTGCTATCTTCTCGTAAATGACTTTGGATAATTTAATCAACTTGTGTCCACATATTTCACCGATGCCAGGCCAAGTTGATACAGTTTCTGCGAGGGATGAGAACCCGGAATTGATCGCATTCACTAATCCGGACGTTGCATTTAGATAACAAATGCCTTTATTGTACCTGGATTTGTATTCCGGGTTCTTAAAAAAATAGAATTAATAAATTGATAGAAAAATGATAGGGGAAAGTGAGGTAAAATGGACCTGTTTGTTAGAATGATTTGAGATTTTTCAGAGAATAGGCAGCTCTATGAAAAAATTTGAAAAAATTATACGAAAATGGATGCATATTGGAGCATCTTTTCAAATTTTTTCAGATTTTTCCTTCGTGTCCTTAACATCGAAAAATAATCGTGAATTTTGTAGTTGCAGAGGTCCATTTTATCCCATTCTCCCCTAAACCAGAATTTTTTTTCGTCATTTGTTTTTTTTTTTTGAGAATATCTCGGAAACTGAGCAAAATAGGGCAATTTCGCCCTCATTCTTTTTTTTTGTAGCTCTTGAAATGTTCTACAAAAAAAGTTCCCAGCAAGAAGGGCGTATCTCCATTAGTTTCCGAGATCTTCTGAAAAAACAAGTGACAAAAGAATAAATTCATCTTGTTTTCCTCATTCACTGTATAAATGAGCTGCAATTGAATAGTTTAACATTGTAAATGTACTTTTTCGCATAGAGCAACTGAACTAGCATGAAACTTTGCCAGTCCCCTCATCGCTAGAAGACAGTGTTGAAGATCCAGACCAATTTGTCGATCAGCCATACGATATCCTAAGTGAGAGAGATCTTCGACTACTAAAAATTGGGGAAATCCGTCATGTGCATAGAAGCATTTTGCACTCAATTTCACATCATTCAGATGCATTTGCATTTTTTGTAAGGCTGACGTCATCATAGATATTTCCGTGTTGAACACTTCCTCCTCTTTCATCTATCAAAGAATCAGGGAGAAAAATCAGTAATAGAGAAGTTAATTTTTCCTACCATTCGTGTTTTTAAGAATATCTCGAAAAAACTAATCAAGATAGAACGGATTCACCCGATTCCTTCTTCGTAGACTTTTTTGAAGTCTACGAAAGAGATTTCTACAAATATTTAGCTGCTTCGTCCAGTTCTCGAGATATTTCAAAAAAAAAGTATTGGTGAAAATAATATTTTTCCATCTTTCAAAAAATCTTTCTGCTATTAATGTTAATATTAATATTGAATCTTTAATAATATCACGGAAACTAAACGAGATATCACAGTTTTGCTCGATAATTATTTTTTGCCAAAAACTTCAAGAGCAAAAAAAAATATTTCGACAAAAATTTTGCTATCTCACTTAGTTTCCAAGATTTTCTCAAAGAAATATTGACAAACAATCATTTTTTCCAATTAAAAAAATGTTATTTTACTATTTCTTTATGTTTTCCTTCTGATGTTAAAGCCACTTTAACAATGAGCGATTTTTTCTCTCTTATCTCTTGATTTCTGCCATTTCGAGTGTATTCAACGTTTATACGATATATATCACTGGCATAATTATCCCCCGTTTGTGTTGCAACTTTTACTGCAATTTTGACAATTGAAATTGTTTCGTCCTCTTCAGAACTCTTCAAGATCTTCTCCAACAGCTCCACAGTCAGTCCTGGTGGCATTGCTACAGCCATTATTGCTGAATCCAAGAATTTCGAAAATTAATTTATGCAAAAAAAAACTCTTCGAATTTACTTGACACTTTTGACTAATGACACGTTTTTTGATCACTCAGTATTTGTTTTCCTTCCAAAAATTTCATATCTTTTGAAAAATATTTGTTTTTTATTTTGACAATGATTGGAATGATACGACAGGTGCAATTTTTTTTCCAATGTTTAGAGATTGAACAAATAAATTAACTGAACTTTCCAGTTGCATTTATTACTTGAAACAGGAAAGAGCCTCAATCAAGAGTCTTAGGACGTGTTACAATTGGAGGTAATTTACAGATACTGATGATGGATCTCACTATCAAGTATTCCATACAATTGTGGCATATCTATGCACTCTATGTAGTAAATAAGATAGTGGAAAATTTACAGTGGATAGATAAAAGAATGACATTCAGGTCATCACATATAGAACTAAATGATTTTTTTGAAGTTCATGGAAAATTTTTTCCTCTAGTTTCATTCAATTTTTGAAAATATCTTGGAGACTAGACAAGATAGGGCGATTTTGCCTAGATACTTTCTGTAGCTCTTGAAATTTTCTATAAAAAAGGATCCAAACAAAAAAGGTATACTTCCATCAGTTTCCAAGATATTTTCGAAAGAAAATCAGCAAAATTTATGAAATAGAGAAAAATCGATTAACAAGTGCATAACTGATAATAACTAATTAGTTATTATCAGTCAAGTTATCTGCACTGAAGTGCAGAGTAAATAATTGTGATAAGCGGACAGATTACATCTATAAATTACATCGAAGATAGAATTTATTTTTCTAGACACTGAAGTAAAACCATAGAAGCTCTTTATTTTCCTTTTTTTTGTGCTTCTTTGTTTTTACAGTTCTTTTCCTTTCAGTTACATTTCAATAGACTCTTTCCAGTTCCTTCCAGTACTACACCGCATTTGTACTAGATCTTCGGAAAAGTCTCTAAGAGGAAAATCTCAGTCGGTACAGGTGTCTCTTCTTCTCGAGGAAGACCTTAGCTCGATTTGAACAATCCAGACATGCAAATTTTTCTCCGCAGATGGAATCGAATCCGGTACTTTTGGGATACTTTTTGCAACGCTTAGATTGTTCGGCCACATTGTCGGATTGAAAGCTCTTATTTATAAAAAATTCATTCAAAGAGATAACATTTGGGATGCAAAAACGATAGATTGATACTAAATTCATCCCTTTTTTTTTTTTACCTAAAGCTGAGTCCATTAATAATTATCTAACAATCCAATTTCATTCCAATGTAACAGCCTCCGTGAAATGGCGTTTATAAACTCCGGCGTATCATACAATTCCGTATTATTAATGTGACCATTCTCGTCCATGGTCTCGTCTAATTTCTTCAATTTATCTTTTTTTTGCAGAACAAGTGGCAGAATCACACAAGCAATCATTACTCCATAAAGTTCCAATTTCTTCCTTGATTTTTTCAAATCATTTAATGTTGGTGATGGCGTTCTGCAGTTGATTTTTTTCATTGTTTCACATAATGTCTGATGATACTCATTGATGAGTTTATCTGTATGATTGATGGCAACTTCTTCAGATGGACTTGAGTTGAGGAAATAATGGAGATCAATTGCTGGCGATGCATAGACAGAGAATTGAAAATCCACCTGGAGAGAGGCAAATATAAAATTTCTGATTAAATTAGTCATTTTACTCATCACTTTTGCAGTAGTGAGGAGGTAACACACAGAAAAACTAAAATTCTTGTTATTTGTTTGGAAAATATGTTGGAAACTAAGTGGAAATTTAGCTACGTTTCAAAGGTCTTCACCAAAATTTCGCAACTTCATTTGGTTTTTGAGATTTTCCTGAAAATCAATTGGGAGGAAAAATTGAACTGTCCTCTTCCTAAAGAATTCATCTACTGGTCCTGTCGTACCAACGAAAGAGTTAATACCCGAAGCGTGCTAAAGCCCAAATTTACATGGTGGGTCAGAGGAGCCAAAGAAAGCCAATGTCGACTTTTTTGCTAGTACGACAATACTATCCTATCAACTCACAAAGGTATGAGCTACAGGCTGATTCAGTTCGTTGTACTTGAAGAGGAAATTGTTGACCCAGCAATCCCCATGATTGATGACATTGAATTCTGTCTCATCAAGCTGCTTCAGCAAGGCAACCTTCTCGTAAATAACTTTGGATAATTTAATCAGTTTGTGTCCGCATATTCCACCGATGCCAGGCCAAGTTGCTACAGTCTCTGCTAGGGCTGAAAACCCAGAAGTCATCACATTCACTAATCCGGGCGTAGCATTTAGATAACACATGCCCTTATTGTACCTAGATTTGTATTCCGGGTTCTGAAAAATCAGAATTAATAAATTAATAGAAAAGAGATAAACCAGAATAACTCTATTTTTTCGTCCTTTGTTTTTTGAGAATATTCCGGAAACTGAGCGATATAGAGCATTTTTGCCCTTATCATTTGTTTGCAGCTCTTGAAATGTTCTCCGAACAAGGTTCAGAGCAAAAAAAGGCGTATCTCTATTAGTTTCCGAAATATTCTGAGAAAAAACAAATTAAAAAAAAAAGATTTATCTTGTTGTTCCGAATTCACTACAGAAATTAGCTCCATTTGGAAAGTTTAACATTATGAATTTACTTTTTCGCATACAGCAACTGAACCAGCATGAAACTTTGCCAATCCCCTCATTGCTAGAAGGCAGTGTTGAAGATCCAGGCCAAGGTGTCGATCAACCATACGATAACCCAATTGAGAGAGATCATCCATTACTAAAAATTGTGGATCTCCGTCATGTGCATAAAAGCATTTTGGACTCAATTTCACGTCATGCAGAAGCATGTGCATTTCTTCCAACGTTGACGTCATCATGGAGATCTCCGTGTTGAAAATTTCTTCTTCATCCATCTATCAAAGAATCAGGAATAAAAATCAGTAGCCAATTAGCCGACTTTTTCTGACATCTGTTTTTTGAGAATTTTCGAAAACCAAGTGAAATAGGGCGATTTCACCCTCATACATTCGTAGAGACTTTTAACCCGTGAGCGGTCGCGCTATGAGACTTTCACACTTTTTTTGAAGGTATAGGAAACTACCTTTAAAAATGAGTGAACAATCTCGATTTTTTGAAGTGAAACTTCTTTTGGGAGGGTACCAACTTTTTTCTCGCGTCACGAAACGAGTGTAAGGCTTTAAGGGGAACGTGGTAGTAGAGTAGTGGGGGGAAGGAGAAATTTTTGCTGCTGCCGTCGGGTTGCTCTCCGGGTGGTGGGGGAAGCCTGTGTTTTTGTTTTTATTTTTTCTTTCAATACACGCAGAGAAAAATATGGGAATTTATCTAAATGATTTTTTAAAAAATTACGGAAAATTGTCATTCAAAGGAGGAGTTCTCATGAAACACGACCACAAAATATCCATGCTTCACCTCATAATTTTTCCTTTTTATTCCTTGAAAAATTGCCATTTTATACTCGGCTTTGGATTGAAATATCTCGAAAACTACTCAAAAGTTATCGAGTCATGCGGTGAATGAAATTTAGAGGGAAGATTAACGAATAAAATAAGCAAACCTCCGTTTTTTTACGACTCGTAGTTATTATAATATCGATTTTTGAATGAAAAATTCAGAGAAGACGTCCAAGCGCTCATTTATTTGCTATCGGGCCTCATCCATTGTTTCTGAACTACTCATTCAAAAAATGATATCTCGGAAACTACTGGTCGTAGAAAAACAGCGTTCTGCTTATTTTGTTCGTCAATCTCCCCTCTAAATTTCATTCACAGTATGTCTCGATAAATTTTGCATAGTTTTCGAGATATTTTAATCCAAAGCCAAGTGTAAAATGACCAATGGGTCATGTATAAGAAGTTTCACTTCTGTCGCGTGGGTTTTTTGTATTTGTCAAAAAACTATTCTACTTTATTATGGTCATCGCGAAATTTCAAAAATAATTTTTGCTTTTGGAAAAAATAATTTTTTCTTCCGTGCCGTCAGGCAGCGTGATACTTTCTCCGATCGCGCGTCTAAACGTGGTCGGTGGGTAAGTATCTCTCAGTCGCTGTAGATAGCATTGATGACATCCCCCTCTCATTCTAATCCTTTTTTGTCAAATATTTTTTTGTAAACGGAACTGAATCTATCAAAAATACGAAAAATTTTCAGATAAATCCATTTAATTTTGCTATCAGTTTTTTGTTATTTTCTCGGAAACTAAGCGAGATACGGCAATTTCGCTTCAATACTTTTTTGTAGAGAATTTCAAGCTCCACAAAAAAGGTTTCAGACAAAATTACTCCATCTCGCTTAGTTCTCGAGATACTCAGGTATGAGAGAATCTCTCATCGCGCACCTAGAGAACGTTGGCGAGCCAGCGCGCCTGCTGACGGGTTAAGAGCCAAATAACAAGTTCCTACTTGAATTCCATTTCAAAAAACTATTGATGAACTTTTTTTTCCAAATTTGAAAGTATTATCTTACTATTTCTTTATAGTTTCCTACTGATGTCAGAGCCATTTTGACAATAAGCGATTTTTTATCTGTTATCTCTCGATTCCTGGAGTTTCCAGTGTATTCAACGTTTATACGATATATATCACTATTGTAATTATCTCCCGTTTGTGTTGCAAAATTCACTGCAATTTTGACAATTGAAATTGTTTCCTCCCCTTCAGAACTCTTCAAGATCTTCTCCAACAGCTCCGAAGTCAGTCCTGGTGGCATTGCTACAGCCATTATTAATGAATCCAAAGAATTTCGAAAGTCAATTGATGCAAAAAAAAACTCTTTGAATTCACTCGATACTTTTGACTAATGACACGTTTTTCGATCACTCAGTATTCTTTGCCTCACAAAAATTTCATATCTTTTGAAAAATATATTTTTTTTCATTTAGACAATAATTGGAATGATACAACAGGTGGAATTACTTTCTCAAGGTTGAGAGACTGAATGAATAAATCTTAACGATGAATAAATCTCAGTAATAAAGTTTATTACTTGGAACAGAAAAGAGTCTCAGACAGAAGTCTTAAGACGTATTGCTTTTGGACGTAATTTATTGGTACTGATGATGCATTTTGATTTCAAGGATTTCATACAATTTTGGAAATCTGCTCTTCCTCTGGCAAATTAGATAAAAAAGAATATACAATGAGAAGATTATAAAAATAACACTAAAGTCATGGGTCATAAAGACAAATTTCAAATACTTTTTTTTCCCTATTTTCCTCCAATTTCCGAGAATATTTTGGTAAATAAGCGAGATAAGACGATTTCGCTTTGATCCTCTTCTGTAGGGAATTTCGAGCTCCACAAAAATGTTCAGAAAGAAATCCCTCAATCTCGTTAGATTTTCGATATATATTCTGAGAAAAGTGGAAGAAAAAAGGGAAAGCAGGATACGAATTTTTCTTCCAGTGATTTTCAGGAAAACTTTCGGAAAATAAGTGAGATAGGGCATTTTGTCGTTATTCTTTTTGGTAAAGAATTCAAATAATTACAAAAAAAGAATCGAAAGAGCGTATCGCTATTAATTTTCAAGATATTCTGAAAAGAAGATAAAACGAAGGGATGTATCCCGTTTTACCCCTTCACTGCTAAATTCAAAGCTGAGTCTCATTTCAAACTGAGATTGACTTCTGTCCCCTTTTCTTTTTCCCTACAATTTCCGAGGGTTACTCAAAATATTCGAGCACTGGTTGTATTTCTATTCTTTTTTGCAAATAATTCAATTAAGTGAATCTTTGAGAACGGAAATATCAAAGTCCTGGAGATACACCCCTTTGATTCTGGTGAGTGATACTTGCGGAGGAAAGTGACAGGATGAGTCAAGGGTTCAAAAGGTGAATCATTACATAATTATTCTATTCTCATGACTTGATCCATTATTTAATGGAATTCAATAGCGAAAAGGTAAGATGAAATCATAGAGGAAGAAATTTTCTCCATTCAATAAAGTGAAAATCTTATTTATAAAGACTTTATTTGAAGAAATAACATTTATGAGGTCAAAATTATAGAGCAATTGGATTTTTCTTCCATAGATTCGATGAATACTTTCAGATATTCCACAATTCATGATTCATCGAATACAGATAATAGGTTGAGATATTGAACATTTTTCAATTTTATTCGGATAAAATTTTTACACTTCTAGTTTTAATTTAGTAGTAAAGAGATAAAACAGGATGAATCGATTTATATCTGTGATCTTTCTCGATAATATATCTCGGGAATTGAATGAGATAGCGCAATTTTACCCTCGTCCTTTTTCGTAGAGAATTACGAGAGATACAACAAAGGATGAGGGCAAAAAAAGGCACGTCTTCATCAGTTTCTAAGATATTCTCAAAAAATAATTGATAAGAACAATCCAATTATCTGGGTTTTCCTCTTCACTACTGAATTCATTCTTTTTTATCTAAAGATGAATCCATTAATAATTATCTAACAATCCAATTTCATTCCAATGTAACAGCCTCCGTGAAATGGCGTTTATGAACTCCGGCGAATCATACAATTCCGTATTATTCATGTGACCATTCTCGTCTATGATCTCGTCTAATTTCTTCAATTTATCTTTTTTTTGCAGAACAAGTGGCAGAATCACACAAGCAATCAATACTCCATAAAGTTCCAATTTCTCCATTGATTTTTTCAAATCATTTAATGTTGGTGATGGCGTTTTGCAGTTGATTTTTTTCATTGTTTCACATAATGTCTGATGATACTCATTGATGAGTTTATCGGTATGATTGATGGCAACTTCTTCAGATGGACTTGAGTTGAGAAAATAATGGAGATCAATTGCTGGCGATGCATAGACAGAGAATTGAAAATCCACCTGGAGAGAGGCAAATATAAAATTTCTGATTAAATTAGTCATTTTACTCATCACTTTTGCAGTAGTGAGAAGGTAACACACAGAAAAACTAAAATTCTTGTTATTTCTTTGGAAAATATGTTGGAAACTAAGTGGAAATTTAGCTACGTTTCAAAGGTTTCCACCAGAATCTCGCAATTAAATTCGGTTTTTCCAGAAAATCAATTGGGAGGAAAAATTGAACTGTCTTGTTTTCAAAGAATTCATCAACTAGTACTATTCCATCAACTCACAAAGGTATGAGCTACAGGCTGATTCTGTTCGTTGTACTTGAGGAGCAAATTGTTGATCCAACAATCTCCATGATTGATGACATTGAATTCTGCTTCATCAGGTTGCCTCAGCAGAGCTATCTTCTCGTAAATAACTTTGGATAATTTAATCATCTTGCGTCCGCATATTTGACCGATGACAGGCCAAGTGGCTACAATCTCTGCGAGGGATGCGACACCAGAAGTCATGAAATTCACTAATTCAGGCGTAGCATTCAGATGACACAGGCCTCTATTGTACCTAGATTTGTATTCTGGGTGCTTCAAAAATGAGAATTAATGAATTAATAGAAAAAAGATAAACTAGAATAACTCTATTTTTTCGTCATTTGTTCTTTTGAAAATGTCTCAGGAAACCAAGCAAGACAGAGCAATTCAGCCCTCATTCTTTTTTTCGTAGCTCTTAGAAATTCCTACAAGAAAGGTTCCGAGCAAAAAGCACGTATCTCTATTAGTTTCCGAAACATTAAAAAAAAATGACAAAAAATTTATTTATTCCGTTTTTTTAGGGGAGAGTGGGGCAGAACGGACACTGTAATGAAACGGCTAGAGATGTTTTTATTTTTTTTTGATTATTCTATTGAAAAGCTGAGAAAATTTGAGCCGGAAAACAAGTATTAGATGTATTTTTTTCGATTTTTTCGAAAATTCGATATTTTTCGGCATTTTTGAGGGACCTTTCCTTTTTCGAAAATCTTCAGTTTTTTTGCAAATATCTCTGGTTCCATTAGTCGCAGCAATTCGGGGCTCGTCTCAAATGAAAGGTGAGCTCATTTTCCATCGATTTATGGGGTTTTAAATCCAAAAATATCAATTTTTGGGATAGTTATAGGCCAAAAACTGTTCCCCAAAACTGTTTTACAAAAATGCCCATAAATACTTAAAAAATCGATATTTTCAAATTGAAAACCCTATGAATCGATGGCAAATGATCTCATCTTTCACCTACCATCAGAATTTTCACGCTGCGACAGGCAGAACCGAAGATATTCTCGAAAAACTGAAAATTTTCAAAAAAAAGAAGGGTTTTCCACTCTAAAATGCTCAAAAAAGTCACAATCGCAACTTCATCGAATCTTCGTAAGTAACAATCAGATTTCACCTTTATATGAGCGCGATCATTCTATAGAAATCTGCCAAACAAAAATCTCACAAAATATATAAAAAACCTCTGTAGAATTTGGACTCCGTTAAATAATAATTAAAATGCAAAATATTAAACAACAATAATTACTCTTTTCATTCCTCCCGAAATAAACTTTTTCCTAATATGTCATTTTCCCTAGAACAATAAAAAGGAATACACAAGGGTAAGAACGATAGCGTCCTATAAAAATGAAGAATAATTCAGGTTTGTTAATCCGAAAATAATTAACTGTTTATCCTCGACGCTATAAACGCATCTCGGACATAACACTAAACAATGAATTTGGCAATTTTCTTCTAAATGGTTTGTTGATTTTTTGGAAATATCTTGGAATGTAAACGAAATAGTGTGATTTCGATTTATTCTTTTTTTGTGTTTCTTGAAATTCTCTACAAAGGAGGATCAGGATTAAATTGCTCTATGTCGCTTATTCTATAGGAGACTTTCATAGAAGAACCTGAAATTCATAGCGTTAGCTAGAATGGTATTTTGGGGTGAAAACTAATGAAAATGGAAATTTCTTGTAAATTTAAAAATACATTCCATGTTGACATGAGAATTTTGAGGTCGATGAACGAGAAAGAATACATCTGAAAAAAGAAATTCAGATATTTTTGAACCAAATTTTTATTTTTGAAGGCAAACGACAGTGTTTTAATTCATATTTAATGAAAATTTTTTTTATTCATTTGCAAAACCAGCACGTATCATTTTTTTCACTGATGAAGTAATCTTTATTTATCATGATTGCTCCAAGATAACAAAGTCAGATTTAAAATCAATTCATTGCTAATAATTCGAAATTAAAGATATTTTAAAAAATATCTCGTAACTAAGTTGATATGAAATAATGAGAATTAATAGATATTCCACGAACTATTTAATCCTCAATTTCATTGTTACATCCTTTAAAGTCAGTGACACCTTCTTTAAATTGATCTAACTTCTCAAGCACTTCGATGTGCATATTTTTCATTGAATCAAGTGCGAATAAACGAAGTCCAATGAATCCACCAATATCTTCTGAAATCGATTTGTAATATAGGCCGACTCCACCAGCAGCAAATGGTGGTTTACCAACTACTTCTTGACCGTCCACTAAGGGTAGAGTTGTTTGTGAAGCATCAGTCTTCCTATGTGAGCTTGCAACTATCAGATAAGTGTTAGCTGGAAATCTCGGAATAGCTGTCCCAGTCTCGGAGAGCGGATTCAGAAGGTTAACCATGAATCTTTTCGATCTATCCAAAATTTTGAAAACTCATTCAAATTTCAAGTTGCTCAGGTAATATTAAAAATGAAACGAGATAAGTCAAATTTTCTTGCTTCTAATTTTTTGAAAATATCCTGCTAACTAAAAGATTATCGTGATTTCTGCTGAGCTCCTATTTGTAGGAGATTTTTCGCTGACTTATCTTGTTTCACCTCTTTGCTACTGAATCATGAATAGGGCTGAGACGTTGGTGTAAGGTTTAATCTAAGGTTCGATCAAATTGACATTTATAAACGTTGAACTGACTTCATAAACGTTAAAGAATTCGTGAATTATTCATCATGATGAGTTACTCTACGAGCTCCCTGAAAAGTTTCTTTGGAAGTTTCCCTGAAAAATGCTCTAGAAGTTTCCATCAAAGTTCCTCTAAGAGTTTTTAACGCTCATAAAGTCAGTTTGATGTTTATAAATGTCAGTTTGATGTTCATAACCATTCAGAATGTGTTTGATTCAGAGGCAACTTCGGCTTAGATCAAACCGTACACCAACGTCTCGACCCTAATTATAAATTATTTATGAAATATCTCAGAAATGATCGAGCTAGCATAATTTTTGAAGAGAATAAGAAAAATCATAGATCGGAAGACAGAAACTTCTTGGACTATTCTGATTATAATCAATAATATTTATACCTTTCTCTATCATATTCCGGATCATGATCAGGCAGGTTTGACATATCAGATGGAATCAGCCAGATTGATGGATTATCGTCTGTTATTAGTATTTTTCCACTATCAAAGTCATATGGTGATGCTTGAATACCCAATTGTATTGCCTGCCTCAGTTCATCATCGCCATCAGGAGCGAATTTCACACCTATGAAAATAAAATAAAATACAAAAAAAAGAGAGGATCATGAGAATTACTCCATTTCTTATAGATTGCACGATACTTCAAGGAGTATTATTACGAATGAAGTAGTGGCGACCGGAGCAAAAAAAATAGGACTTGTTTTTGTTGAAAAATTCGAAGAAATTATCTGATAATTTAGACATCCTGAAGCTCTTTCCACAATTGAGCAATGAAGAGGTAAAACAGGAAAAGTCGATTATTCTGGGTAACTGCTTTTTTGAAATATTTCGAAAACTAAGCGAAATAGAATAATTTCTATAGATACCCGTTTCACAAATCCGGAAACTGCGCTATCTTGTTCAATTTTCGAAATACTTCAAAGGAAGCATTTTTGAAAACAGAAAATCTATCCTGTTTTACCTATTCGTTCGTGATTGTCTGCGGATTTTTCCAGTTTCTTTTTGCACCCGTCATCCCAATAGCGTTTTTAGTACCTGTGACTACATAACCCGGTGGAATAATCAGATCATCGATTCTTATGCTATATATATACCATGTGAATGCTACATAATCTTTAAGTACTTCCATATCATATTTTGTTCCATTATCAAAATCTATGTAATGTACATATCGACGTTGCTCGTTGGTTCTTTCTTTATCGAACTTTATATTCTCAAGGGCCTTCCATTCAACACTCTCCGGGACGATTCTACCCTCAGACAATACTTCACCCTGCTGTATCTGAATGTGTGTCATATTCTCTATCACAACGAATTTCACACCAGTAACAACTCTGAAATATTTTTTTTTTATCAGTAGAAAAACTTTCTCATGAATAATGACAAAGACAAATGATTGGTTCTGAATTTTTCTACAATAAAATTACCTACTGAAATAATTTGAAACAGAATCAACAAGTAATCTTTGAAAACATTAAGGATTGTTGATGATTTTCGGAAAAATCTGAGACTTGACGAACTCACATAATTAGTTTATCATTGAGGACCGATAGTTTGGCTGTTCGGTCAGTGTATGGCTCGGCGGATCGACCGGGTTAAGCAGCATTGCGTCTGGTTACTACTTGGATGGGTGACCGCTTGCCGTACACAGATTTGAACAACAAACTGAACGGTGAGGTGTGACTATACAGAATTAGTGAGCCTCCCACATCAGCATGACAGAAAGGCACATTAAGGCTCTGTACCAATCCGACTGCACTGATCAGGGTTTTCCATGGTTTTCCCTGGTCCACGGCGAATGCGGGCAGTAATAGAAAGTCGATCCATGGCTCTCGCAAATAGAGAAGGAGGATGGCAAAAAGGCAGATGAAAAGCGAGACTATAAAACCGATATGGTAATACCAAGGAAATAAATGAAATTAGAGAAAAAAAATAATACTTTATCATTGAAAAATATCCTTAACATAACTTTTTTATACATAAACTGATTTAAAAAAAAAGACCCATCTATTCGGATCCCCCGCTAGGGGACATATCCAGTCCAAAACATAACCAAGAGTTATAAAAAAAAAGAGAAGATATGGTACTTGCCCCTATATGGGGATATAGCCAAAAGGAATAAGAAGAAGAAGATCTATTCGGATTCGATTGTATTGAATTTCACTTAGATTGTTCCGAAAAATCAACTTATCCTGCCTCAAATTTTTGCTTCTGAATTACTTCTTAAATGGATGAAATTAACTCTCAAGTTAATTGATAGTTATCCTTACTTATTATTAGCAACATCTGATAATTGTTCTCGCGTACTGAATGTACGTAAGGTGTTAGATTTATAGCTGTCCTCCATGCATGTACACAAGCAAATGGGACAATTATCCTTTTCCTCAAGGACAATTTTGTTACCCTGACATCCACCCGCATCATTCCCTCGTGTTCCTCTCTTTTTATCAATAAAATATTGATAGCGTCGTCCCGTTGGTTCCTATGAGTCCAGAGGTAATATTCCAATAATTGAGTGATCATAGATATTAATTAAATCTATTTTCTCTTGAGATTTTATTCCAGAGAAATAATTATCTGTCTATCTCACAGACAGAAGAGACTGGAGCAGAAATAAACCTACACTGAGATTATTTTTTTGGAGGCTCGAACTAAAGAAGTATGGTAGATGAAGACCTTGACTATGATGATATTGTTAGTAATTATCGTAATTGGAAGTAGGAATATTAATTCTGAAAATGAATTTCATTAGCTTCATTTATAATTTTTCTTTTTTCAAAATCTTTCCGAGTTTTGCTTCCGAATGGAAGCGTTACAAACGCGATTTTTTTCGATTTCGAGATTTCATCGGAATATGACACAGAATGTTCCAAAACACCGAGAAATAAAAATTTTAAAAAATGTCTGTATGTATGTGTGTGGGTGTGTGTGACAGATATGAGCCCATTGCTCCGGAACGGTAATACTTGGCGGCCTGAGAATTTAACAGTATTTTCCCTTCCTATGCAAATTTCTGCAGTGAAATTTGAGCGAAATCGGTTGAGTACTTTTGGAAAAAATTCAAATCTTCGAAAAAAAGCTTTTTCGATTGTTCTCCGCGAAAAATTCATTCCCAGCCCCCATTCTGAGCGATGAAATTCATCCCATTTGAACTCAACATTTTCACTCAGGGTAAATTTGGCTGCGATTTTTCGTTTGCGGATACTTCCAATTACAGTGTTTGAGTTAAAAACTTCAATTTCATCAGTATTGTGCATCTAATGAACGAAAAGTTTCCTATTGGAAGTGGGCGAAGTCGCTCTAGTAGTTTTTGAGAGATTGGCAAAAAACCATTTTATGAAAAGATGTTATATCTTCAAAACTATCCGAGCAATCACATTCAAGGTAATGCTAGGGGTTCGGGCAATCGATTTCTCCTTTTCGATTTTGGTCACTTTCATTGTACATTTGATATTTTGCCAATGCAATTGGCAAAAAGCTTCTGAATCAATTTTTTAATTTCAAATCTACCATCATCGAACTGTGCGTGGAACGGGGGAACCAAAATGCGCATCAGAGAGTTAAGTTTATCCCAAATATAATCAATGGAATAGTTTTGAAGATATAGCTTGCCTTTTCGGATGTTTCTATGCTAATATCTAAGAGACTACTGGACCGATTCCGTTCAGTTTCAATACCAAACTTTGTGCTCATCAGATGTATAACCTCACAAGATTTGAAGTCTCTAGCTCAATTATTTATCAATTTATCGTGAAATCAAGATTTTTACGAAAAATTTCTCAAAAGTTTTATACTGGATAAAATAAAAATCTGAGCTCCCACCACCCCGGGGGTCAAAGATGCAGCTGTTGGACGCGCATCTCCTCACTGAGAGTGGACCTGTGATTCCACTTTTCATCGAGAAAAGTCGAGAAAACGATATTTCGACATTTTCATTTTTCTCAAGAACTATCCGGCCGATTTAGCTGAAATTTTTGTTAGTGTTCGAAAACTCAGATACTCGAAAGTGGACGAAATGTGGATGGTGAAAAGGCGTTGGAAAATGAATTGTTGAGACATCAGTAATTAATGCACGTGGAAAACCGTTTTATTAATGGGGAAAAACCAGTGGTCAGATGATGTTAAATACAAGATCACATTATATAAAACACGTTGATTATCACTAATAGTTAATGTTCTAATTGTTGAAATACACCCTAGTTGAAAGACTGTTGTTTAACCGCCTCAATTCCACCATTGGAATTGTATAAGTACGACTTCCACGAGTTTTTCGTTGAGTGCCTTGTGAGTGACTGACTCTTGGATCGCAGTAGGTCCAAGAGAGGGGGGGGGGGTAATTAGTTGCCTTATCGCTCTCACGGTGTCAGTGCAAACCACCGATGAATGACGATTTCCCTCGAAATTGCCCCTCTCAATTTCGAACAGTTAGAGCTCATGGGGCACGCATGGCGAACATATGGTGAAATTTTCAGATCACTAGCTAGCCCCGTTTCAGAGTAAAGCGGAAAATGCGTCATCACACACAGGACACACACACAACCCCACATACATTTTTTTTAAACGGCATATTATGATAACATCTCAAACTCGAAAAAAATTACGATTGTAAAGCTAAAGAACGGAAAGGTGCGACTGCAGAGAATTACTGAGCCTTTCTCGTCACTGTAGTGTCTTGGTGATAGAAAATAACAATTCAATTCACTATAATGATAATAATATTCATTAATTTGTTCAAATATAAATTGAAGCAATATCGATACGTGTAGCAGTCATTATCGTTGTAGAGGAAGAGCACGAGACTTCATGAAAATGGGGAAAAAACTGACGTCACGTCCTCTAATTTAAATTTATACGTAAATGCTATTGCTCATAAAATACAGTCAGCGTAACTGAAAGGCACATTAAGGCTTTATATGAATCGGACTGTGCCGATCAGGGTTTTCCATGGTTTCACCTAGTCTCCGGCAAATGCAGTGCAGTATGACAAGTCAATCCATGGCGTTGCAAGGGGAGTGGAAAATGGAAGCAAAAATGTAAAAGGCCGAAAGGTCATACATATGGAACGAATGAAAATAAACATAAATAATATTTCTGATTAGATATATAAAAATCTTGAAAAGTACAAAAAAAATCTGATTTTCAGATCAAATTATGTCTGAACAGATCCAATTCTATCAATTTTTTAGATGTTCCAAGACCTAAATATATCCCTCGTGGATATCGATTCGGAAAATTTTGACAAATAATGTCAACTAATTACGGAAAATTTCATAAAATGAGAAATCCTTGGGACCATGTTGGAAAATTTAGAATCATGATGAAAAGTGATAGAATGGGATACATAATGTCAAATCATGACAGATGATGTCGTTTTTCAAACATCATAATATTTCATATAATGCTATGTGTATTAGTGGAATTGGTAGTTCTGAAGGTGCTGGTAGAGCGCGCATTATAGAAAACTAATCCCCAAGTCCACTATCATTTTAGAAGTCATAAATTCAAATCGGCGAGCGAGTTTTCTGTGACAATTCGATCGTGTTAGGCAACAAAATCACCCCATTTCTGATACTATCCGTATGGGTGCTTCCCATACGGCTTAGAAGAATAATACCCGTTCGATAGCCTCCCTAGTGGAGTGTTAAATTATGATACAATTTTCTGTAGGAAAATTTGATAAAATATGATGATGTCCCAATTGATATTTCTTTCACATTTTGACAACAAAAGTCAATACACCACAGTAGATCATTTTACTAATTACATATAAAAAAACATCAAAGTATAACATTATTGGTATTCAGGAAATTGTGATCGGTCCCAGTGAATACTCGAAACACCGGTTTGCGATATTAATTAAGCGTACTTTATTTATGCAATTAAGTATAACTATACATGTGGCTTTTTGCACGTGGCCGCAAGATAATTGAGTTACTTTAGAAGAAAAAGTATTGCTCTGATTATTGCGTCATTGTAGTCAAGGTATAATAACTGAGTGGGGACAGGCGCGACAATTTGAAAATTGAAAAGTTGACTTGGCATCTAACACCCTCCCTCAAGTCAAGTATTGTCCACTTGGCACCTCCGAGATCGCTCAGTCGTGGGTCTATCGCGTTGCTAGACCCAGGTTGTGGCTCAACTCTTCATGTTTGGTTGCAGCTAAAGGTTTCGTAAATATGTCAGCCAGCATTTCTGTTGTTGAAAGATGTTTTACTGTAATCTTTCCACTCTGTACAGCGTCTCTGGTGAAGTGGTAACGAATATCGATGTGTTTCGTTCTTGTGTGGAACTTTGTTGACTCGGCGAGTAGTCTCGCTGCTTGATTGTCACAGTATATGATACCGTTCGTTAGTTCCTCAAAGCCCAATTCAGTCAGAAATTGTCGAAGGTACATACTCTCCTTGGTGGCCCGAGATGAAAAATGAGAGTCTCCCAGAGACTATCGAGATGCTTGAGCGTCTCTTAGAGACTCGGTCCGTCTCTGGGAGATCCACTGAACTCTCATGACACACATTGGCCAGAGACTTGAGTATTTGGTCGTGTTGAATTATCAATTTATTTAGTAGGGAGACTCAGAGATACTCTAGGTCTCTACTGAAGAGACGGATACTTAGAATAATTTTTCTGAGTGAATTTTTTTATAAGTTCGTCATTAAAATTATGATTGTATATATCATTTTTCCAACAAATGATTCCATCAAACAGTTAAAAAAATTTCTAGAAATTTGACCGATGAAATCAGCAGAAGAGCATCCACTCCTATGATTGATCAGAATTCACCATCTAAATACATAGTTCGTCGGCATTCCTCAAGCTCTTCGTCATCAATTAAGGACTCTAATCGAAATCTAAGGGACAGGAGGCACCATTGACTCCTAAAGGAATGTACAACGGTGGCATTAACTTCAACCCGCCAGTCCAGTGCTCCTACACCAGTGACATCAACTTCAATCCGCCAGCCTAGTACTCGTACAGCAGTGCTCCAGCCGACAAGGAGAATGTGCAATACACATCACCATTATCAGGGACTCCATTTCAGCAAAACTTTACAGCAGATGGTAGGACTCATCAACAATACTGTCAGCAGGGGATGTCATCTCCGTATCAGTACCAAAATTCCCAACAATGGTACGATCCCAATTTTTGTGGTCACCAAGATCAAATGTTTGCGTCAAACTCAAAGCAACAAAACAGCAGCATGAATAATCAAGGCAATAATGCCAACTGGGGTACTCAAAAGTCAACTTATTATACATATAATAATTTATAAAACATATCATTAATACTTTCATTTTTTTTGCAATTACTGTACTGTGATAGATGTACAGCAATTCTTATATTGGAACACACAGTGTAAAGCACCTCCGAAGACTCTCGGCATTATTTTGTAACAATTACTTTATTCATTACTTTGTAACAATTAATAAAAAAAATGGTTCATTATCACGATTCAATAATTATATAATAATTAATAAATAAGAAAATATTTCCGAAGGAGACGCATAGGCTCCCGCCACCAGAGTCTCTTGACGGGAGACGATGAAGCTTCCTATTAGAGACGATGCGTCTCTCTACTGGAGACACTGCGTCTCTCCATGAGAGACGGCCAAGAGTCTCCCGAAAGTTGCCCTGGTGGCGCGAATAGAGACTGCGTCTCCGCCGCAGAGACGAGTCTCTCTGACGTTTGGGAGACTCTCATTTTTCATCTCGGGGGCCTCTGCTAGTGCTACATATTCAGCTTCTGTACTGGATGTCGCCGCACTAATTTGTTTTTGGGCTTTCCCGCTGATGGCTGCTCCGCCAAGTAGAAAAACGTATCCAGTGTAAGATTTTCTGTTGTCTAGGTCATTGCCCCAATCGGCATCTGCATATCCTTCCATTGTTCCCAATGGTTTCTGATACTTCAGAGAATATGTGGCCGTGCCTTTCAAGTATCTCAGTACCTTTTTCGCTGCTCCCCAATGTTGTTCGCTCGGACTGTTGTTGAACTGGGCTAGCATGTTGACCATGTGTGCTACGTCAGGTCATGTGGCCACCGCCAAGTACATCAGTGACCCTATCAGTTCCCGGTATGGCTTGTTCTCCATCGTCTCGGTACTCTTCGATGCATTTTTCTCCAATTTCGTATTTGGACTTGATGGGATACGGTTCGGGTTACAATCACTCATCTTGAATCGGTCCAGCAGTTCGTGAATGTATTTCTCTTGCTTTATAGCAATTCCTTCGTCTTGCTTAATTTCTATCCCGAGGCAAAATTTAGCATCTCCCAGATCCTTTATTTTTAACTCTTTGGACAGTTCATTTTTGATATGTATTGTCCATTCTGTGTTGTTGGAAATTATGAACATGTCGTCGACATAAACAGTGACAATGATGAATTGATCACCCTCCTTGGCTTTAAATACACATGGATCTGACTTCGTTGCTTCTAATCCCACTTGCCTCAGTTTGTCAGTCAGTGTGTTGTACCAGAGGCGACCTGACTGCTTCAATCCATATATTGCTTTCTGCAATCGACACACTGGATTATCTCCTCTCATAGCCTCCAACATCTTCGAAGCCTTTTCTTGGAGTTTTGGCTCTTTCGTCGTTTTTCTTATTGTCTCTAATGCTTCTTCTAAGCCTGTCGGTATTTCCATGTACAGTTCTTCAGACACCTTGCTATTGAGGTAAGCAGTTGTCACATTTAGTTGTTGAATCTTTGAATTGATGTTAGCGGCGAGGGCAAACATTAGTCTTATAGACTCTAGTCTCGCTACTGGGGCAAAAGTTTTGTTGAAATCGAATCCTGGTCTTTGTGTGAATCCTCTCGCCACTATCCTGGCCTTTTTATTCTCAATCGATTCATCAGGATTCAGTTTATTCTTCAAGACCGTTTTGGAGCCGATGATGTTCTTGTCATTCGGCTTATCGACTATTCCCCATGTGTCATGTTCCAAGTGTGATTTCACTTCTTCGCTGATGGCTTTCTTCCATTCGTTTGCTTCGCTTCCACTGAGTGCTTCATCGATGTCAATATCAGCAGCGAATGCGTATTGTATCATACCAGCAAAGTTGAGTATCGCACCTTGGTGTCCGGTGTCTTCTTCGCCTGTACCTCCTTGGCCTGGATCGTCTGTTTTTGACTTCTTCTCAATTTGAATTGAGGAAGAGTCTAATGGTCTCTTGTCTCCTGGCTTGAACATCTGATTCCTGACTTGATGCAATTGATGTCCTGTATTCTTTTCTTGGACGTCCACGGCTTCCAGTCCTAATCAGCTTCGGTCTACCACGACTTCTTCTTGTAGGCTGTACAAACTGCGGAGAGCTTATTTCTATTTCTCTCCACCCTGGTGGTAGCTCACAGTTGTTTGCTGTTTGACTTCTGGTTTTTCTCATCATTGGTGACTGCATCTCTTTGGGTTGAATCTCTTCTTTTTCATTATTTGAGTTCATTTCTTCGCATGTCATTTCTATTGTTGTCTCAGTGTTGTCGTTTGATTCGGAATTCTCATCGAATTTCACGTCTCTAGCGGAGACGGCTCTTCCAGAATTCAGCCGTATTTTGTAAGCTTTGGCATCTGACGCGTATCCAATCATACGTCCTTCTTGACTTCTCTCCTCGAACTTGCCTTTTCCCGGTGTTTTATTGTGGACATGAGCCTTTGCTCCGAATACTCTCAGGTGTCGTAGATCTGACTTTTTCTCGTGCCATGCTTCATACGGTGTCATGCCTCCAAGGCTTTTCGTGGGGCACCTATTCCGCAAGTAATTGGCAGTTGCGACGGCTTCTGCCCACGCTGATTGTGGCAGCCCTGACTCAATCAATAGGCACCTTGCCATCTCTATCAGACTTCTGTTCTTCCTTCGGCGATGCCGTTCTGCTCAGGTGTGTGTGGTACTGTCAACCTTCGACGTATGCCTTCCTTCTCTAGGAATTCATTGAAGTCTCTGTTGACGTACTCCAATTCATTGTCTGATTGTAATTGCTTTATCTTAAGCCCTGTTTATTTCTCGACCATATTCTTGAATTCTTTGAGCTTCGTGAAGACTTCAAAATGTTGCGATGTATCTTGTTCCTCCTTCGGATGTGACTCTCATTGGGCCACATACATCCGTATGTATCACACCCAGTGTCTCTTTGCACCACTCTTGACGACTCGAAAAGGGTTCTTTGGTCTGTTTACCACGGTTACACGTATCACATGGAATTACCTCATTTTGATGGCCCTTCAGTGTCATGCCTTGTGCTGATCCACTGGCGTGCAATTCGTACATCGACTTGTAGTTTAAGTGGCCTAACCTTCTGTGCCACAGTCTAGCTTCATCAAGACTTTTGGAAGTCGACGCCAAGTTTGCATTCTCTCTCGATTCTTGGACGTAGTATAAGTCGCCAATTCGCTTCGCTACTACCACAGTTTCGCCCAGCCCCCGGACACTGAAACTATTCTCCTTAGGATAAACGTGTCTCCACTAATGTTACCGCCACTACGCGGCGCTGGCAGTCTTCTGGGCACCTCAAACCGCGCTCAATTCAGATTCGGAGTTTCAAATTGCTCTAACCTCCTCCAGTGTTATTGATATCGCAAACATTGCTCAACTTGTGCTAAAAATTAGAAAAAAAAGTATTTGCAAAAAAAAAAAAAATGCCGTCGTGTGTGGTGAAAGGTTGTTCATCAAGAACTTCAAAGAAAAAAAAAGTGAAAGTGATAAGCGTCATTTCTTTCAAATACGGCAAGAAAATCTTCTAAACTGGAAACGGGCTATTGACCGGGAAAATGATGACACTGTTACCGTGAAAAACTTTGTTTGTGATAAACATTTTTTAGCAGAGGACATCCAGTGGGAAAAAGAACGAGTTAATGCTAATGGACTGGTCATAGGTGTGGTAAGTAGACTTATAAATATTTCTAACACTTGAAACGTTCTAAACGCTGAGTCAATCTATTTTTCCTTCGCTTCGGTTCTATTTTAATTTATTGTTTATATTTTTTAGTCTCGTTTGCGTGTTCCTCGGTTGAAGGAGGGTTCAATACCTAGTATTTTTAACCAAAAGGATCCCGAGCATGATAAAAAACAGTTTCCTTGGTCATTGCATGATAGCCTGGAGACTCCACCAGACTCGCCAAATCTTCTTCATGCCGCTGCTGAAAATTCACAAGAAGGCTGCAAATTAGCGTTATCCAATGCCGACGCTCCAGATATTTCACCTGTTATTCCCGAAATCATTGAAACACCGGAGATTATCCAATCTGTTGATGCACGAGAAGAGGAAACAAAAAAGAGAGCTACTCCAAATGAAGAGGGAAGTCTGAAACGCAAGTTAACATTTAACGAGCTATGTGAAGCAAAAATTCTCATTCCACCAAGGTGGACTCAAGAAACAGAGACGTTTAACAAAACCCAAGTCTTACATTTCTTTACTCCAAAAATTTTTGAATCGGAAAACAGATTGAAATCAGCAATGTTGATTGAAATTTTTATAAAAGAAAATTTGAGCGTGCAACTCAACATTCTAGGCCAATCACAAGGAGTAAAAGATGTCCCCTTCATGATTGAATCCATCGAATCGATTGAACAACTTCAAGAAATGATTCTTTCTATCAGTTCCTTACAACTGTGTACAGGATCGCTGTTGTCGCAAAAACTTGAGCAGATCAATTGTTCCATTGTTCGGAAAGATATTTGTGACACTTGGCGTCATATTAAATGCCCTCTGTGGATACATGAAGATAATAAAGAGATGAAGAAAGCAATATGCAAATTTTGCTCAAGAATAAAGAAGACTGTCACTATGAAAGTTCGACGAATGAAGAAATGTGGAGATATCAAACGTATCCGTGTTATCTTATCTCCTAGAAAAAAAAGAGAAGTTTCTATGCTGAAAAATAAATTACGTTCTGCACAAAAAGCGAAGCTACGTACGAAAGTTTCTGCTGAAAGATTAATGAAAAAATACCATAAAAAACTCAGGCTCTTCAAGAAATCGTCACTCGAAGAATATGAAAACAATGAAAATATTTCTAATAATATGAAGCTCGCATTAAGACAGATCCTCATTGCTGCTAAGCTGCGAAATACAAAGGGGAGAAGATACGATGAGCCTTGGATTTTACTATGTATGCTGATGCACATGCGATCGCCTACTGGTTACAATTTTATTCACCAAAATGAAATTTTACCAGTTCCCCATATTCGCACCATTAGGAGGTAAAAAAACCAGTCGCAGTTGATGTGGAGTATCTCAATTCTTCACCTTCTCCTTCAATTCATATTTTCGTTTTCTTTATTTGTTCTAGGTACCTCTCCAAGATGCCAATTTCGTGTGGATTTGATGCTAATTTCTTCAAAATGTTGAAGATTACTCTTGAGAAACGTGATGAGACCCAAAGACATGACATTTTGCTTTTAGATGAGATGGGTACGCGGGAAAGTGTCAGTGTTAATTCACAGAAACTCACCTACACCGGTCTCATTGACTTTGGTGAGGATGGTGACTCCAGTACAAATTTCACAGAGAGAGCAAACCACGGTCTTGTCTTCATGTTCCAGCCTCTTATTGACACTTATACACAACCGATTGCGGTGTTCGCTTCACGAGGGCCAGTGAAGGGCACTACTTTAGCTCAATTGACTACCAAAGCTATATTCCATTTAGAAGAGGCTGGAGCAAAGGTCCACGGAGTGGTGGCAGATGGAGCAAGCACCAATCACAAGTTTTGGTCTGAGTTTGGTGTATCTGGAGCAAGAACCAATTCTCAGAATTCTTTTGAGCACCCAGTGGATGCTAAGAGACGTGTTTACGTGTTCTCAGATACTCCGCATCTAATGAAAACCCTCAGAAATCGATTATACGGAATGAAGACTCTACAGGTATATATACATCAAAATAAATAATAAATCTTCTTCGATCAACTTTCTCATCTATATAACATTTAATTTGGTCCTTCGAGATGGATCCAGAAGCACCATTAATTAAATGGGAACATTTCGAATTGCTGCATGAAGCAGATAAGGATTTTGCAGGTCCGAGTCAAAAACTGATATGCCCCAAGCTAACAATAGATCACCTCAAATTAAACAATTCATCGAAAATGAGAGTACGACTGGCTGTGCAGGTGCGTCAAAACACCGTGAATATAACAGCAGATTCATGTTTCACTCAGTTTTCATGATAATCACTCTTTTAAAAGATTTTTAGCAATTCGGTAGCGCGAGGGCTTGAAACGTTTCAGAATCGCGTCGCAGGATTGACAGATTCCCAAGAAACTGCATCTTTTTGCCGATGGATGAATAGTATGTTCGATGCTCTCAATCGAACGGAACTTATCGATGGTTTGGTACCAGACAATTTGGATTATAAGGTATTATCTTTTCTCCCTGCGATGTACTTTCAAGTGAAATTTTGATTTGCTTTCTTCAAGGTTATTAAAGAATCCATTCAAAAATTAGATGACTGGGAGGAACTTGTAGAAAAAAAGATTATTTCCAAAGATTCATTCCTCACTAAACAAACTGCCGAAGGTTTAAGAGTAACATTACACTCAACACTGGACATGATTCACTATCTCACTGAAAAATGTGGCTTCACAAATGTATTAACTGGCCGGCTTAATCAAGATCCTCTTGAGGTTTTTGCTGGAATTTTATTTTTCGTATTGAGATCATCGTAAGCCAGTTAGGTTGTATTCGTCCGCTCATTTGTTTAACGCTTCGTAGATTGCTTCAATATCCGTGTCAATTAATGCTTTTATTCCATTATGCTGATATTATTTCTTTCTAATGCTTTTTTCGTGGGAGTTTAAAGGGCAATTATAGGTGCATTATTCAGAAATCCGTATTCGCCACTTTCAAATTTCTTGTACGTTTTTATAACATTCTAAAAATTGCAGTAAGTAGATGGCAAAATCGAAATTTGGTTCAACTTTTATTTTTCATAATAACCCGTTTGTTTCTCATTTTTTCCCTTTTTCTATAGAAATTCTTTGGATCAGTGCGAGGATCAGGAGGAAGTAACGATCATCCTTCTATACACACTTTCTTGCAAATTTACAAAATTTTATCCATTTATAGTGTAGTCAAGCCTCCTCAGACTGGAAATTGTACGGTGAACGCGCAAGTTCCTCCTCACACACCCTTGATAACACTTGAGGAAATAAAAACAATTTTTCAAAACCCTCAAGACACAAACCCAGCCGCGAAAATTAAGGCAAAATTGGAAAAAATTGTGGAATATGACTCATGGGAATTGGAAAATTTTTTTGATCATGATTATAGCCAACCAGAAATCACAAATTGTGTCATGTATTACATGACAGCTTGCTTGGTAAAACGAGTGATGAACACAGTTAAATGTCTTACGTGTAAAAACGCACTACTCTATCCAGATGAGGAATGCATACTTCCTGAAGCTACTTTATCTGATGCTCTCATGCATGGGCCTATCATTCACCCCAGAGAACATTTGTATCGCTTGGTTCTTTTCTTAGAAGAGCGATTTTTATTACACCGTCACTCATCCCATGTTTTTGAAAATATTATTGAAGATGTACATAAATATCCAAAGCTGTCTTTCCCCTGTCGTGAACATGCGTGTGAAATACTTTCGCAAATTATCCAGTATTTTGTAACCACACGTATGCAAGACTTTTGCTCTCGTTTCAATGCTGAACAACGAAAGTTGGCACAAGAGAAAAGGAAAATCTCTAAGTTTTGTAAAACCTAGTTGTTGTTACTCGATAAATACATATGTGTTAATATTATAATAATTTTCTTTCGATAGTTAATTATCACCCAGGAAAAATGTTCAGATCTGAACATTTTTTCCCGGGCATATATTCATTAAAGCAATAAATATTTATATACAATAAATAGATATTTGACTTTTAATAATTTAAAGTTCTTCTCTTCCTCGTCTATTCAAATATCACTCTGAAACCGCCGAGAGCGCGTAGTGGGGGAAGTGCCCAGAAGACTGCCAGCGCCACTCTCGGCGGTAACAGTAAGGGGACACCGAAATCTCACAGTGTCAGGGGGCTGGTTTCGCCTCTGTCATTCAGGATCAATGCCTCTTCCTTTTTGAATAAGACGTCGTACTTCTCGTCGGTTATCTTGGATACGGACATGAGATTAGTTCTTAAATCATCAACTAATAGTGTATCATGTAAGTTTACTGACCTGTTCTCATTACCATCAGTTATCGTCAATGGTACTTTGCCTTTTAATCTGGTCTTCGTCGACTCAGAGTTTGCCAGATTCATCTTCGTCTCATGAGTCATTGCATCACGGATTTTTGTTTCTTCTTTGGACATGTGCGCTGTGCACCCACTGTCAAGGCACCAGTAGTCTCCTTTTGGACTGTGTTCTGCCTGATTCGCTTCTGGTATCACGGCTTCGATCAAAGAGAAATTCTCTTCCGTTGTGGTTTTTGCCTCATGTCCTTTGTCATTCCAAACACATTCCCTCGCATAATGCCCTTCCTTTTGGCATTTAAAACACGTTATGTTCTGCTTGTTATTCGGTTTTTGCTTATCACTGGCCTTAGCTTTATTTGGGCTCCTATTTTGCTTCTTCTTGTCATTTCGACTCGCTAAATAGGCTTCGTTTGATTGACTGCTAGCATTGTGCCTCCAAGCATCAAATTCGTCCAAGATTTTGACCTTCAGCTCTTCTGGAGTAGGGAGTTTATCTCGCGTCTCAATTGCACATCGAAAATTCTCGTAGCTTGGTGGAAGGCTCTGTAATATCAATATACTTAGCAGTTCTTCATTTATGTCTACTTCCATCGCTGCCAGTTTGTCCACCGCGTCGAATATGCTGTCGATATGCTCGCGTATATCATCGCCCTCTTGCATTCGGTGCAATGTCAGTTGCTTCAGCAATGTGGCCTTCCTCGCCGGCTCCTTTGACGCATGTATCGACTCTAACTTCAACCAGGCGTTACGCGGCGTGGTGCATCCCTTGATGCTCTTTATCACCGATGGATCCATGGACAATACGATGTCTGACTTGGCTTTCTTGTCCATGGCTTCCCATCTATTGTGTGCAGCCACGGACGAGGCATCTCCCTCTGTTACAGTTGGAGCCATTATTTCGCCATTGACATATCTCCAAAGATCATTTTTCGTCAATAGTGCCTCCACCTGAATTTGCCAGGTATCACAATTTTCCTTTGTCAATAACTCAATTCGCACTGCACTATTACTCGACATTTTACAGCGTGTTCAATTTCTGCAAACTAACCTCACTCAGTTATCGTCGATATTCACTAGGATTTATCTCATCACCTTATCGCCTGGGCCCATAACCTATTGGTATTCAGGAAATTGTGATGGGTCCCAGTGAATACTCGAAACACCGGTTTGCGATATTAATTAAACGTACTTCATTTATGCAATTAATACGTACTTCATTAATACATGTGGCTTTTTGCACGTGACCGCGAGATAATTGAGTTACTTTAGAAGAAAAAGTATTGCTCCGATTATTGCGTCATTGTAATCACGGTATAATAACTAAGTGGGGACAGGCGCGACAATTTGAAAATTGAAAAATTGACTTGATATCTAACAAACATTTTATGATAGATTCTGTAAGAATCTTTCACATCATGACATTTTTTGACAAATTTGCCATCCCTATTTCCACTCGAGTTATGGCAGATCATGGCAGATTCTTCGATCATTTGTCGCATTATGAGATTTTTTCTGAATAAATATGACGATATCTGACCTGCTTGTTTCAATTTACAGATAGAAATCGTTCATTTTTGATCGAAAGTGTCAAATATGATCAATATATGTCCGATTCTGACCGAATTGTGACGAAATCTGACATAAATTGTCAGCCAATTTTTATGTATTTCTACAGAATTGTGCAGCTTTCGTCATTTTTCTACGGAATCTGACGACTCGATTTCCACGAGGGATATAATTATGTCTAATTCAGATCTAGGTCAATCCGTTGTAGGGTTGTCAAATCTCATCAGATCTGGTCAGATCTACTATATCTCCATAAATATGACGTCATATCTACCGAGATACGACTGCAGATCTAATTTTATCTGATTCTATCTAATTAGATCTAGAGAAACTCCCGGGGAGTGATCTCAAATAGTAACCCTAACATCAAAATTCTGGGTTCGATAACTCATTTCAAGAAATTCATTTTGACCTTTAAAATTGTACAGTTCGAGTAAACAATTAACATTTTTGGAAAACAGAATAAGTTGCAATGAATTGAATGAAGCAATGATTCATAAACGACAGGATTCTTCAGATTTAAGCCGTGATGAAGAATGAGAAATAACAGTATTGATGGAAAATAATTCAATGGCTCAAGGCAGTATAAAAAAATTCCCTCAGTGTACGAAACAGAAATTAACCAGATTTTTTTTTAGAAGAGTGAAGGCTCCATAAAGGAATTTGAAAAAAATTATCAACAATGCAGACATATTAGAGCTTCCTCTCTATTTCTTTTAGATTTTTCCAACAAGTCTTGCACTCTTCAAAAATTCCTGAATCACTCTGTCACGGAGATCTATTTTACCCATATCTTCTCTAATATGCTTCTTCCAGGCATAATTGAGTATGAATTAATTCAGAAACACTCACAAGCTCACACACTGTCGCAGGAGAAGGAATTGGACTACAGTCATCGATACCTCCGTGGCAACTAGTCTCCTCGATACATCCATAATTCGGGTCACACTGCTGTACTAATAACTTTCTTTCTCCTCCGCCACATTCTGAGTTACAAGGGGTGGAGGCATTGAAAAATACCCTCGAACTAACAACGTAGTCCGTAATGAATCTTTCAAATCCGAAGAAATTTTCTTCTACAAAATCAATTCATCAGTTTAGTAGCGAGGTAGTGGGATGTCATAGGTCTACTTCTCTCATCATTTGAGAATATATCGGTAATTAGACAGAATAGCCGTTTTTTAATGGGAATATTTTTTGTAGATTTCGGAATTTTCAGAAAAAGTTCTGATAAAATTTAACTTCTTTGCTACTGAATTAATAATGGAAACTTTTTTCAAAATGGAAATAATGATAGGAGGTGGTGGGGCAAAATGGGTCCCGGGACAAAAAAGGCAAACCAAACTCTCTTCCTTTCCCAAGGAAAAATATAGCGATTTGGTCAGGTACTATATCCATCAGGAACGCTTATCTATACCTTAGTTATGTGGCAGAAAATGATTTATAAAAAAGTGCACATAACTTAATTGAGAAGAGTAAAAAAATTGAATGCTCCATTTCGAAGTGCATTTCGCCTCTTTTCCTCTGAATACAAAAATGTGAATGTATTCTGTCTGACTCAATGTTCGCTCAATAAAAAAAGAAGGGCCCATTCTACCCCGTGGTCCATTTTGCCCCACTCTTCCCTACTTAAAAGATTTAAATTTAATTCGTTGAATACCTTTGATCCAACCCTTAGGTGGATCACAGCTTCTCACACTATTCCCTGTATGCTTTGATAAATCAGAAAATGTATTATAATAATCCAGTGCCCGCGATCGCAAGTCATACTCAGCATAATCAATCTCTCCTTCAAAGCTTTCTGTAAAGACAATTCATTTAAATTCATAAATCGTTAAATACAATAGCAAGATTTTCGTTCAAAGTGAAGGCTGTCATTGGAAAATTTGAAAAAATCAGCTAAAAATGGACACATGCTGGATTATCTTCAGAAATGTTTTCAGATATCCTGAGGGAGAATATCCAGACGAAAAAAATTTCACCTCGTCCTACAGCAGTGGAGCAATTTAAATAATTACCACATTTGAAGACCTGATTCATAGAGTATGCGAAAGACATCATAGTAAATGCCCTGATTTCATTAACCATAATGAGCCGAAATATCTGATAAAGGTGTCCTTGAGGCGATGAATAACCGCATGAATTAGTATCATTTTCCTTGAACGTATAAATATTTCGGTATTAAAATTTCAATTCTGTTGAGCATCTCTCATTTTTTGAGATTATTAAAAAAATTTCAATTCAATATTTTTGTATTTTTTGGAATATTCCACAAATTTTTTGAGCTTTCTGGAACATCCTAGGAAGTTCGTAAATTTTCAGAAAAATCTGAGAATTTTCTGAAATGTTTTGAAACAATCTAGAAAATTCCCGGACCTTCTAGAACCTTCTACCACATTCTAAAGCATTGTCGACTAATCTAGAACATTATTTTACATCTACCCATAAGGAGCGAAAGAATGCAACATTCGCATTATCCCCCATATTTCGGAAACCAACGTAGCTGAAGAAGGCAAACTTCTCCATAGATAGGAGGAGGAAAGGGCTACTCCACCATATAATTCCCATGGGGCTGTGAGGGTTGACTTCTGAGTCATATGTACACGCAACAAGTAACACAGTAGTATATTATCTAACAAGTGCGGTATAGTATGTTACAAATCTAGAGCGGGAAGAGGACAAGTTTGACAAAAAATTTGCCTCCCGAGTGAAGCGAGGGTGCCAAATTTTTATCGAGGTTGACATCTTTCTGCCCGTGGTGGGTATGCTATTTTTTTGCATCGAAGCGGAGAGCTGACGTTTTTAACCAAGCGAAGTGCGGTTAGAAACGCCGTTTTTCACCCGGCGATGTATAAAAGTACTTTTTTTTTCGACAAATGTGAGGTTGGAAAATGAGGTGAAGGCAAGTTTTGTAATCACGCGAGTCTGAAAATCTTTACCACGGATGTAAGGTATTGTTTTTCATGCACAACATATGGAAAATGCTATTGACTGCACTGGTAAATATCTTTATTATACATTAGATGAGAGTATTGGATATCCTAGTTTCTTTTGCATCTTTTCTTCTCATCAAATGTAGAATACAAGAGACTGTGGCTGAATGAGCTAGTAAAATTAATCAATTAGGTCGACATGCTGAAGCATTTTTCCTTTTTTTCTTTTCCTTTAAAAAAAACATTTTGACATCGAAAGAATCATAATTAAATACGTTCTGACCCAGTGTCCCGAAATAACATACTAACCGGTATATCTTTAGTGATGTAATAAAGGAAACTCTCACGAAGTCCTGAACTTGGAATCATTAATTCATAAATATCATTTAGTATGTCCTTTGGAGCAAATGCACCGACAGTTGTAACTTGTTGGATATAATCTTGTAACGTATGATTATTCAATCGAATTTTCCTCGCTGTGTATAGTTCAAATGAACGATACAAATTATCAATTCGACGAACTCCTGCAGATAATTTTGCCAATCCGTCACGAATATTATTCATATCATCTATACGAGTTACAATCGTATCAACAGCTCGATTAATTTGACGGGACAATTGTGCACCAACTTGATCAACTTTCTCTTCAACTCTTTTAGCTTGATTGAGTACATCATCCAGTGTGGTTTGTGGTGCAAATTTTTTATAAGTATCGTGGGCATCGTTAATGATATTGTAAGCTTGATAAGCAAAACTAACGGCAGTCATTATAGCTGTGAATATAAATGATTCTGCCTGAGGTGGTGATATTAATAATAAAAGCAATATTATATGCACCGTACTCTCATTTTTCACATTCATTTTGTTCAGCTACTCTGTACACTTGTATGGTTACTTGACTTTTAACACGACGGAAATAAGTCTGCCTTTTAATTTTCTTCGTGAAGTGAAAATTGAGGTGTTTATCAATTTCTTGAAAAAAAATTTCTTTTACATTCTTGTTTTTGACCATTGATAACCAGTTTGATACCATTTAGCATTGTCCGTCATATATGAAAGTTAAGATAAGGAATGTTTTTTACGTAAAATTGTAATGTTTAGAAATTTTCCATGATCATTCACTAGCGATAAGGTAAGACAGGAGGGGTCAACTTTTTAATGAATAGCTCGGAAACTAAGCGAGATAGCGTGATTGTGATTCAATGCTTTTTTTATAGCTCTCGAAATTATAGACGAAAAAGCTATTGTTTTACCTACTTACTACTGAATTCAAAAATTTTCTCATCGAGACAAATCAGTAAAAAGAACGATTCAACTTAATTGCATCCAATTACAGACAATTATATCTAATGACATCTTATCAGCTATATCTTGAATTAGATTTAGGCTCCTTCTGATTAGATCTCGTGGGCTAGATCCTAATGAGATTTTTTTGAAATTCTCTTGAACTTTCTTCGTTTTTCTCATTCCGAATTTTCCGGTTAATTTCAAATAGAAGAAGCATAAGTCACATTGTGACTTCAATGGTATCAGCAAGAGTCTCCACAATTATTTTCTATCGTGATAAGAATAGTACATGTAATGCATGAAAATTGCCTTGTTTTTTACTAACTTGTCCTCATTTTTTGAAGTGAAATTTCTTTGCTGAGGGGGCAACAATTTTCGAGCGTCACGAAAATTCGTCATCGTGTGAGGGGAATAGGTAGATACGTGGTGGGGGGAGCACGAGAAGAGGAGAGTGCGTCAGCAGCGATGCCTGACTCTACACTCTATTATTTTTTCTTTTCAATACACGGAGAGAAAAATAGGAGAATTTATCTAAATGTTTCTTTTATAAATTACTCAAAATTGTCATTTAAAGGAGGAGTTGTCATGAAACACGGTCGGAAAATATCCATGCTCCGCCTCATAATTTTTGCTTTTTATTTCTTGAAAAATTGCCATTTCACACTTGGCTTTGGATTAAAATATCTCGAAAACTATGCAAAATTTATGGAGACATGCTGTGAATGAAATTTAGAGGGAAGATTAACGAATAAAATAAGCAAACCTCCGTTTTTTTACGACTCGTAGTTATTAAGATATCGATTTTTGAATGAAAAATTCAGAAAGGACGTCCAAGCGCTCATTTATTTGCTATCGAGCCTCATCCATTGTTTCTGAACTACTCATTCGAAAAATGATATCTCTGAAACTACTGGTCGTAGAAAAACAGCGTTCTGCTTATTGTGTTCGTCAATCTTCCCTCTAAATTTCATTCACAGCATGTCTCCATAAATTTTGCATAGTTTTCGAGATATGTTAATCCAAAGCCAAGTGTAAAATGACCAATGGCTCATGTATAAGAAGTTTCACTTCTGTCGCGTGGGTTTTTTTCTACAGGAGGAAAATTTCATGTTCATTTGATGTGGACTTGCATCAACAACGCAATTTGCGGGAATTAGTTGGTTTCACTCAACCAAACATAATAATATTTTTCAAATATTTTTCTATGGTTTTATCATTGAATTGATGTGTTTTGATTGCTCTGGAGTCGGTCATAAGATTTCGAGGCTAATAGAGAAAATCCTGACTAAATTTTTTCAAAAAACCGACAAATTTTTTCTGGAAGTTTCTAATCAATAATTGGTGTATAGGTGTATCTGATAATGTAGAATTTACAGTGAGCAGATAATAATATGACATTGAGGCCGATGCCCAGAAAATGTGAAAAATTTATTATAGAGATAGCGCAAAATTGCACTATCTCGCTTCATTTTCCAGATATTCTACTAAAAATGATCACAAAAATAAGTCGAAAATTCAAAAAAATCAGGTGCATTTTTTGGACGTTCACCGGAGCTGCTTCTTGTGTAGATGTGATGGTATTTTCAATTATTTTCGATATGACTGCTTGGATCTCCTCAAGTCGTACTATTTTTGTTTGGCCAATACATGAAGGGAATACAAGAGGTTGATTCTAGGATTTATCTCGACAATTGCAGGTATAAAATAACTGCACATGACACAAAATGATTAATGAAATAAATTAAATATTATAATAATAATAATAAAGAAAAAAAAAATAATAATAATAATGATAAAGCAAATAAGAGCAATTTTATCTCAATTCTTTTTTTAGCGTTTGAAAATGTGTATAAAACAAATATTAGTTCTAGAAGAGCTTATCTCTTTCAATTCTCGAGATATTTTCCATGAAAACTAGCGGAATTTGTGGAATAGAAAAAAAACTAACAAACAAACACATAACTGATGATAAATAAGTGCGGAGAGAGAAAATCTGTAAATTACTTCAAGATAAAGTTTTTTTCATTCAATAAAGTGAAATCACAGGAGCTCTTGTTCATGAAGAATTTATTCGACGAGATAACATTTGTGAGATAACAATTATGAATTAATTGAATTCTGGTTTCATAAATTCAATGAATTCCTTCGATATTATACAATTCATAATAAATTGAGCACAGATAATGAGCTGAAATGTTCATTATTCTTCCATTCAATTTAGGAACAAAGGGAGATATCGTTATTTTCTCTCGTATTCTTTCCAATTTTTAAGATATTTTCAGAGATTAACTAAGAAAAATAATCCAATCAGTCTGTTCTCCCTCTTTGCTCCTGAATTCATTCCTTTTTACCTGAAGCTGAGCCCGTTAATAATTATCTAACAATCCGATTTCATTCCAATGTAAAAGCCTCCGTGAAAGGGCATCTATGAACTCCGGTGTATCATATCTTTCCGTATCATTCAATCGACCATTCTCATCTATGATCTCCTCCAATTTCTTCGCTTTATCCTTTTTCTGCAGAACAAATGGCAGAGTGAGACAAGCAGTCAGTACTCCATAAAGCTCCAATTTCTCCATTGATTTCTTTAAATCACCTAATGTTGGCGGTGGTGTTCTGCATTTGATTTTCTTCATTGTTTCACATAATGTCTGGTAATACGCATTGATGAGTTTATCTGTTTGATTGATGGTGACTTCTTCAGAAGGACTTGCATTGAGGAAATAATGGAGATCTATTGCTGGTGAGGCGTAGACAGAACACTGAAAATCCACCTGAAGTGAAGCAAAAAAACATTTTTAATCAAATTCAGTAGTGAAGAGGTAAAACAGGATAAATCGACTTAGCTTCGTGATCATTTTGGAAGAAATATCTCGGAAACTAAGCGAGATAAGGTGATATTACTCATCTGTTTTTGTAGAGAATTTCAAGAGTTAGAAAAGAGTTTTAGGGCAAAATTGCTCTTTCTCGGTTATTTTCTAAGGTATTTTCAAAAAACTTAATGAGAAAAGAAGAGACTTATCTTGTTTTACCTCTTCACTATTGAATTGTTAATATTATTTATTAATTCAGTGGTGAAAAGGTAGAACACAGAGAAACTCGATTTTTGGTTCTTTGTTTTTCCAGAATATCACGAAAACTAAGTGAGATTAAACAGTTTGGACCAAATGCTTTCTTGCAGCTCTTGTAATTCTCCCCAATAACTAGAGGTAAAAACTGAATTTTTTGTGATTCGTTTGGAAAATATTTAATTAAACTAAACGGGAAATCAGCTACGTTTCAACGCTTTTCACCTAAAATTTCACAATTTCATTTAGTTTTTGGGATGTGTCTGAAAATCAATTGGAAGAAAAAATTGAACTGTCTTGTTTTTGAAGAATTCATTTACTGGAACTATCTCATCAACTCACAAAGGTATGAGCTACAGGCTGATTCTGTTCGTTGTATCGGAAAAGCATATTGTTGACCCAGCAATCCCCATGATTGATGACATTGAATTCTGTCGAAGATCCAGACCAATTTGTCGATCAGCCATGCCATATCGTAATTGAGAGAGATCTTCGACTACTAAAAATTGGGGAAATCCGTCATGTGCATAGAAGCATTTTGCACTCAATTTCACATCATCCAGATGCATTTGCATTTTTTGTAAGGCTGACGTCATCATAGATATTTCCGTGTTGAAAACTTTCTCCTCTTTCATCTATCAAAGAATCAGGGAGAAAAATCAGTAATAGAGAAGTTAATTTTTCCTACCATTCGTTTTTTTAAGAATATCTCGAAAAAACTAATCAAGATAGAACGGATTCACTCGATTCCTTCTTCATAGAATTTTTTGAGGTCTACGAAAGAGATTTCTACAAACATTTAGCTGCTTCGTCCAGTTTTCGAGATATTTCAAAAAAAAAGTATTGGTGAAAATAATATTTTTCCATCTTTCAAAAAATCTTTCTGCTATTAATGTTAATATTAATATTAAATCTTTAATAATATCACGGAAACTAAACGAGATATCACAGTTTTGCTCGATGATTTTTTTTTCCCAAAATTTCAAGAGCAAAAAAAAATATTTCGACAAAAATTTCGCTATCTCACTTAGTTTCCAAGATTTTCTCAAAGAAATATTGACAAAAAATCATTTTTTCCAATTAAAAAAATGTTATTTTACTATTTCTTTATGTTTTCCTTCTGATGTTAAAGCCACTTTGACAATGAGCGATTTTTTCTCTCTTATCTCTTGATTTCTGCCATTTCGAGTGTATTCAACGTTTATACGATATATATCACTAGCGTAATTATCCCCCGTTTGTGTTGCAATTTTTACTGCAATTTTGACAATTGAAATTGTTTCGTCCTCTTCAGAACTCTTCAAGATCTTCTCCAACAGCTCCGCAGTCAGTCCTGGTGGCATTGCTACAGCCATTATTGATGAATCCAAGAATTTCGAAAGTTAATTGATGCAAAAAAAAAAATTTCGAATTTACTTGACACTTTTGACTAATGACACGTTTTTTGATCACTCAGTATTTTTTTTCCTCCCAAAAATTTCATATCTTTTGAAAAATATTTTTTTGCTTCCGAATGGAAGCTTTGTTTTCGCAATTTTTTTCGAAATGCCAATTTCTATTGGAAACGACTCAAAATGATGCAAAACGTCGAGAAATCATAATGAGAAAAGAAGTAGACATGTATGTATGTGTGTCGGTATGTATGACTTTACGACTCTCTATTACTCGAGAACGGTGAGAGATAAAAATCTGAAATTTCGGCAAGATATCAGTTTTGATGAAGTGTATGTCCCATAAAAATTTCAGCAAGATCGGTTCAATGCTTTTTGAGATATAGCAATTTTTTAAAAATCGTATGTTTCAAAATTTCTCAATTTGCGTGAGACGAATACCGTTCAAAATTTTACTCAAGATTCGCAACCATAATATCTAACTTTTAGCGAATTTTCATGGACTTAATCCCATTATTCTATGAGTTATTAATTTTTTTGTGCTTTTTTTCAAAAACTCGGTTTTACGACGATGGCTCAATGAATAATTGACTAAAAGACTTCAAATTTCTTCTGTATATGTAGTTTCTGATGAAGATGGTTGGGATTGAATCTGAGGCATATCGGCTGAACGGTTCTCGAGATATTTTTAATTGAAGTTTTTCCGAAAATCGGCTGTATCTTCCAAACTTCTCATCCGATTTCATCGGGACGAAGCTCAAAAGATTCGTGTTTATGAGCTGAACAAACCCTCAATTTTTCAAATTCTTAGATGAAGTTGTCCGTTTATTACCTTGGAAAATGTATTTTTTTCTCAATATTTGCAAAAAAAAACAAAAAAATGCAATTTTTCTCGATTTTTTTGAAAGGACACCCCTATTTTTTATTCTGTTTTCTGAAAGAACACATTTTTCTTTTTCAAATAAGCCCTTACTCATCGTCGTAGGACAATCAGAAACTGTACCCAAAAGGGAACATTCAAAGTGAAAAAGTGAACTTTTATGTAAAATTTTGTGTAATTTAAAAATAATTGAATTTAATAAATCCCAATCATTTTGTCTTATGTTTTAATGCATTATAACACAAAAATAAAAGAGATAATAGAGAAAATTCAGAGAGAACCATTCGGAAGCATTCTGCTAATTCATTAGCAGAAACTCAAAGGAAGAAATAGCGATTCAAAGAATAACGTCGAAGCAATACCGACTAACGCAGCGACGAACGCCTGCTTGTTTATTTTGACAACGATTGAAATGATACGACAGGTGCAATTTTTCTTCCAATGTTAAGAGATTGAATAAATAAATTAACTGAACTTTCCAATTGCATTTATTACTTGAAACAGAAAAGAGCCTCAATCAAAAGTCTCAGGACGTGTTACAATTGAAGGTAATTTACAGATACTGATGATGGATCTCACTATCAAGTATTCCATACAATTGTGGCATATCTATGCACTCCATGTAGTAAATAAGATAGTGGAAAATTCACAGTGGAAAGATAATAGAATGACATTCAGGTCATCACATATAGAAATAAATAATTTTTTTTGAAGTTCATGGAAAAATTTTTCCTCTAGTTTCATTCAATTTTCGAAAATATCTTGGAGACTATACAAGATAGGGCGATTTTGCCTTGATACTTTTTGTAGCTCTTGAAATTTTCTATAAAAAAGGATTCAAACAAAAAAGGTATGTTTCGATCAGTTTCCAAGATATTTTTGAAAGAAAATCAGCAAAATTTATGAAATAGAGAAAAATCGATTAACAAGTGCATAACTGATAATAACTAACTAGTTATTATCAGTCAAGTTATCTGCACTGAAGTGCAGAGTAAATAATTTTGATAAGCGGATAGATTACATCTATAAATTACTTCGAAGATAGCATTTATTTTTCTAGACACTGAAGTAGAACCATAGAAGCTCTTTATTTGCATTTTTTTTGTGCTTCTTTGTTTTTACAGTTCTTTTCCTTTCAGTTACATTCCAATACACTCTTTCCAGTTCCTTCCAGTACTACACCGCATCCGTACTAGATCTTCGGAAAAGTCTCTAAGAGGAAAATCTCAGTCGGTACAGGTGTCTCTCTTCTTCTCGAGGAAGATCTTAGCTCGATTTGAACAGTCCAGACATGCAAATTTTTCTCCGCAGATGGAATCGAATCCGGTATTTTTGGGTTACTTTTTGCAACGCTTAGATTGTTCGGCCACATTGTCGGATTGAAAGCTCTTATTTATAAAGAATTCATTCAAAGAGATAACATTTGGGATGCAAAAACGATAGATTGATACTAAATTCATCCCTTTTTTTTACCTAAAGCTGAGTCCATTAATAATTATCTAACAATCCAATTTCATTCCAATGTAACAGCCTCCGTGAAATGGCGTTTATGAACTCCGTCGTATCATACAATTCCACATTATTCATGTGACCATTCTCGTCCATGTTCTCGTCTAATTTCTTCAATTTATCTTTTTTTTGCAGAACAAGTGGCAGAATCACACAAGCAATCATTACTCCATAAAGTTCCAATTTCTCCATTGATTTTTTCAAATCATTTAATGTTGGTGATGGCGTTCTGCAGTTGATTTTCTTCATTGTTTCACATAATGTCTGATGATACTCAGTGATGAGTTTATCTGTATGATTGATGGCAACTTCTTCAGAGGGACTTGAGTTGAGAAAATGATGGAGATCAATTGCTGGCGATGCATAGACAGAGAATTGAAAATCCACCTGGAGAGAGGCAAAAATAAAATTTCTGATTAAATTCGTCATTTTACTCATCACTTTTGCAGCAGTGAGAAGGTAAAACACAGAAAAACCAAATTGTTTGTTATTTGTTTGGAAAATATGTGGGAAACTAAGTGGAAATTTAGCTACGTTCCAAAGGTCTCCACCAAAATTTCGCAGCTTCATTTAATTTTTGAAATCATCTGAAAATCAATTGGATGAAAAATCGAACGATCCTCTTCCTAAAGAATTCATTTGCCAGTACTGTCGTACTAACGAAAGAGTTAATACCCGAAGCGTGCCAAAGCTCAAATTTACATGGTGGGTCAGAGGAGCCAAAGACAGCCGATGTCGACTCTTTTGCTAGTACGACAATACTTTTCCATCAACTCACAAAGGTATGAGCTACAGGCTGATTCTGTTCGTTGTACTTGAAGAGAAAATTGTTGACCCAGCAATCCCCATGATTGATGACATTGAATTCTGTCTCATCAAGCTGCTTCAGCAAGGCAACCTTCTCGTAAATAACTTTGGATAATTTAATCAGTTTGTGTCCGTATATTTCACCGATGCCAGGCCAAGTTGCTACAGTCTCTGCTAGGGCTGAAAACCCAGAAGTCATCAGATTCACTAATCCGGGCGTAGCATTTAGATAACAAATGCCCTTATTGTACCTGGATTTGTATTCCGGGTTCTGAAAAAATTAAAATTAATAAATTAATAGAAAAGAGACAAACCAGAATAACTCTACTTTTTCGTCCTTTGTTTTTTTGAGAATATTGCGGAAACTGAGTGATATAGGGCATTTCTGTCCTTATCATTTGTTTGCAGCTCTTGAAATATTCTCCGAACAAGGTTCAGAGCAAAAAAGGGCGTATCTCCATTCGTTTCCGAAATATTCTGAAAAAAACAAATTAAAAAAAAAAGATTTATCCTGTTCCGAATTTACTACAGAAATTAGCTCCATTTGGAAAGTTTAACATTATGAATTTACTTTTTCGCATACAGCAACGGAACTAGTATGAAACTTTGCCAATCCCCTGATCGCTAGAAGGCAGTGTTGAAGATCCAGGCCAAGTTGTCGATCAACCATACGATAACCCAATTGAGAGAGATCATCCATTACTAAAAATTGTGGATCTCCGTCATGTGCATAAAAGCATTTTGGACTCAATTTCACGTCATGCAGAAGCATGCGCATTTCTTCCAACGTTGACGTCATCATGGAGATCTCCGTGTTGAAAATTCCTTCTTCATCCATCTATAAAAGAATCAGGAATAGAAATCAGTAGCCAATTAGCCGACTTTTTCTGACATCTGTTTTTTGAGAATTTTCGAAAACTAAGTGAAATAGGGCGATTTCACCCTCATACATTCGTAGAGACTTTTAACCCGTCAGCGGTCGCGTTATGAGACTTTCTCTCACACTTTTTATGAAGATATAGGAAACTACCTTAAAAAATGAGTGAACAATCTCGATTTTTTTTTGTATTAGTCAAAAAACTATTCTACTTTATTATAGTCATCGCGAAATTTCAAAAATAATTTTTTCTTTTGGAAAAAACAATTTTTTCTTACGTGCCGTCAGGCAGCGTGAGACTTTCTCCGATCGCGCGTCTAAACGTGGTCGGTGGGTAGGTATCTCTCAGTCGCTGTAGATAGCATTGATGACATCCCCCTCTCATTCTAATCCTTTTTTCTCAAATATTTTTTTGTAATCGGAACTGAATCTATCAAAAATACGGAAAATTTTCAGATAAATCCATTTAATTTAGCTATCAGTTTTTTGTTATTTTCTCGGAAACTAAGCGAGATACGGCAATTTTGCACCAATACTTTTTTGTAAAGGATTTCAAGCTCTACAGAAAAGGTCTCGGACAAAATTACTCCATCTCGCTTAGTTCTCGAGATACTCAGATGTGAGAGAATCTCTCATCGCGCACCTAGAGAGCGTTGGCGAGCCAGCGCGCCTGCTGACGGGTTAAGAGCCAAATAACAAAATCCTACTTGAATTCCATTTCAAAAAACCATCTCAAAAAACTATTGATGAACTTTTTTTTCCAAATTCGAAAATATTATCTTACTATTTCTTTATAGTTTCCTACTGATGTCAGAGCCATTTTGACAATAAGCGATTTTTTATCTGTTATCTCTCGATTCCTGGAGTTTCCAGTGTATTCAACGTTTATACGATATATATCACTATTGTAATTATCTCCCGTTTGTGTTGCAAAATTCACTGCAATTTTGACAATTGAAATTGTTTCCTCCCCTTCAGAACTCTTCAAGATCTCCTCCAACAGCTCTGAAGTCAGTCCTGGTGGCATTGCTACAGCCATTATTAATGAATCCAAAGAATTTCGAAAGTCAATTTATGCAAAAAAAAAACTCTTTGAATTCACTCGATACTTTTGACTAATGACACGTTTTTTGATCACTCAGTATTCTTTTCCTCACAAAAATTTCATATCTTTTGAAAAATATATTTTTTTTCATTTAGACAATAATTGGAATGATACGACAGGTGGAATTACTTTCGTCAAGGTTGAGAGACTGAATGAATAAATATTAACGATGAATAAATCTCAGTAATAAAGTTTATTACTTGGAACAGAAAAGAGTCTCAGGCAGAAGTCTTAAGACGTATTGCTTTTGGACGTAATTTATTGATACTGATGATGGATCTTGATTTCAAGGATTTCATACAATTTTGGAAATCTCTTGCCCCTCCTCTAGCAAATTAGATAAAAAAGAATTTACAATGAGAAGATTATAAAAATAACACTAAAGTCAGGGGTCATAAAGACAAATTTCAAATATTTTTTTTTTCAACGAAAATTGTCCAGAAATAATTGCTCTTCAGTTTTTTCCCTATTTTCCTCCAATTTCCGAGAATATTTTGGTAAGTAAGCGAGATAAGACGATTTCGCTTTGATCCTCTTTTGTAGGGAATTTCGAGCTCTACAAAAATGTTCAGAAAGAAATCCCTCAATCTCGTTAGATTTTCGATATATATTCTGAGAAAAGTGGAAGAAAAAAGGGAAAGCAGGATATGAATTTTTCTTCCAGTGATTTTCTGGAAAACTTTCCGAAAATAAGCGAGATAGGGCATTTTGTCCTTATTCTTTTTGGTAAGGAATTCAAATAATTACAAAAAAAGAATCAAAAGAGCGTATCGCTATTAATTTTCAAGATATTCTGAAAAGAAGATAAAACGAAGGGATGTATCCCGTTTTACCCCTTCACTGCTAAATTCAAAGCTGCTTACAAACTATTCCGTTCATCTGAATGCAATGAAGGAATGAGCAGTACAGCAATTTCGTTGAGTCTCATCTCAAACTGAGATTGACTTCTGTCCCCTTTTCTTTTTCCCTACAATTTCCGAGGGTTACTCAAAATATTCGAGCACTGGTTGTATTTCTATTTTTTTGCAAATAATTCAATTAAGTGAATCTTTGAGAACGGAAATATCAAAGTCCTGGAGATACATCCCTTTGATTCTGGTGAGTGATACTTGCGGAGGAAAGTGACAGGATGATTAACGGTTCAAAAGGTGAATCATTACATAATTATTCTATTCTCATGACTTGATCCATTATTTGATGGAATCCAACAGCGAAAAGGTAAGATGAAATGGTAGGGGAAGAAATTTTCTCCATTCAATAAAGTGAAAATCTTATTTATAAAGACTTCATTTGAAGAAATAACATTTATGAGGTCAAAATTATAGAGCAATTGGATTTTTGTTTCATAGATTCGATGAATATTTTCAGATATTCCACAATTCATGATTCATCGAATACAAATAATGGGTTGAGATATTGAACATTTTCCAATTTTATTCGGATAAAATTTTTACACTTCTACTTTTAATTTAGTAGTAAAAAAATAAAACAGCATGAATCGATTTATATCTGTGATCTTTCTCGATAATATATCTCGGGAATTGAATGAGATAGCGCAATTTCACCCTCGTCCTCTTTCGTAGAGAATTACGAGAGATACAACAAAGGATGAGGGCAAAAAAGGCATGTATTCATCAGTTTCTAAGATATTCTCAAAAAATAATTGATAAAAACAATCCAATTATCTGGGTTTTCCTCTCCACTACTGAATTCATTCTTTTTTATCTAAAGATGAATCCATTAATAATTATCTAACAATTCAATTTCATTCCAATGTAACAGCCTCCGTGAAAGGGCATTTATGAACTCCGGCGTATCATACAATTCCGTATTATTCATGCGACCATTCTCATCTATCATCTCGTCTAATTTCTTCGATTTATCCTTTTTCTGCAGAACAAGTGGCAGAATCACACAAGCAATCAATACTCCATAAAGTTCCAATTTCTCCATTGATTTTTTCAAATCATTTAATGTTGGTGATGGCGTTTTGCAGTTGATTTTTTTCATTGTTTCACATAATGTCTGATGATACTCATCGATGAGTTTATCGGTATGATTGATGGCAACTTCTTCAGATGGACTTGAGTTGAGAAAATAATGGAGATCAATCGCTGGCGATGCATAGGCAGAGAATTGAAAATCCACCTGGAGAGAGGCGAATATAAAATTTCTGATTAAATTAGTCATTTTATTCATCACTTTTGCAGTAGTGAGAAGGTAGAACACAGAAAAAACAAAAATTCTTGTTATTTGTTTGGAAAATATGTTGGAAACTAAGTGGAAATTTAGCTACGTTTCAAAGGTTTCCATCAGAATCTCGCAATTAAATTCGGTTTTTCCAGAAAATCAATTGGGAGGAAAAATTGAACTGTCTTGTTTTCAAAGAATTCATTAACTAGTACTATTCCATCAACTCACAAAGGTATGAGCTACAGGCTCATTCTGTTCGTTGTACTTGAAGAGCAAATTGTTGATCCAACAATCTCCATGATTGATGACATTGAATTCTGCTTCATCAGGTTGCCTCAGCAGAGCTATCTTCGCGTAAATAACTTTGGATAATTTAATCATCTTGCGTCCGCATATTTGACCGATGACAGGCCAAGTGGCTACAATCTCTGCGAGGGATGAGACACCAGAAGTCATGAAATTCACTAATTCAGGCGTAGCATTCAGATGACAAAGGCCTCTATTGTACCTAGATTTGTATTCTGGGTGCTTCAAAAATGAAAATTAATGAATTAATAGAAAAAAGATAAGCCAGAATAACTCTATTTTTTCGTCATTTGTTCTTTTGAAAATGTCTCGGAAAACCAAGCGAAACAGAGCAATTCAGCCCCCATTCTTTTTTTCGTAGCTCTTAAAAATTTCTACAAAAAAGGTTCCGAGCAAAAAGGACGTATCTCTATTAGTTTCCGAGAAATTAAAAAAAAATGACAAAAAATTTATTTATTCCGTTTTTTTAGGGGAGAGTGGGGCAAAACGGACACTGTAATGAAACGGCTAGAGATGTATTTTTTTTTGATGATTCTATTGAAAAGCTGAGAAAATTTCAGCCGGAAAACAAGTATTAGATGTATTGTTTTCGATATTTTTCGGCATTTTTGAGGGGCCTTTCCTTTTTCGAAAATCTTCAGTTTTTTTGCAAATATCTCTGGTTCTATTGGTCGCAGCAATTCGGGGCTCGTCTCAAATGAAAGGTGAGCTCATTTCCCATCGATTTATCGGGTTTTAAATCCAAAAATGTCAATTTTTCGGGATAGCTATAGGCCAAAAACTGTTTCTCAAAACTGTTTCACAAAAATGCCCATAAATACTTTAAAAATCGATATTTTCAAATCGGAAACCCTATGAATCGATGGCAAATGATCTCACCTTTCACCTACCATCAAAATTTTTACGCTGCGACAAGCAGAACCGCCAAAAATCGCTAGAATTGCTAAAAATTCAAAAAAATTAATTCCACCACTTGTTTCCCGCCCAAAATTTCCTCAGCTTTCCAATGGAATCATCGAAAACAATCTACCGCCAATATTTCTATCAATTACAAGAGTTTTCCATAATATTTGCCTCAAAATTTAGATATGTCCATTTCATCCCTGATGTCCATTTTACCCCCTGATGTCCCCACCTTCCCCTATTCACTACAGAAATTAGCTCCAATTGAATAGTTTAAAATTGTGGAATTACCTTTTCGCATACAGCAACGGAACTAGCATGAAACTTTGCCAGTCCTCTCATCGCTAGAAGACAGTGTTGAAGATCCAGGCCAATTTGTCGATCAGCCATACGATATCCCAATTGACATAGATCTTCGACCACTAAAAATTGCGGATATTCATCATGTGCATGAAAGCATTTTGCACTCAATTTTATGTCATCCAGAAGCATTTGCATTTCTTCCAATGCTGACGTCATCATCGAGATTTCCGTATTGTAAAATCCTTCCCCATCAATCTATCAAAGAATCAGGAATAAAAATCAAGCAGTCAATAAGCCGACTTTTTCTGATATTCGTTCTTTGAGAAGGGAGCAATCGATTATTTCTCGGGCAGAAATTTCTCGAAGAAAATTTCTCAAAATATCTATTTCTCCGAAAAAAAATTCTCTATCGAAAATTCATATTCAACACATACAAAGTCTATGGAAAAATTTTCGCCAGAGAAATTTTTTCCGATAAATTTTTTCCGAGGAATTTATTTGGAAAAATATTTCTCTACACCCTTTGAGAATATTCGGGAGCTAAGTGAAATAGAGCGATTTTGCCCTTATACTTTTAAGAACCACAGAAAAAGTCCCTTAATAATAAAAAAAAAAAAAAAACAAAAGAAAAAGTCCCTACTTGAATTTCCCACCATTTTCTCAAAAAACTATTGATGATTTTTTTTTTCAATCTAAAAAATGTTATCTTACTATTTCTTTATGTATTCCTTCCGAGGTCAAAGTGACTTTTACAATGAGCGATTTTTTATATGTTATCTCTTGATTTTTGGAATTCCGAGTATATTCCACGTTTATACGATACATATCACTGCCATAATTATCCCCCGCTTTTGTTGCAAAATTTACTGCAATTTTGACAATTGAAATTGTTTCGGCCCCTTCAGAACTCTTCAAGATCTTCTCCAACAGCTCTGCAGTCAGTCCTGGTGGCATTGCCACAGCCATTATCAATGAATCCAGAGATTTTCGAGAGTCAATTGATGCAAAAAAAAAACTCTTGGAATTCACTTGACACTCTTGACTAATGATACGTTCTCTGATTATTCAGTATTTTTTTCCTCACAAAAATTTCATATCTCTTGAAAAATATTTGCTTCTTATTTTGACAATGATTGGAATGATATGATAGGTGGAATTGTTCATTCCAGTGTTGAGAGACTGAATGAACAAATCAACTGAACTTTTCAATTTCATTAATTACTTGGAACAGAAAATAGCCATAGACAGAAGTCTTGGGACGTGTTACTATTGGACGTAATTTATGGATACTGATGATGAATTTTGATTTCAAGCATTTCATAAAATTTTGGAAACCTCTAGTTCCTCCTCTAGCAAATTAGATAAAGAAGAATTTACAATGAGAAGATGATAAAAATAAGACTAAGGTCATTGGTCATAAAGATAAATTTCAATGATTTTTTTTTTAATTCAAGGGAAATTGTCCAAATATAATTGCTCTTCATTTTTTTTCGTATTTTCCGTCAATTTCTCAGAATATTTTGGTAAATGAGCGAAACAGGACGATTTCGCTTTGATACTGTTTCGTAGAAAATTTGAAAAGTTCCAGAAGAGGCTTATGAAGAAATAATCCAATTTCGTTAGGCTTCCGAGATAATTTAAGAAAAGTGAAAGAAAACAGAAAGAGTAAGATACAAATTTTTCTCTCAATCATTTTTTGGAAATATTCCGGAAAGTAAGCGAAATAGGGCATTTTGTCCTTATTCTTTTAGGTAAAAAATTTCTATAATTACAGAAAAGGACTGAAAGGGCGTGTCTCCATTAGTTTTCGAGATTTTCTGAAAAGAAGGTAAAACGAACAAATATATCCTGTTTTACCCCTTCGCTGCTTAATTCAAAGTTACTCAGAAGCTATTCCGTTTATCTGACTGTAACGAAGTAATTAGCATTTCAGAAATTTCGTTGACTCTTATCTCAAACTGAGATTGACCTCTATCCCCTTATTATCCTCGCTACAATTTCCAAGGGTTACTAAAAATATTCGAGCACTGGTTCTATTTCTATTTTTTTTTCGAAAATAATTAAATTAAGTGAATCTCTGAGAACAGAAATATAAAAGTCCTGGAGATACGCCTCTTTTATTCTAGTGAGTGATACTTGCGGAGAAAAGTGAGTCAAGGATTCAAAAAGTAAATCATTACACAATTATTTCATTTTCATCATTTTATTTATTATTTGATTAAATTCAATAGCGAAGAAGTAAAACAAGATGGTAAAGTACGAGATTCTCTCCAGTGAATAAAGTGAAATCTTATTTATAAACATTTTATTTGACGAAATAACATTTATGAAGTCAAAATTATTAACGATTCGTGATTAACTGAATACAGATAATGAGTTGAGATATTGAACATTTTTTAATTTTATTCGAATGAAATTTGTATACTCCTAGTTTCAATATAGGAGTAAAAAGATGGAACAGGATGAATCGATTTATCTCTGCGATCATTCCCGATGGAATATTTTGGAAACTGAGCAAAGCAGCGCAATGTCACCTCAGTCCTTTCTGTAGAGAATTACAAGAGCTACAAAAAAGAAAGGAGAAAATAAAAGGAGCATCTCCATTAGTTTCTGAGATATTGTCAAAAAACAGCTGATAAAAATAATCTATCTATCCTGTTCTCCATCTTCACTACTGAATTCATTTCTTTTTACTCGAATCTGAGCTGTGAGCTTTGGTCTCACAATTCGAATGGAAAAATATAGAAAATTTCGGGAAAGGGGATAAATAATTCCAATACACTGTAATTATGTAAAACTAATGCTTTTATTTTATATTCAATCTTTCCGTCTTTCTCAATCCACTAACAACATCTTTATTCAGGGGGATCGTCTCAGGGTAGTGTCAGTAATCAAAATGGAGGTTTCCTTATGTATTCGGCAATAATGACTAAAGTGACCGTCAGTTAACGGTCACCGTAAAGTTCCTCGGGTTCAAAAGAGAGAGAGGAGGGGGGGGGGGGTGGGGGTTTGTGCCTTTACCGCGTTTATAGTGTCGCTAGACACCTTGAGATCGGCGTTTTATAATTGGTCATATTTCTCGCGGTAAATTCACTCGGCTTTCAACAATACTTTTTCGAAGAGAATTGAATTCTCCACAAACATTTTTCCCTGAACCTGATAGTTTCGGAGATATGTACGAAAGGACTCTTTAAAGGCCCGAGAGAAAAATTAAGGCGGCAACAGATAGTATACAGGTGGATTAGAGGCAGATTTGACAAAAAGCAGCGGCTAACTGGCGTACTCCTAGCAGTAGGTGGCAGCTTCATCACTTTTATTGAAAAGTGGCAGGTGGTTTACAGGCAGCGTAGAGGCAGATCACTCGGTGGATTGGAGGAATGGCGGAATAGTAACAGTAGAAAGACAGCTCCATGGCGGGATCTACAAGCGGGAGAATGGCAGTACAAGAGCGGGCAACAGAAGACGCCGTCTTCTGGCGGTTCAAACACAGTTTTTTGATGAGCTCATCAGCAAGCTGTGCTTGAGCTGCCAGAAAACTGCCTTTCATACAGCTTGCTTTTGTGATGCCATTTGCCCGCTTGTGCATGGTGCCATGAACCTGCCTTGCTGCAGTTGTTAGGCTGCCCTTCTTCAAATTTGCCACTAGACTGCCTGTAATCTGCCTGCTATTTTCCTTATGATACATCGCATCTCTTATCTGGAGGGGGGGGGACTCAGGATATCTTTTCACACATCAATTGATCGCACGCCGATCGTTTGTATCCAGTCAATTTTTCTCAAAATAATTGATTGATAGGACAAAAAATTCAATACTACTATGACTACGTTGACGGAATATTTTGAAATTGAATTTTTTCAACCAGAAAATAATTGCTCCGAATAATTTTTTTTATGGAATGTTATTTGATATCACTGCAATTACTTCCCAATAAGCAAAGCAAGGTTCTGGGATTAATTCTCAATGCGTACTGGCCGATACATTCCATAAAACATTCTTAAAGTGTTCCTGACAGATACCATGGAAACCAGTTTTGAGGGAACGTTTTGGGAATGTGTTGGAAATATATCGGACAGTATGTATCCAACGGGTTTTGCGGAAACGTTGTGGGAACATTCACTTTGACCCCCTGGTAGACTGGTTAGCCACGAAATGTTCCTGGTACGTTCCCAGGATATATATTTCCACTGAAAACGTTCCTGGTACGCTCCAAGGATATGCATTTTCAGTGAAACGTTCGTGGGATGTTCAAAAATGAAGCGATCGGGTGGCGTCAACCCTGGCAACACTGTCTTATGTTTTATGACGCAATACACGGGAGACAAGTCCCTGCAGGCCCAAGGGACTTCACTTAGCGTTCAACTGCTAAACTTGACGGGTCACCTCGTGTGCACTCGTTACCAAAGACGGTCATTTTAATATCAAGATATTTTGTGAACGTTATTCAAAGCCAAAGATTTAATTATTGGATTTATTAATTAGTTAAGATTTGCCATTTACGTGTGCCAAACAAACTATATTTTTGAGTTGTTAATTATCAAGTTGTATTATCTATGTGTTTGTGCAATTAAAGCAAGGATTTTATATTGAAAAGAATCTTTCACTAGAAATATTTCCTACAACTTGGAGAAAGAAATTACATTATTTTCAACTGAATTTTCATTTTATTGGAAACTGAAACTGATGATTTGCGAATACGCGAAAGGAATTAGCGAATGTGTATTGTGTCGAAATAATTTAGAACTCCCTGTGTTATTGACTAACATAAAATAGATAATCGAGCGAAAGAGAGAAAAGAAACGTCAACTTAACTGTAAAATGTTAAAATGTTTTTTTTGGATATTTTTTAAATCCTATTACTAAACCAAATGAAACGTAGCGGGAATCTCTCAAAGATACGTATTGAGTATGTTCTCTCCGAACCTCATCAATCAACTTCGGAATGTCCCGGGACGTGGCCAGAACATTCCGGAACATTCCCGGAGTAAGTACCAGGAAGGTGCCTGGGATGGTCTATCGACCGGTTTAGACGTCCCTGGGACATTCTTGGGGACCTTCCTGGAACGTCCAACGATTCCTGAAGACGTACCAGGAACGTCCTGGGCATCAACTTTTGCTTACTGGGTTGTCTTTTATTATATTTTTTTTATAGTCTTCAATTTCCAATAATTAACGAACATTGAGTAAACTATTTTCTCATTTCAAATAGCCAAATAATCTCCTTTTTGAAATAGTTCACGTGTATTTATTATATATACAATTTATTCGCGAGCAATTACCGTGAAAAAATGGGCAGGTATAAACCAGAATAAGAATGAACACTTTCAAGTATTTCAGAATAGCCGTGTGAACTGAGTGGACACCTCCAGAACGAAGAACAACCAGAACAGCCTAGGTTCGAGCCCCGCTCCCGTCAAAGAATTGAAGTTAATATCTCGGGAACGGCGCAACCGATTCGCTTTTTTTTTATATTGGCGTGATCGGCGTTAAAAACTGAACATGATCGACATAATTCCCGAATTTTTTGCACTATATGAGAGGCATTGATAAGCAAAATTGAATAAGCCATTGAATATGGCATTATGAAGACGGCAGTATAGAGGCAGGGTACTGGCATGTGGTATCTGCCAAAAGACCGCTTGTTTGCTGCCACTGGATGCTTTATGCAAAAGGCAGTATAGAGGCAACTTTTGGCGCAAATCCCGCTAGTTCGCCGCCAGAAAAGTGGCATAAAAACTGCCACTAAGCTGCCATTCAGAAATGCCAGAATACTGCCTCTAGCCTGCCTTATTTTTTCTCACGGGTGGTGTACCATTAGAATTAAAATTTGATTTTTATTGGAAAAAAATGAAATAATGCATTGCAATGTTCCTTTGAAGAGAATTTCAAAGTATTTCTCGTATATTTTATGCTGTAGAAGTTTATTATGAAGTTCAACAATTGAAGTTTTCTGGTATTATTTTTTTTTTGTAAATATTATTGGAATATCTCCATTTTTTTTCAATGCATAGTTCACTTTGATTAGTCCGATAGCTTGATGTATATTGACTTGGTCTCCAGATAAGACTCCAACCCCTCTGGACCCCTGGAAAATAATGATAAAAGAGATATCAGAAGAGTGCTGAAGTGAAAAAGTGGTATGAGGCGATAAGCTGGAAAATTCGTTGGAGATTCATCTGCGAATATCTCTGAAACGCGGAAGTTTAGAGAAATTTTCCAAGAAACCTTTTTGTAGAGAACAAAAAAGGTCTCTCCATGAATTTCCCTAAACCCAATAATTTTCGAGATATTGGCCAAATGAAGTAAATATGATTTTTGGACTTATTCTTATTTAACATTCCACTGCTGATTTTCTTCAAGAGAAATCGTAAAAATATTTATGAAACGATTAATTACAATTCTCGTCCAATTCCTGATTGTTTGTAGCCTCCAAATGGCGTGGCGGGATCTAGAACGGCATATTGATTGACCCTGAAAGAGAAATTTCTCGATTTTAGCTCTAAAAAAATTGATAATTACCATTTAAATATTCAGCTCCCGAATTTTTCACTCAACACAATGAAACACTGTCATTAGACAATCAAAGACCTACCAAACATTTCCAGATTCGACAGCCGTCGAGAACTTCAGAGCATTATCAATATTCTTCGTAATTACACCGGCTGCAAGACCATAAGCTGTGTCATTCGCACGTTTAATAACTTCTTCCAGTGTGTCGAATTTCAGAATTGATTGAACTGGTCCAAATATCTCTTCTCTGGCAATTCTCATGTTGTCCGAGACGTTTGAGAAGATTGTGGGCTGAAAAACAATTTTGATTTGATGATAATCGTAAGAGAAAATACTTCAGCTGCAGATTTTTTTGTGAATGTTATTGAAATGATTGGGCTTGGAGGAAAATGATGAGAAAATTTTCCAGTAAAGAATTTTGCGACATACGAAGAAAGTCTTCTCGGTATTTCCTCCTGAACCTGCTAATTTCCGAGATATTGCCGAAATGTGATGAAAAAAATTGAAAAGTTACCTTCACGAAATAACCGATTTTCCCAAATCGTTCACCACCAACTTCGAGTTTGGCACCATCCTCCTTTGCAATTTTGAAGTAGCTCATGACCCTTTCAAATATCTCTTCATCCACCTGTGGTCCTTGGTCAGTTCCATCCTCAAATGGATCACCAAGTTTTCTCTTGAGCGCTAATTCCTTCGATTTCCTCACGAATTCATCGTAAATCTTTGATTGCACAAAGACCCGCGATGCGGCGATACAAACTTGACCAGAATTTCTAAATATTGCATTGTGAGCAGTTTGGACGGCTTCATCAACTGCAAATACAGATTAGGTGAGATGTGAATGTAGAGGTCTTGATTAATCTTTGATTGAAAGGATTAAACGATGAAAATACCATTTGCATCATCAAAAATAACGAGAGGGCTTTTCCCACCGAGTTCCAAGGAGACTCGTTTGAGATTTGAATTCCCCGCAGCCACCATGATCTTCTTTCCAACCTTCAAACAAAGCAATTTACGCTCAAACTAATTTCATGTAATAAAATTATGACAAAGTGAAAAAGATAAAACAGGCTCAGTTTATTTTTTTAGCTATCTCGGAAACTGAGCGAGATAGTGAAATTTTCATAGAAATCTTCTTTGTAGCCCTAAACGCTCTCTATGAAAATCGCACTCTCTCGCTTGATTGCCAAGAACTTCTTGACAAAAAGAATAACATTCTGAACCTCGAGAAATTCCATTTGTCTTCTCCTGCAAATATCTCCGAAACTACCGGGTTTAAGGGAAAATATCAAGAGACCTTTTCTATATCCCTTGAAATTCTCTACAAAAAAGTCTTGTGATATTTTTCTCCAAACCGGCTCCTCTCAGAGATACTCGCAGAAGAGTCACACGTGATTATTCATCCGATGACAAATGACACCACTGACCTCAACAGATCCAGTGAAAGTGATTTTATTAATGTCTGGATGCTCAGAAATAGCAGCACCAGCAGTTGGTCCATAACCAGGTACGATATTGATAACCCCAGGTGGAAAACCAGCCTCCTTGACCAACGCAGCAACGCGCAATGCACAAAGAGGTGTTTGTTCCGCAGGTTTCAGGACAGTCGTGCAGCCAGTTGCTACTGCTGGACCCCATTTAAGGGCGAGAAGACAAACCGGACCATTCCACGGTATTATTTGTCCCACAACACCAACTGGCTCCTTTCGAGTCATCACAAGGCTCTTATCATCTGAATTCGAAGTGATTATTATCTTTAGCTCTAAAATACGCATTATTCAAGTGTTCACGCTTACTCGTTGTAGTCGTTTGGCCATGGATCTTATCAGCGCATCCAGCAAAGTATCTGAGCCACTTAATTGCCACCATGCATTCCCCGTATGACATTTTGAAGGGTTTTCCATTCTCCAGAGTCTGGATACTGCTGATTTCTTCGGCATCACGAGCAATCAAATCTGCCAACTGTTTTTCTTACATTTTAGGTTCTCTCGCTCAATAAAACTGTGGTCAACGCTTACCTTATGGAGGAGTTGGCCTCGAGCACTTGGCTCCATATTTCTCCATTCTGAGCCTCGTTCGAATGCCTTCCTCGCAGCTCTCACGGCCTTATCTACGTCGGCCTTGAATTGAAGAGAAAATTGTGATTGTAATTATACAATTTCATGAGTTCACTACGTTCGAAGGAAAAAAGTTTTTCTCATCTCGCGAATATCGTTGAAGCTACTGGGTTCAGAAGAAAATGTCAAGAGATCTTTTTTTGTAGAGAATGTCAGGAGCTAAAAAAACAGGTCCTCACAAAAAATCCTCTATCCCTCATAGTTTCCGAGATAGTGCAAAAATACTGAACACGTGAAAATTCACATTTTCTCCTTTCACCGCTTCACTATTTCGTTTTTTCAAAGTATCTCGAAATTGAAGCGAGATACAGAAATTTTCATGAGAACCTTGTTTGTAGCTCTTGAAATTCTCTACGGAAAAGGTCTTCTGATATTTTTCCCGAAACCCACTCGACTCAAAGATACTTTGTAAGAACTCATCATCTTCTCTGTATCCTCGGGAACTGAATCGAATTTTACCTTGTCACCTTCAGCAACTTGTCCCACAACAGTTTCATCAACCGGATTGATGCTCGGAAATACCTTTCCACTCACTGCATCAACAAATTCATTGTTGATGAAGATTTTATTGTACTTGATCACGGGTTTGCGATTGACCATTTTGATGCTGATGAAACTCGATCTGGGACGTAACTGATGGCACAACCGTCTTTCCCCAGTTCCTTATAAGCTGCTCGGCTGATGTTAATTTTGAGGAATACTTCCAAAAGATACGATTTTGATCAATTGACTTGCTCAATGATAAGAGCAATGATATCAGGTGCCGAGATAACAGGCGACTCAAACCATCGCTTGTTATATTTTTTTTAATTTCTTGATATCTTTCTCAAAAATCAGAAAAGACCTGAATCTGCTAACTCACGGTTTTTTTATATTTTTAAGTACTCTAGAGCAGTGACGAGACGATTTTCAACGCTTTGGTATAAACACCCGATTAATCTCGTGTTTTTCTTCTTTTTCCTTTTTGATAAACAGCTCCACTGCACGACTGTAATTAATTAACAAGAAAATTCGTATTTTAAGAATATTTGAAGATATAAAGAAGTAAACAAATTATTAATATATATGTAATATAAAAAATGCCGACGACTGACGAAGGAAATCAGAAAATCGATTGTTATTTCATTAAAAAAAATTATAATTATTGCTAATGTTAGGTCCAGATAAATTTTAGAGGAATTTATCTTTCATTGTTTTAAAAACAATGATTAAAAATTAAATATTATTTTTAATTAATTTTTCTTTATTTTTTCAAGATATTAAAACTTGGCGTTTCAAAACCATTCGAGGTATTCTTTGAGTGAATGAACCGATGAATCAGCATTTTAACATTACAAATGTTGAAATGACGTACCAATTCAAAGACAAATTCATCGATTCATCACTAAATTGGCAATTCGTTGCAACCGAGCCAATTTCGCAATTTTTAAGAAATCCCTTTCCGGGAGGCAACGACGGGCAGTGCCCACAAAAAGTAGCCAGTCTTGTTTTAATCGGGAAATAATTAACAACAAAATACTCTAAAGAATCTCCTTGTGAACTTGGCCTTTTCTTGCGTGAAGTTGTCAATTTACCGAAGTGTCAGTTAAGGAGGAACTGCAGCAAGTGACCCAAAACAAAGGAAATGTGTCAGAGTCCTGACAATTTCTAAATAAGTTCATTGGGTGATTAAAAATATTTACTAATTTTTTGGAATTGAGTGACCGTAGAATAAGGGAAAAAATAAATATCAAAGTTGAACTTTTTACATAGGGTTATATAGACGGTCGGTCAATTTCATGAAAATTCTACATATCCGATCAGTCGGTAATAACGTAATTGTGCTACAATTACCCATCACCCATATAACCTCATGTAAAAAGTTCAACTTTGATATTTATTCTCTCCCTTATTCTACGGTCACTCGATTCCAAAAAATTAGTAAATATTTTTAATCACCCAGTGAACTTATTTAGAAATTTTCAGGACTCTGACACATTTCCTTTGTTTTGGGTCACTTGCTGCAGTTCCTCCTTAACCGACAAGTGTTCAGTGAATACCAAGAATTGGGCAAATCGAAGCCTCAAGCTGATAATAGCACGTGAATTCACTAAATAAAAAGAGCAAAGTTAATAGTCCTTAAAATTTGAACAAGAACTCTGAAGTTATTTTAAAAAAACACAAACTCATTTAACTAGAATTCCATGGATTTTCGATCATCTCAGATTATTAAATAATACTGAGAACAATTAAGGATCCATAATAGACCATAAGGACAAATAAATTTGGAAATTTTGAAAACAAAACAGATAAGCAACTCCATCGAATCTTTGTAAGTAACAATCAGATTTCACCTTTATATGAGCGCGATCATTCTATAGAAATCTGCCAAACAAAAATCTCACAAAATATCCCAATAAGCAAAGCAAGGTTCTGGGATTAATTCTCAATGCGTACTGGCCGATACATTCCATAAAACATTCTTAAAGTGTTCCTGACAGATACCATGGAAACCAGTTTTGAGGGAACGTTTTGGGAATGTGTTGGAAATATATCGGACAGTATGTATCCAACGGGTTTTGCGGAAACGTTGTGGGAACATTCACTTTGACCCCCTGGTAGACTGGTTAGCCACGAAATGTTCCTGGTACGTTCCCAGGATATATATTTCCACTGAAAACGTTCCTGGTACGCTCCAAGGATATGCATTTTCAGTGAAACGTTCGTGGGATGTTCAAAAATGAAGCGATCGGGTGGCGTCAACCCTGGCAACACTGTCTTATGTTTTATGACGCAATACACGGGAGACAAGTCCCTGCAGGCCCAAGGGACTTCACTTAGCGTTCAACTGCTAAACTTGACGGGTCACCTCGTGTGCACTCGTTACCAAAGACGGTCATTTTAATATCAAGATATTTTGTGAACGTTATTCAAAGCCAAAGATTTAATTATTGGATTTATTAATTAGTTAAGATTTGCTATTTACGTGTACCAAACAAACTATATTTTTGAGTTGTTAATTATCAAGTTGTATTATCTATGTGTTTGTGCAATTAAAGCAAGGATTTTATATTGAAAAGAATCTTTCACTAAAAATATTTCCTACAACTTGGAGAAAGAAAATACATTTTCAACTGAATTTTCATTTTATTGGAAACTGAAACTGATGATTTGCGAATACGCGAAAGGAATTAGCGAATGTGTATTGTGTCGAAATAATTTAGAACTCCCTGTGTTATTGACTAACATAAAATAGATAATCGAGCGAAAGAGAGAAAAGAAACGTTAACTTAACTGTAAAATGTTAAAATGTTTTTTTTGGATATTTTTTAAATCCTATTACTAAACCAAATGAAACATAGCGGGAATCTCTCAAAGATACGTATTGAGTATGTTCTCTCCGAACCTTATCAATCAACTTCGGAATGTCCCGGGACGTGGCCAGAACATTCCGGAACATTCCCGGAGTAAGTACCAGGAAGGTGCCTGGGATGGTCTATCGACCGGTTTAGACGTCCCTGGGACATTCTTGGGGACGTTCCTGGAACGTCCAACGATTCCTGAAAACGTACCAGGAACGTCCTGGGCATCATATATATAAGAAACCTCTGTAGAATTCGGACTCCGTTAAATAATAATTAAAATAGAAATTATTAAACAACAATAATTATTCTTTTCATTCCTCCCGAAATAAACTTTTTCCTAATATTTCATTTTCCCTAGAACAATAAAAAAGAATACACAAGGGTAAGAACGATAGCGTCCTATAAAAATGAAGAATAATTCAGGTTTGTTAATCCGAAAATAATTAACTGTTTATCCTCGACGCTATAAATGCATCTCGGACGTAACACTAAACAATGAATTTGGCAATTTTCTTCTAAATGGTTTGTTGGTTTTTTGGAAATATTTTGGAATGTAAACGAAATAGTGTGATTTCGATTTATTCTTCTTTTGTGTTTCTTGGAATTCTCTACAAAGGAGGATCAGGATTGAATTGCTCTATCTCGCTTATTGTATAGGAGACTTTCATAGAAGAACGTGAAATTCATAGCATTAGCTAGAATGCTATTTTGGGGTGAAAACTAATGAAAATGGAAATTTCTTGTAAATTTAAAAATACATTTCATGTTGACATTAGAATTTTGAGGTCGATGAACGAGAAAGAATACATCTGAAAAAAGAAATTCAGATATTTTTGAACCAAATTTTTTAATTCATATTTAATGAAAAATTTTTTTACTCATTTGCAAAACCAGCACGTATCATTTTTTTCACTGATAAAGTAATCTTTATTTATCATGATTGCTCCAAGATAACAAAGTCAGATTTAAAATCAATTCATTGCTAATAATTCGAAATTAAAGATATTTTAAAGAATATCACGTAACTAAGTTGATATGAAATAATGAGAATTAATAGATATTCCACGAACTATTTAATCCTCAATTTCATTGTTACATCCTTTAAAGTCAGTGACACCTTCTTTAAATTGATCTAACTTCTCAAGCACTTCGATGTGCATATTTTTCATTGGATCAAGTGCGAATAAACGAAGTCCAATGAATCCACCAATATCTTCTGAAATCGATTTGTAATATAGGCCGACTCCACCAGCAGCAAATGGTGGTTTACCAACTACTTCTTGACCGTCCACTAAGGGTAGAGTTGTTTGTGAAGCATCAGTCTTCCTATCTGAGCTTGCAACTATCAGATAACTGTTAGCTGGATATCTCGGAATAGCTGTCCCAGTCTCGGAGAGCGGATTCAGAAGGTCAACCATCAATACTTTCGATCTATCCAAAATTTTGAAAACTCATTCAAATTTCAAGTTGCTCAGGTATGTTAAAAATGAAACGAGATAGGTTAAATTTTCTTGCTTCTAATTTTTTGAAAATATCCTGGTAACTAAAAGATTATCGTGATTTCTGCTGAGCTCCTATTTGTAGGAGATTTTTCGCTGACTTATCGTGTTTCACCTCTTTGCTACTGAATCATGAATAGGGCTGAGACGTTGATGTAAGGTTTAATCTAAGGTTCGATCAAATTGACATTAATAAACGTTCAACTGACTTCATAAACGTTAAGGAATTCATGAATTATTCATCGTGATGAGTTACTCTACCAGCTCCCTGAAAAGTTTCTCTAAAAAATGCTCTAGAAGTTTCCCTCAAAGTTCCTCTAAGAGTTTTTAACGCTCATAAAATCAGTTTGATGTTTATAAATATCAGTTTGATATTCATAACCATTCAGAATGTGTTTGATTCAGAGGCAACTTCAGCTTAGATCAAACCGTACACCAACGTCTCGACCCTAATTATAAATTATTTATGAAATATCTCAGAAATGATCGAGCTAGCATAATTTTTGAAGAGAATAAGAAAAATTATAGGAGATCGGAAGACAGAAACTTCTTGGATCATTCTGATTATAATCAATAATATTTATACCTTTCTCTATCATATTCCGGATCATGATCAGGCAGTTTTGACATATCAGATGGAATCAGCCAGATTGATGGATTATCGTCTGTTATTAGTATTTTTCCACTATCAAAGTCATATGGTGATGCTTGAATACCCAATTGTATTGGCTGCCTCAGTTCATCATCGCCTTCAGGAGCGAATTTCACACCTATGAAAATAAAATGAAATACAAAAAAAAGAGGATATTATTACGAATGAAGTAGTGGCGACCGGAGCAAAAAAAAACTAGGACTTGTTTTTGATGAAAAATTCGAAGAAATTATCTGATAATTCAGACATCCTGGAGCTCTTTCCACAATTGAGCAATGAAGAGGTAAAACAGGAAAAGTCGATTAATCTGGGTAACTGCTTTTTTGAAATATTTCGAAAACTAAGCGAAATAGAATAATTTCTATAGATACCCGTTTCACAAATCCGGAAACTGCGCTATCTTGTTCAATTTTCGAAATACTTCAAAGGAAGCATTTTTGAAAACAGAAAATCTATCCTGTTTTACCTATTCGTTCGTGATTGTCTGCGGATTTTTCCAGTTTTTTTTTGCACCCGTCATCCCAATAGCGTTTTTAGTACCTGTGACTACATAACCCGGTGGAATAATCAGATCATCGATCCTTACTCTATATAAATACCATGTGAATGCTACATAATCTTTAAGTACTTCCATATCATATTTTGTTCCATTATCAAAATCTATGTAATGTACATATCGACGTTGCTCGTTGGTTCTTTCTTTATCGAACTTTATATTTTCAAGGGCCTTCCATTCAACACTCTCCGGGACAATTCTACCCTCAGACAATACTTCACCCTGCTGTATCTGAATGTGTGTCATATTCTCTTTCACAACGAATTTCACACCAGTAACAACTCTGAAATATTTTTTTTATCAGTAGAAAAACTTTCTCATGAATAATGACAAAGACAAATGATTGGTTCTGAATTTTACTACAATAAAATTATCTACTGAAATAATTTGAAACAGAATCAACAAGTATTCTTTGAAAACATTAAGAATTGTTGATGATTTTTGGAAAAATCTGAGACTTGACGAACTCACATAATTAATTTATCATTGAGGACCGACAGTTTGGCTGTTCGGTCAGTGTATGGCTCGGCGGATCGACCGGGTTAAGCAGCATTGCGTCTGGTTACTACTTGGATGGGTGACCACTTGCCGTACACAGATTTGAACAACAAACTGAACGGTGAGGTGTGACTATACAAAATTAGTGTGCCTCCCACGTCAGTATGGCAGAAAGGCACATTAAGGCTCTGTACGAATCCGACTGCACTGATCAGGGTTTTCCCTGGTCCACGGCGAATGCGGGCAGTAATACAAAGTCGATCCATGGCTCTCGCAAATAGAGAGGGAGGGTAGCAAAAAGACAGATGAAAAGGGAGGCTATAAAACCGATATAGTAATACCAAGGAAATAAATGAAATTAAAAAAAAAAAAATAATACTTTATCATTGAAAAATATCCTTAACATAACTTTTTTATACATAAACTGATTTTAAAAAAAGACCCATCTATTCGGATCCCCCGCTAGGGGACATATCCAGTCTAAAACATAACCAGGAATTATAAAAAAAAAGAGAAGATATGGTACTTGCTCCTATATGGGGATATAGCCAAAAGGAATAAGAAGAAGATCTATTCGGATTCGATTGTATTGAATTTCACTTAGATTGTTCCAAAAAATCAACTTATCCTGCCTCAAATTTTTGCTTCTGAATTACTTCTTAAATGGATGAAATTAACTCTCAAGTTAATTTCTAGTTATCCTTACTTATTATTAGCAACATCTGATAATTGTTCTCGCGTACTGAATACACGTAAGGTGTTAGATTTATAGCCGTCCTCCATACATGTACACAAGCAAATGGGACAATTATCCTTTTCCTCAAGGACAATTTTGTTACCCTGACATCCACCCGCATCATTCCCTCGTGTTCCTCTCTTTTTATCAATAAAATATTGATAGCGTCGTCCCGTTGGTTCCTATGAGTCCAAAGGTAATATTCGAATAATTGAATGATCATAGATATTAATTAGATCTATTTTCTCTTGAGATTTTATTCCAGAGAAATAATTATCTGTTTATCTCACAGACAGAAGAGACTGGAGCAGAAATAAACATACACTGAGATTATTTTTTTGGAGGCTCGAACTAAAGAAGTATGGTAGATGAAGACCTTGACTATGATGATATTGTTAGTAATTATCGTAATTGGAAGTAGGAATATTCATTCTGAAAATGAATTTCATTAGCTTCATTTATAATTTTTCTTTTTTCAAAATCTTTCCAAGTTTTGCTTCCGAATGGAAGCGTCATAAACGCGATTTCTTTCGATTTCGAGATTTCATAGGGATATGACTCAGAATGTTCCAAAACACCGAGAAATAAACATTTTTTAAAATCATTTTTCTCAAGAACTATCCGGCCGATTTAGCTGAAATTTTTGTTAGAGCTCATAGGGCACGCATGGCGAACATATGGTGAAATTTTCAGATCACTAGCTAGCCCCGTTTCAGAGTAAAGTGGAAAATGCGTCATCACACACAGGACACACACACACCCCCACATACACACACACAGACATTTTTTTAAAACGGCATATTATGATAAAATCTCAAACTCGAAAAAATTACGATTGTAAAGCTTCCATTCGGACGCTAAAGAGCGGGGTGATGCGACTGCAGAGAATTACTGAGCCTTTCTCGTCACTGTAGTGTCTTGGTGATAGAAAATAACAATTCAATTCACTCTAATTATAATAATACTCATTGATTTGTTCAAATATAAATTGAAGCAATATCGATACGTGTAACAGCCATTATCGTTGTAGAGGAGGAGCACGAGACTTCATGAAAATGGGGAAAAAACTGACGTCACGTCCTCTAATTTAAATTTACGAGGCCGATGGCGCGCTACAGCGCGCCCGTTAGGTATCTTTAGTATAGTATATTACGCGTACTATACTACTCACAATTTAACTGACCAATGAGGAAGAGGACTTCACTTTAATCGTGACAACTTTTGATATATCGATTGTTTGCGTTTTTGATCCTTTTTATAAAGGATAATCGCGAAAAACTGAGAAAACTTTTTCCTGACTCCATTTTAATGTCTATTTCGCTCTATCTCGCTTATTTACCGAGATAATCGCGAAAAACTTCGAAAATTCCGCACGATACTGGATATCCCGAATCGTTGTGGCTTTTGGCCCTTCAGGATCCCCCATCATTGTGTGTTCAATCAACTCTTTGAGAAATTTCAAGGAAAACCCCGTATTCCCTCGGGAAATGGGTAAAAAATGAGGCTGAAGGAATATTCGAAGGAAATCAGCCATCATGAAAATCCCGATTTTCAAATCTTCATAACTTTTTTTCTGTGGCGTATTTTCTGATGAAATTTCACAGTGACACTGCCTATGTCGTCATGAAAGAGCCTGCAAAATTTCATAACAGTATCGCAAACGGTTCTGAGAATTCGATAGAGCAGACATTGTCATTTTTACTGATCCCATATTGACGTCCATTTCACTCTATCTCGCTTATTCACCGAGATAATCGCGAAAAACTGAAAAAACTTTTTCGTGACTCCATATTAATGTCCATTTGGCTCTATCTCACTTATTTACCGAGATCATCGCGGAAAACTGGAAAAAAATTTTCCTGATTCCATCTTCTAGCGCGCCCGTCAGGTATTTTTAGTATAGTATATTACGCGTACTATACTACTCACAATTTAACTGACTAATGAGGAATGAGGACTTCACTTTAATCGTGACAACTTTCGATACATGGAGGATAGACATCAAAATTTCAGCTCACTAGTCTAGTTCGCAAGAGTAGCGCTGTAGTCACGCTTGTGGGGACATCTTACCGCAAATCAAAAGAACGGTCGAATTGAGAAACTGTTTTATCATAAACTCAGCTTTCGCTGAAATAATACGTCTGTTCAAAATTTTGACATCATTGTTCAACTTATTACAATTAAAATTCTTTGAAATTAACAAACAAATATATAGTATGAGTACTATTGGGAAATCTCTTCTATCCTCCATGTTCCCGCCATACTGCCCTCTATGAACGAAGACAGCGTTATGGTGGCAGTTCAAGAACTATACTAGTGAGCCTAAAATCCGACCACGAAAATCTACCCCCACTCCCACCTCGTTCGTACTCCTTCTCTTCTATCCTCCATGTTTCGATATATGAGGCATTCCACGCTATTTCGATCACTTCTCGGACTTTTTTTTTTTAATTTTTTTCATTTTTTGATATGTTGTGGAGATGCTCAAGACAAGTATTTTCCCACAGGAAAAAAAAAAAAATTTTGAAAATCTTACGACCATTTTCATTTTTGGAAAAACGCTGTTTCTACCCATTTCTCTCCAGCTTTGGAGGCTCGTATCTCGGTAACTATCGGTTATATTAAAAAAAAAAAACAATACTTTTTTGTGGCAAAAGAGTACGGGAATTCATTAAAAAAATTTCCACTTGTGTAGATGTAATATTTCTATTTATTATTAACAATTGAAATAAAAAAAATGATGGCAGCTAGAGAATGCGTGCTCCTAAAAATCTAGAAAAAAAATATGTTAGAGACTGATTTATTTCTGATTTTCTTGTAAATTTTGGTGAAACTTCCGTCGACCGTTCTCGAGATATCGATTTTTTTATGTTATTGCGTGATCGGCGGGCGCTATCGAAAGGCCATGCGCATGCGCACAACGGCTTTAGCTGCGAATCACATGGTCACTGGCATGTCAGTTACTCAGCTTACGCGCCAGCGACCACGTGATTCACAGCTAGAGCCGTTGTGCGCATGCGCATGGCCTTTCGATAGCGCCCGCCGATCACGCAATAACATAAAAAAATTGATATCTCGAGAACGGTCGACGGAAGTTTCACCAAAATTTACAAGAAAATCAGAAATAAATCAGTCTCTAACATATTTTTTTTCTAGATTTTTAGGAGCACGCATTCTCTAGTTGCCATCATTTTTTTTATTTCAATTGTTAATAATAAATCGAAATATTACATTTAGACAAATGGAAATTTTTTAAATGAATTCCTGTACTCTTTTGCCACAAAAAAGTATTGTTTCTTTTTTTTTAATATAACCGATAGTTACCGAGATACGAGCCTCCAAAGCTGGAAAGAAATGGGCAGAAATAGCGTTTTTCCAAAAATTAAAATGGTCGTAAAATTTTCAAAAAATTTTTTTTTTTTTTTTCCTGTGGGAAATGACTTGTCTTGAGCATCTCCACAACATATCGAAAAATGGAAAAAAAATTAAAAAAAAAGTCCGAGAAGTGATCGAAATAGCGTGGAATGCCCCATATCGATTGTTTGCGTTCTTGTTCCTTTTTATAAAGGATACTTAAATGCTATTGCTCATAAAATACAGTCAGCGTGACTGAAAGGCACATTAAGGCTTTTATATCACTCACGCGGGTAAAATGGCGCTTTACCTCGCTCTTTAGAGGTTGACAAGCACTGTTTTATCCACTGAAACGTCTTACCCACCGTGTTCGACGAATGAGACTTTTGGCGTGAATAAAGCCCATTACCCACGCTGAAGCGTGCGATAATGTCATTACCCACGCCTGCGGCGTGGGTAATGTCATCACCACACACTCCAGCATGGGTAATATAAATAGTCTTTATACACGCCAAAAATCTCATTCGTCGAACACGATGAGTAAGTGTTGGGAATAGAGTTTGTACATTCGCACTTGAGACAATCTGGGGCGCCACCATTAGGGCAAGAGAGAACTAGGTGTTCCCTCGTGAGGACGCACTCACTCGAAAAAAGACCGTTGTATAGAACTGTTGCATTTTATATAAGTAAATCATAATTAAAATTATTCCTGGTCATTCCTCTGATTATACAACTTGGTAAATTACAACAGTAAGACGTTTCAATGGATCAAAACAGCACTTGTCAACCTCTAAAGAGTAAGGTCAAGCGCCATTTCACACCGCATGTGAGTAATATAAAATTGTATAGACCACTCGTGCGGAGCGCCGTACCGACTCGCACGTTTAAGCGCACGAGCGAAGCGAGTGAAATGATGAAAAGTGATAGAATGGGATATATAATGTCTAATCATGACAGATTATGTCGTTTTTCAAACATCATAATATTTCATATAATGCTATGTGCATTAGTGGAATTGGTAGTTCTGAAGGCACCGGTAGAGCGCGCATTATAGAAAACTAATCCCCAAGTCCACTATCATTTTAGAAGTCATAAATTCAAACCGGCGAGCGAGTTTTCTCCGACAATTCGATCGTGTTAGGCAACAAAATCACCCCATTTCTGATACTATCCGTATGGGTGCTTTCCATATGGCTTAGAAGAATAATACCTGTTCGATAGCCTCCCTAGTGGAGTGTTAAATTATGATACAATTTTCTGTAGGAAAATTTGATAAAATATGATGATGTCCCAATTGATATTTCTTTCATATTTTGACAACAAAAGTCAATACACCACAGTAAAATCATTTTACTAATTACATATGAAACAAGCAGGCGGCCGGCCCCTGAGCGTTACTTGTAAGTTTCAGCACTATGCTTAAATTTCATATTCTGCCAATGCAATTGGCAGACAGCTTCCGAATGTAGTTTTCAATTTTATAAGCTGCCAATAACTACCGTGATGCATCTGAATTACGTTAATTTGCGTTATTTAGCATAAAGATAGTAAGAATAAAAGATCCTTTTCTGTGAGACACATTCAATATATTGTCTCTTTAAAACTCCCCGTAATCATTTAAAAATATGGAAAACTATATTTCTAAATTACATTGTGAAATTATATTTTGAATCAGCATAGCGCTCTATACGCTCTACGGCTTTACATAGAGCCCACATGATGATTCAAGAATATGATATTTTAAATGCAGAATTAAATTTATAATTATATTAAATATTTAGAAAGGGCACCAGCCCCGCCCTTTCCTGTGAGACACATCCAATATATAGTCTCTCCAAAAGTGTAGTTCTGTTCTATTTATATTATTAAAATCTGAAGAATTAAATTTTTAAATTATATTGCGAATTTCTTAATTAGCGCTCGAGAGCCCAAATGATGATCCAGAAATATGCTAAATTATCTCATCAATCTATGTGAATTATTCTGGAACCAATATAGCGTTCAAGATGATTTGAGAATGTATGGAATCGTACTGTCCCCCTTAAATAATGACATTTCATTTAAAAAAATCAATATTATACAAAAATTTAGATCATACAATAAAATTTGAAAATTTAAAAAAATGAATTTCAGGTTTTAATTCGTCTTTCTCGTTGTCATAGTAAAATGATAATGGGGTCATTTTTTAGGAAAAATTGTCTACTTTTCAATTGTTAAATAAAAAATACTAGCGTTTCTAGGGAAAAAATTGAGAAAAATTGAAATTTGTGGAACTATTTGTAGAACTATTTATTTGAGCACTCATATCAGAGAATTCGAAGAAAAAATCTGAAATTATCAGCATTTGTTGAGCTTGTCTAAGCGAATATTTTAAGCCAAACTTGGGCGAAATCGGTCCAGTAGTTCCAGAGATAGAGTATCTATTCATTTAATGGTTTATCAAGAATATCTCAGGAACTACTGGACCGATTTCGCCCAGATTCAATCCCGAAGGTCTCACTCATAAGATATACAAACCCACGAAATTTGAAGTTTCTAACTCAAATATTTTTTTAGTTATCGTGTTGCCCATGATTTTCAAAAAAATACATGTTTGTTAAAATACCGGATAAACCAAAAATTTGAGCGCTCGCCACCTCCAGGGTTTAATGTGTGCCTTATCAATGCGCATCTCCTCGCTGAGGATGGATGCTGTGAAATAATTTTTCGCAGAGAAAACTCGAAAAAACGATTTTTCAATAATTGGCTTTTTCTCGGGAACCATTCGGTCGATTGAGCTGAAATTTCTGGGAGCACATGGTGGACACGTGGTAAATATACCGTAAAATTTTCAAGTCGATACATACAGCCGTTATTAAGAAAAGCGATGGGATGTGTCATCACACACACACACACACACACACACACACACACACACACACACACACACACACATACGGACATACATACAGACGACCCCAAAAAAATATTTTTTTTCGACGTTTCTCATCATTTGGAGTCATATTCCGATGAAATCTCAAGTTCGAAAAAAATCACGATTACAATGCTTCCATTCGGAAGCAAAAACATCAAAGTATAACATTTTATGATAGATTCTGTAAGAATCTTTCACATCATGACATTTTTTGACAAATTTGCCATCCCTATTTCCACCCGAGTTATGGCAGATCATGGCAGATTCTTCGATCATTTGTCGAATTATGAGATTTTTCTCTAAATAAATATGACGATATCTGACCTGCTTGTTCCAATTTACGGATAGAAATCGTTAATTTTTGATCGTAAGTGTCAAATATGATCAATATATGTCCGATTCTGACCGAATTGTGATGAAATCTGACATAAATTGTCAGCCAATTTTGATGTATTTCTACAGAATTCTGCAGCTTTTGTCATTTTTCTACGGAATCTGACGACTCGATTTCCACGAGGGATATAATTATGTCTAATTCAGATCTAAGTCAATCCGTTGTAGGGTTGTCAAATCTCATCAGATCTGGTCAGATCTACTATATCTCTATAAATATGACGTCATATCTATCGAGATACGACTGCAGATCCAATTCTATCTGATTCTATCTAATTAGATCTAGAAAAACTCCCGGGGAGTGATCTCAAATAGTAACCCTAACATCAAAATTCTGGGTTCGATAACTCATTTCAAGAAATTCATTTTGACCTTTAAAATTGTACAGTTCGAGTAAACAATTAACATTTTTGAAAAACAGAATAAGTTGCAATGAATTGAATGAAGCAATGATTCTTAAACGACAGGATTCTTCAGATTTAAGCCGTGATGAGGAATGAGAAATAACAGTATTGATGGAATATACTATTAATGGCCCAAGGCAGTATAAAAAAATTCCCTCAGTGTATGAAACAGAAATTAACCAGATTTTTTTTAGAAGAGTGAAGGCTCCATAAAGGAATTTGAAAAAAATTATCAACAATGCAGACATATTAGCGCTTTTTCTCTATTTCTTTTAGATTTTTCCAACAAGTCTTGCACTCTTCAAAAATTCTTGAATCACTCTGTCACGGAGATCTATTTTACCCATATCTTCTCTAATATGCTTCGTCCAGGCATAATTGAGTATGAATTAATTCAGAAACACTCACAAGCTCACACACTGTCGCAGGAGAAAGAATTGGACTACAGTCATCGATCCCTCCGTGGCAACTAGTCTCCTCGATACATCCATAATTCGGGTCACACTGCTGTACTAATAACTTTCTTTCTCCTCCGCCACATTCTGAGTTACAAGGGGTGGAGGCATTGAAAAATACCCTCGAACTAACAACGTAGTCCGCAATGAATCTTCCAAATCCGTAGAAATTTTCTTCTACAAAATCAATTCATCAGTTTAGTAGCGAGGTAGTGGGATGTCATAGGTCTACTTCTCTCATCATTTGAGAATATATCGGTAATTAAGCAGAACCGCCGTTTTTTTATGGGAATATTTTTTGTAGATTTCGGAATTTTCAAAAAAAGTTCTGATAAAATTTAACTTCTTTGCTACTGAATTAATAATGGAAACTTTTTTCGAAATGGAAATGATGATAGGGGGTGGTGGGGCAAAATGGGTCCCGGGACAAAAAAGGCAAACCAAACTCTCTTCCTTTCTCAAGGAAAAATATAGCGATTTGGTCAGGTACTATATCCATCAGGAACGCTTATCTACACCTTAGTTATGTGGCAGAAAATGATTTATAAAAAAGTGCACATAACTTAATTGAGAAGAGTAAAAAAATTGAAAGCTTCATTTCGAAGTGCATTTCGTCTCTTTTCCTCTGAATACAAAAATGTGAATGTATTCTGTCTGACTCAATGTTCACTCAATAAAAAAAGAAGGGCCCATTCTACCCCGGGGTCCATTTTGCCCCACTCTTCCCTACTTAAAAGATTTAAATTTAATTCGTTGAATACCTTTGATCCAACCCTTAGGTGGATCACAGCTTCTCACACTATTCCCTGTATGCTTTGATAAATCAGAAAATGTATTATAATAATCCAGTGCCCGCGATCGCAAGTCATACTCAGCATATTCAATCTCTCCTTCAAAGCTTTCTGTGAAGACAATTCATTTAAATTCATAAATCGTTAAATACAATAGCAAGATTTTCGTTCAAAGTAAAGGCTGTCATTGGAAAATTTGGAAAAATCAGCTAAAAATGGACACATGCTGGATTATCTTCAGAAATTTTTTCAGATATCCTGAGGGAGAATATCCGGGCAAAAAAAAATTTCGCCTCGTCCTACAGCAGTGAAGCAATTTAAATAATTACCACATTTGAAGACTTGATTCATAGAGTATGCGAAAGACATCATAGTAAATGCCCTGATTTCATTAACCATAATGAGCCGAAATATCTGATAAAGGTGTCCTTGAGGCGATGAATAACCGCATGAATTAGTATCATTTCCCTTGAACGTATAAATATTTTGGTATTAAAATTTTAATTCTGTTGAGCATCTCTCATTTTTTGAGATTATTAAAAAAATTTCAATTTAATATTTTTGTATTTTTTGGAATATTCCACAAATTTTTTGAGCTTTTTGGAACATCCTAGGAAGTTCGTAAATTTTCAGAAAAATCTGAGAATTTTCTGAAATGTTTTGAAACAATCTAGAAAATTCCCGGACCTTCTACAATCTCCTACCACATTCTAAAGCATTGTCAACTAATCTAGAACATTATTTTACATCTACCCATAAGTAGCGAAAGAATGCAACATTCGCTTTATCCCCCATATTTCGGAAACCAACTTAGCTGAGAAAGGCAAACTTCTCCATAGATAGGAGGGGGAAAGGGCTACTCCACCATATAATTCCCATGGGGCTGTGAGGGTTGATTTCTGAGTTATATGTACACGCAACCAGTAACACAGTAGTATATTACCTAACAAGTGCGGTATAGTATGTTACACATCTAGAGCGGGAAGAGGACAAGTTTGACAAAAAATTTGCTTCCCGAGTGAAGCGAGGGTGTCAAATTTTTGTCGAGGTTGACTTCTTTCTGCCCGTGGTGGGTATGCTATTTTTTTGCATCGAAGCGGAGAACTGACGTTTTTAACCAAGCGAAGTGAGGTTAGAAACGCCGTTTTCCACCCGGCGATGTATAAAAGTACTTTTTCTTCGACAAATGTGAGGTTGGAAAATGAGGCGAAGGCAAGTTTTGTAATCACGCGAGTCTGAAAATCTCTACCACGAATGTAAGGTATTGTTTTTCATGCACAACATGTGGAAAATGCTATTGACCGCACTGGTAAATATCTTTATTATACATATCCCGGGAAAAAATCGACATATATGCCCATATATGTTCATGTATGATCATATATGTTCATGCGCGGTCAATTTGCATATATGACCATATACGAACATATACGGCCATATATGTCCGTATATGATCATGTATGGTTATCCCGGGAAAAAATTGTCATACATGTCCATACATGATCATATATGATCATATATGAGTATATATGGACATATATGTCGATTTTTTCCCGGGTATGGCAGTCCCATACATGATCATATATGGGCATATATGATCATATATGGGTATGTATGTCGATATTTTCCGGCAATATATCATCAAAATGTTCTAATATATGAACATAATACATCAGTATTAATTCCCTTGATCACTCAATTCCTCATTAGTAACGAATTTGAATTAAAAAAAAAAAAAAAAAAAAAACATCCAGCTGGGATCGAACCCGGGACCGTCACATGATGAGTCCATCATCCTACCAACTTCGCTATTCGCATTTCACATACTTGTTGGATGAATTTTAATCCTGATATAGTGATCAATGTCTTTCGGACTTAGAAAAAATGAGTTCAATTGAATTATTTCAATCATTGTAAATAACTTAGTGATACGGAAAAAACTGATTTTCGAATGCTGGCAGAATTTTAAATTCTCAAAGTAAGCGATAAACAACTAAGAGAACGTGCATTTACCATTAATTATTCAAATTTATCATTTTCACGTTCTTATATGGATTGAGTGCGCATTTTCTCATGTTTCATATATGCCCATATATGTTCATATATGTCCATATGTGTTTCATATATGCCCATAGCTGCTCAGTTTCCACAGGATCATACGACCATATATGACTATATATGACCATGTAAGCCCATATATGTCCATATATATCTCATATATGCCCATATATGTTCATATATGTTCCATATATGCCCATATATGCTCCTATATGTCCATATGTGTCTCATATATGCTCATCCCGGGAAAAAATCGACATGTATGCCCATATATGTCCATATATGATCATATATGTTCATGCGCGGTCAATTTCCATATATGACCATATACGAACATATACGGCCATATATGTCCGTATATGGTCATGTATGGTTATCCCGGGAAAAAATTGTCATACATGTCCATACATGATCATATATGAGCATATATGGACATATATGTCGATTTTTTCCCGGGTATGGCAGTCCCATACATGATCATATATGGGCATATATGATCATATATGGGTATGTATGCCGATATTTTCCCGCAATATATCATCAAAATGTTCTAATATATGAACATAATACATCAGTATTAATTCCCTTGATCACTCAATTCCTCATTAGTAACGAATTTGAATTAAAAAAAAAAAAAAAAAACATCCAGCTGGGATCGAACCCGGGACCGTCACATGATGAGTCCATCATCCTACCAACTTCGCTATTCGCATTTCACATACTTGTTGGATGAATTTTAATCCTGATATAGTGATCAATGTCTTTCGGACTTAGAAAAAATGAGTTCAATTGAATTATTTCAATCATTGTAAATAATTTAGTGATACCGAAAAAACTGATTTTCGAATGCTGGCAGAATTTTAAATTCTCAAAGTAAGCGGTAAACAACTAAGAGAACGTGCATTTACCATTAATTATTCAAATTTATCATTTTCACGTTCTTATATGGATTGAGTGCGCATTTTCTCATATATTTCATATATGCACATATATGTTCATATATGTTCATATACGTTCCATATATGCACATATATGTTCATATATGTTCATATACGTTCCATATATGCCCATATATGTTCATATATGTCCATATGTGTTTCATATATGCCCATACCTGCTCAGTTTCCACAGGATCATACGACCATATATGACCATGTAAGCCCATATATGTCTCATATGTGCCCATATATGTTCATATATGTTCCATATATGCCCATATATGCTCCTATATGTCCATATGTGTCTCATATATGCCCAGACCTACTCGGTTCCCACAGGATCATACGACCCTATATGTCCATGTATGCCCATACATGTCCATATATGTCCATGCATGCTCATATATGTTTCATGTATGTCCATATATGCCCATATACGCCCATAGCTGTCTGATTTCTCGGAGAAACGTGTGAGCATATATGTCCATATATGTTCATATATGTACATATATGTGACATACATGTACATATATGTCACATTTATGTTCATATATGTCCCATATATGTACATATATGTTCATATATGACGATTTTTTCCCGGGATACCTACTCGGTTCCCACAGGATCATACGACCCTATATGCCCATGTATGCCCATACATGCTCATATATGTTTCATGTATGTCCATATATGCCCATAGCTGTCTGATTTCTCGGAGAAACGTATGAGCATATATGTCCATACATGTACATATATGTCACATATACGTACACATATATGTACATATATGTCACATATATGTACATATATGTCACATTTATGTTCATATATGTTCATGTATGACGATTTTTTCCCGGGATTAGCACATTAGATGAGAGTATTGGATATCCTAGTTTCTTTTGCATCTTTTCTTCTCATCAAATGTAGAATACAAGAGACTGTGGCTGAATGAGCTAGTAAAATTAATCAATTAGGTCGACATGCTGAAGCATTTTTCCTTTTTTTCTTTTCCTTTAAAAAAAACATTTTGACATCGAAAGAATCATAATTAAATACGTTCTGACCCAGTGTCCCGAAATAACATACTAACCGGTATATCTTTAGTGATGTAATAAAGGAAACTCTCACGAAGTCCTGAACTTGGAATCATTAATTCATAAATATCATTTAGTATGTCCTTTGGAGCAAATGCACCGACAGTTGTAACTTGTTGGATATAATCTTGTAACGTATGATTATTCAATCGAATTTTCCTCGCTGTGTATAGTTCAAATGAACGATACAAATTATCAATTCGACGAACTCCTGCAGATAATTTTGCCAATCCGTCACGAATATTATTCATATCATCTATACGAGTTACAATCGTATCAACAGCTCGATTAATTTGACGGGACAATTGTGCACCAACTTGATCAACTTTCTCTTCAACTCTTTTAGCTTGATTGAGTACATCATCCAGTGTGGTTTGTGGTGCAAATTTTTTATAAGTATCGTGGGCATCGTTAATGATATTGTAAGCTTGATAAGCAAAACTAACAGCAGTCATTATAGCTGTGAATATAAATGATTCTGCCTGAGGTGGTGATATTAATAATAAAAGCAATATTATATGCACCGTACTCTCATTTTTCACATTCATTTTGTTCAGCTACTTTGTACACTTGTATGGTTACTTGACTTTTAACACGACGGAAATAAGTCTGCCTTTTAATTTTCTTCGTGAAGTGAAAATTGAGCTGTTTATCAATTTCTTGAAAAAAAATTTTTTTTACATTCTTGTTTTTGTCCATTAATAACCAGTTTGATACCATTTAGCATTGTCCGTCATATATGAAAGTTAAGATAAGGAATTTTTTTTACGTAAAATTGTAATGTTTAGAAATTTTTCATGATCATTCACTAGCGATAAGGTAAGACAGGAGGGGTCAACTTTTTAATGAATAGCTCGGAAACTAAGCGAGATAGCGTGATTTTGATTCAATGCTTTTTTTATAGCTCTCGAAATTATAGACGAAAAAGCTTTTGTTTTACCTACTTACTACTGAATTCAAAAATTTTCTCATCGAGACAAATCAGAAAAAAGAACGACTCAACAACTGCATCCAATTACAGACAATTATATCTAATGACATCTTATCAGCTATATCTTGAATTAGATTTAGGCTCCTTCTGATTAGATCTCGTGGGCTAGATCCTAATGAGATTTTTTTGAAATTCTCTTGAATTCTCTTCGTTTTTCTCATTCCGAATTTTCCGGTTAATTTCAAATAGAAGAAGTATTAGTCACATTGTGACTTTAATGGTATCAGCAAGAGTCTCCACAATTATTTTCTATTGTGATAAGAATAGTACATGTAATGCATGAAAATTGCCTTGTTTTTTACTAACTTGTCTTCATTCTTTTTTCTGCAGGAGGAAAATTTTATGTCCATTTGATGTGGCCTTGCATCAACAATACAATTTGCGGGAATTAGTTGGTTTCACTCAGCCAAACATAATAATATTTTTCAAATATTTTTCTATGGTTTTATCATTGAATTGATGTGTTTTGATTGGTCTGGAATCGGTCATAAGATTTCGAGGCTAATAGAGAGAATCCTGATTAAATTTTTTCAAAAAACCAACGAATTTTTTGTGCAAGTTTCTAACCAATTGAACGAAAAAAAAACCATTAAATGAAATTGAGATTATAACCGAGTTTTGCATAACCCGAAGCCACGACGAGGACGTAGTGGTGCATAGGTCTCGACGGAGAGCCTATCACGACCCAGCCTATTAACAATGCTCGTCATTTTGATTGGAGATTGTTATTGGCCCAAACTCCAACCACCTTCATTGGGCATGAAAAAATTATTTCACATTATTACAAAAACAAGTACTTCATGTACGTTGTGCTTTCAAAATTGGACTTTTCTCCTTCGTTAATTAAAGATACGTGGATATGTACATACTTATGGGTATTATTTTAAAACATCATTCTTTGACGTTTTGGAAAATCCAGAGTCATATCCCGATGACATCTCAAAATGCCGCTTCGAAAAATGTCGCTTTTACAATGCTTCCATTCGGAAGTAGACAAGAACATTGCCGCCCTAAGAAACTAGTGGCGTATTTGCTATCTATAAGCATAGCACTTACACCCCTTCAACTCTAAGGCGACGATATTTAAAGGGTCGTTTTGCGCTGAGAGTAGACGACAGTAGTAAAACAGCGAGATCAGAGTTGAGTTTATCATATAAGTGCTGAAATGAGTAGTATTATTTTTTTTTTTAACAATAAACTTTATTCTTTTTCAGTAACTGAGCAGAATTAATTGAGAAGACACCTTGATAGAATAGTAGAGAGAGAGAGTATATCGCTGAAAAAATATTTCTGCATTTCTTAAATGGATAATGAACTCTGATTAATCCGACAGCTTAATGTGTATGGACTTAGTCTCTAGATAAGCCTCTAATCCCTCCGGACCTCTGGAAAGAATGATGAAAAAGATGTCAGAAAAGTTTTCAAGTGAAAGAGTGGTAAGAGGCGATAAGTTGGAAAATTTGTTGGAGATTCATCGGCGAATATCTCTGAAACAAATGGGTTTAGAGGAATTTTACGAAAGACCCTTTCGTAAAGAACAAGAAAGTTTTCTTGATGAATTCCTCTAACCCAATAATTTTCGAGGTATTCACAAAATTAAGTAAATATGATTATTGAACTTATTCTTATTTAGCATTTCACTGTGGATTTCCTTCAGGAAAAATTGTAAAAATATTTATGAAACAATTAATTACAATTCTCGTCCAATTCCTGATTGTTTGTAGCCTCCGAATGGCGCGGAGGGAAGTAAAGTAGCATATTGATTGACCCTGAAAGAGAAATTTCTCAATTTTAGCTTAAAAAAATTGATAATTGCCATTTGAATATTCAACTCCTGAATTTTTCACTCAACACAATGAAACACTGTCATAAGACAATTAAATACCTACCAAACATTCCCAGATTCGACAGCTGCCGAAAATTTCAGAGCATTATCAAGATTCTTCGTAATAACACCAGCTCCGAGACCATAAGTCGTGTCATTTGCACGTTTAATAGCTTCTTCCAGTGTATCGAATTTAAAAATTGATTGCACTGGTCCAAATATCTCTTCTCTGGCTATTCTCATGTTGTCCGAGACGTTTGAGAAGATTGTGGGCTGAGAAAAAATTTTTATTTGACGATAAGCGTGAGAGGAAATGTCTTAGCTGCAGATTCTTCTTAATTGTAATTCATTTGTGAATGTTATTGAAAGGAGGAGACTTAGAGGAAAATGTGAGGAGAAGTTTTTTGTAGATGATTTTAAGGACTACAAACAATGTCTCTTTGATTTATTTTCCTAATCCTCAGTTTCTGGGATATTTCTAAAATAGATTGAATAAAGATGGAAAAAGTACCTTAACGAAATAACCGATTTTTCCAAATCGTTCACCACCGACTTCCAATTTGGCTCCATCCTCCTTTGCAATTTTGAAATAGCTCATGACCCTCTCAAATATCTCAACATCCACCTGTGGTCCTTGGTCAGTTCCATTCTCAAATGGATCACCAAGTTTCCTCTTGAGTGCTAATTCCTTCGATTTCCTCACGAATTCATCGTAAATCGTTGATTGAACAAAGACCCGCGATGCAGCAATACAAACTTGACCGGAGTTTGAAAATATAGCATCATGAGCAATTTTTACGGCTTCATCAACTGTAAATACAGATTAGGTGAGATATAAATGTCAAGGTCTTGATTCATCTTTGATTAAAGGAATAAAACGATGAAAATACCATTTGCATCATCAAAAACAACGAGAGGGCTCTTTCCACCGAGTTCCAAGGAGACTCGTTTGAGATTTGAATTCCCCGCAGCCATCATGATCTTCTTTCCAACCTTTAAACAAAGTAATTTGCACTTGAACTGATTTCATGCAATAAACTTGAGACAAAGTAAGAAAGTAAAACGGAATCAGCTTATTTTTCTGGAACATCTCGGGAATTAAGCGAGGCTAGAAAATTTTCCTAAAATCCTTTTCTGCCGCCCATGAAATTCCCTACAAAAAAAAGGTCACTTGACACTTTTCCCTGAGCCTGCTCATTTCGAAGATATTCGCAAAAAAAACCACACAGGATTTTATTAACCGATGAAAAATGACTTCACTGACCTCAACAGATCCAGTGAAGGCAATTTTATTAATGTCCGGATGTTCAGCAACAGCAGCACCAGCAGTTGGTCCATAGCCAGGTACGATATTGATGACCCCAGGTGGAAAACCAGCTTCCTTGATCAACGCAGCAATGCGCAATGTACAAAGAGGTGTTTGTTCTGCAGGTTTTAGGACAACTGTGCAGCCAGTTGCTATTGCTGGACCCCATTTTAAGGCGAGAAGACAAATTGGACCATTCCACGGTGTTATTTGTCCCACAACACCAACTGGCTCCTTCCGAGTCATCACGAGGCTTTTATCATCTGAATATAAGATGATTATTGAATGTCAATTGAGTAGCGCAGAGGTCAAACTGGAAATGTCCATTACTTTTTTTTTTTTTCAAAATATCTTGGAAACTAAGCGAGATAGGACGATCCTAGTCTCGTTATCTTGGAAACTGAGCGAAATAGGACGATTTGACTTTGACTATTTTTGATAGCTCTTGGATCATCACGAGGCTGTTATCATGTGAATTTGAAGTGATTATTATCTTTAGCTATATCAGTACTCATTAGTGGAATGTTTACACTTACTTGTTGCAGTTGTCTGGCCATGAATCTTATCAGCCCATCCGGCGAAGTATCTGAGAATTTGAGGCGTCAGCATGCACTCCCAATGTGCCTGGTTGAAGGGTTTGCCATTTTCCAGGGTCTGGATACTGCTGATTTCTTCGGCATCACGAGCAATCAAATCTGCCAACTGTTTTTATTACATTTTAGGTTCTCTCGCTCAATAAAACTGTGATCAGCGCTTACCTTATGGAGGAGTTGGCCTCGAGCACTCGGCTCCATATTTCTCCAATCTGAGCCTCGTTCGAACGCCTTCCTCGCAGCTCTCACGGCCTTATCTATGTCGGCCTTGAATTGAAGAGAAAATTGTGATTCCACATTCTCATGAGTTTATTACGTTCAAAGGAAAATAGTTTTCTCATCTTGTGGATATCTTTGAAGCCACTGCGTTCAGGAGAAAATATCAAGAGACCTTTTTTTTAGAGAATGTCAAGAACTCCAAAAAGAAGTCCTCACAAGGAATCTTCTATCTCCATAGTTTCCGAGATATTCTAAAAATAATGATCACGTGAAAATTCACATTTCCTCCTTTTACCACTTCACTTTTCAGTTTTTTCCGAAATATCTCGGAATTGAAGCGAGATACAGGAATTTTTATGAGGACTTTTTTTGTAGCTCTTGAAATTCTCTGCGGAAAAGCTCTCCTGATATTTTCCCCTAAACCCACTCTCCCCAAAGATACTTTGTAAGAACTTATCGACTCCTCTGTATCCCCAGGAACTGAACCGATTTTTACCTTGTCACCTTCAGCAACTTGTCCCACAACAGTTTCATCAACTGGATTGATGCTCGGAAATACCTTTCCACTCACTGCATCAACAAATTCATTGTTGATGAAGATCTTATTGTACTTGATCACTGGTTTGCGATTGACCATTTTGATGCTGATAAAACCCGATCTGCGATGAAACTGAAGGCACAACTGTCGTCCCGCAGTGGTTTATAGACTGCGCAGCTAATGGTATAGTTAAGAAATTGCCAGTGATTAGATTAGAATGACTCGTTGATTTTCAAAGGCAATGATATGTCCGGGAAAAACGAAGTGACGGTTTTTTTCTCGCTCCACTCGGTTTTCCTGAGCACATTATGTAATTAGGCTGAAAAAAATAATGATAAAAAACAAGCTTAAGTGTCACTTATTACGAACAAAGAAGCGTATCTCCAGCATTGATCTCTCTTTGTTTTTAGTTCTTCGTTGATTTTTTTCTTAATAAAAAAATACTAATAAAAGATAGGCCACGAAAAAAGTTATAATCTAAAATGTGAGCAGATATAATTTCTTATAATCACTTATATTCCTATGATATGTCCAGTTATATCTTCCAAATTATATTTTTCTTTAAATATATCCAGTTATAATAAAAATTATATTATGATATAATTAGAATTATAACAACAAGATATATCCTCAGATGTGTCTTTGATAATATATCTCAGAATATATAAAGATATAAGATGAAATATATTTGCTCAAGATAATCAAATTATAATCGAGGTTAGATCCTCTGATTATAAAAGAAACTATGAACATATATATACTAAGATATATATATTATTCATGATTGAAATGTAACCACAGATAGATCTACAGAATATAACGGAAGTTATAAAAATATATATGCTGCTATATATTTGTGAGTTAAAATTAAATTCTAAGCACAGATAAATCTTCAGGATATATCGAAAATTATAACAAATTAAGGCACGTTAAGAAAATGTATTGGAATTGATAAAATTTTATATAAAATAGGATTTCAATGAAAAAGAAAGAGATAGTAGGAAGTAAGGAGAGTCCTATATTCTTTTATTAAAGCTCAAGGTATCAATATATAGGAAAGAATACATTTCGCAAATAATTACATATAAAAAATTGTAATTTTCATGATTTTCAATCTAACATTTCGTTATAATTAAGGTAAATAGAATACATGCAAAGTTAAATACAATAGTTGAATACATATAAAAAGTATTTGAGTGTATGTAGGCAGTCCATGTTCTCGAAATTAAAATGGCGTGCGTAGCTCCGTGGTACAAAGCGTAGGTTTACTAATCGTAGGGTCCTGCGTTCAAATCCCTCAGGTCGGTAGAATTTTCATGCGAAAAAAATGGTATTTCGGGTCACGAAGCGATAGGGAAGCGTCTTAGAAGGGATAGTAATTGCTATCAAACAAATGTGATGAACTAAAATTCCTCATTATTTTGGAAACAAAATTGTATTTTGGTAGTGGTAACTGAGATTATTCTTTTACCACCTCAGTTTCGGTTTAAGGCTTAGTTTCAATTTCAGAATTTATAATAAAAGTTATAATAAAAAATTATGATTTTGGTCTTAGAATCTAGATTAGAAGACCAAATTATATCCTAAAAATATAAGAAAACGGCAAAATGTCGTATATCTTGGAGTTATTTCTTCTTATATTCTAAAATCTATCTTCACTCATATTCGAGGATATATTTTCAGCTCTATTTCAGGATAGAACTTTTTTCGTGGGGGTCTTCGGCACATACGCCTCTATGTTATTAGCATTTCACTGATTTCCCGGGAAGAAATCGTCATATATGAACATATATGTACATTAGGCTGGCCCATTTAGAAAAATTTTTGAATTTTAACTCTCGCATGCTCAAAAATGGAAGTTTATAAGATAAAAGAACAGTGTGAATTTTTTGAGATTTTTGAAAACCTTTTGTGATGCCGCGCTGATTGTTCTTATTTCTAATGACTATTTCCATAGGAAATACACAAAAAAAACTTTACATTTTTTTTTTCAATGTGATTAACTGAATTTCTGTAAGCTTTTCTGGGAGAGGTCATTGAATGATGTCCAAAACAAGAAAATATTTTTTTTTTGTTTATTCCAACGTTTTTTAGTGAAAAAAATTACCTCATTTTCGGCAAAATGAGAGGTTTTTGGGGGCACATAGATAGCCTTCAAACTGTATTGATTCATTACGAATCTCACCAACTAGTGCCTCGTACAATTGACTATCATTTCCAAAAAAAAAAATGTTTTTTTCTCCATTTTTATAATGGAAAAATAGTCAATGAAATTTTTGCGATTTTGCAACAACGTCAGGTGCCTCATCTCATCAGCTGCTTTTATAACAGCCATAAAGTGGAAACTGAGAAGGCTGGTTACCTAGGCGGACCTTTTCCGGGAGGGACTAATCCCTTTATTGTACATAATAAATAACTGTACATGTTATTATTTTTATGCGAAAATTCGATAATTTTTGACAATCTCAACGTATACTAAACATTAGGCGTATGAAACATCAACGCTGATGCTGGTTCAACTTGAATTGTAAAAATCGGACGATTCAAACAGAAATTGTAATTTTTTAAATAACGTTACTTTATTTAGTCTTCTACGGGTTTATCGGGCTCCTGTTCTCTATGAATGTATTGGAAACTAAGCGAGTATTTTTAATATTTTTCTATGAATATCTCGAAAACTAAGTGAGATACAGCAATTTCGCCTGAATCCTTTTAACGGAGAATTCTAAGAGCTACAAAACAAGATGAGAACAAAATTGTTCTATTTCGCTTCATTTTCCAGATATTCTCGGGAAAAATTTCAAAAAAAATCCATTTATACAATTTTACTTCTTAACTTCATTCATTTGTTCATCAATATTTCAGAAACTAAGCGAGATAGAGCAATTTTGGCTGAATTTTTTTCTATAGACAATTTTAAGAGCGATTAAACAAAATCGGCATAACATCAGTCTACCTCGCTTTGTTTTGAAGATATTCTTAAAGACAATTGAGGGAAAAAATCGATTCATTCAATTTTACTCTTTCACTCCATTCATTTTTTATGAATATCTTGTGAAATGAGCGTGATAAAGCTAATGATAGAGTGATTTCACCCCAAGATGGAGGTAAAATCGCTCTATCTTGCTTGGTTTCCGAGGTATTTTCAAAAATAATTAAATGAAGAAATCGATTCATTCAATTCTACTTTTTTACTGGCTTAATTTTTCATGAATATGGTGGAAACTAAACGAGATAGAGCGATTGCACCTTCATGCTGTTTTGTAGAGAATTTCAAAAGCTACAAAAGAGTATAGAAATGGACTCACTGTATCTCGCTTAATTCCTGAGATATTCTCAAAAATAATTGATTGAAAAAAATCGATTTCTCCATTAAATTGTTCTTGAGAAAATCTCCGAAACTAAACGAGATATAGTGATTCTACCTCAAACTTGTTTTGTAGCTATTGGAATTCTCCATAAAAAAGGCTCGAAGCAAAATTGCTCTATCTCACTTACTTTCCAAGATATTCATAAATAAATGATGAAAAAGTAAAATTGGATTAATCAATTCTTCCTATCAATTGTTCTTGAGAATATCTTGGAAACTAAGCGAGATGGAGCAGTTTCACCTTACTTTGGGGTGAAATCACTTTATCAATAGCTTTATCTCGCTTAATTTCTAAGATATTCATGAAGAATAAATGGCATGAAAAAGTAAAATTGAATAAAGCGATTTTTTCTCTTAATTGTTTTTGACAATATCTCGAAAAATACGCGAGATAGAGCGATTCCACCCTGATCTTCTTCTGTAGCTCTTAAAATTCTCAGCAAATAAGAATTCAACTGGAATTGCTCTATCTCGCTTAGTTTCCGCGACATTCATAGAAAAATAAATGAAGGGAAACGGCAAAATTGGATAAATTAATTTTTTTTCAACTGTTTTTGAGAATATTTCGAAAACTAAGCGAGATAAAACGATTTTACCCTCAGCTTGTTTTGTTGTTCTTGGGATTCTTTGTGAAAAGGACTGAGGCAGATGCGTTCTATTTCGCTTACCTTCCGGGATATCTATACAAAAAATAAATAGAAACCCAGAAAATTTTCTTCATACAGAAATTATTCTTATACACACTCCGTTTGCGTATAGAAACCCATATAGCGGTAGAGCACCTGACATGTAATCAGAGGGTCGTGGGTTCAAATCCTGCTTGCGCATTACATATTTTTTCCGAAATTTGATTTTCTAAATAAAATTTATTAATAAAAATTAATTTATTAACAAATTTAATTGTTTAATGGCGATCATAAAAATTTGCGTATAGAAACCCAGGACATTCCGTCAATATAAAAATCATTCTTATATGAAAACTTATATGAAGAATCATATGAAAAAACACAGTTAATTTTCTAGGATCGTTACAATGTTTAGAAACTTCATATCTTGCACATCAAATGTATTTTTCATCTCCTCTGAATGAAAAATACCAATAGATGAGAAAAGGAAACAGAGGTAGGAAATGATGATCTCTTAAATGAATTCCATTCGGTCATTAATGATATAAATTATCGGATTCATTTCCATGTATGTAGTAATTAGTTGAAAATCATGGGAGATTGGAAGGTTATAAAGACAATACTGAGATATTATCAATTCGCGACGTTTCGCTTATAATGCAAGCTTCTTCAGGCCCTTGACATTCTTAATATTTTGTCAAATTAAACTTAAATGAATCCATGTTGAGTCCTAACAACATCGCAAATTATCAGGTGGAAATCGAGAAACGTACAAGAGTGAAAAGAATTAATTGATTGTGTATTTGTTTGTCATTTGGGATGATTTGCAATGTTGTTAGGACTCAACATGGATTTATTCAAGTTTAATTTGACGAAATATTAAGAATGTCAATAGCCTGAAGAAGCTTAAATTATAAGCGAAACGTCGCGAATTGACAATATCTTAATATTTTATTTCTAACCTTCCAATCTTTTTTTTTTTCTGTTACGGCTTCGAAACTCTATTCGGGTCTATTCAGCCTCAACCTTCCAATCTCCCATGATTTTCAACTAATTAATGATATATTTTATAATCTACATATTTTAATCAGGCCATTTTACTGAAATGTCTGTTATTCATTACTCTCACGAATGAAACGAGACAAAAGATCGAGCATAAACGGCAAATTATAGTTCAAGGTTTTCTTTACTCGATTTGATAGAATATAAATATTAATAATTCTTTAGAAATGTCACCATCGAATACAGAGTTATTACTAAAAATATTTGCGACAAAACCATTTTCTAACATTTTCCCAATATCTGAAGCCAGGTAGTGCAGGTAAATGGTAATACTAAGCCTTTCATTTATGACTGAGAATGCCCATTACTTTGACCTGATACTTTTCCTACCTGACAATGGAGGGTAATTTACACCGTTTAACTTCTCATCAAATTTTATGGTTGGGAAATGCCTATAGGTCAAAATTTTTCATACAACTTTGGATAACTCGCGCGGCCTGGAAAACTATTTTTAAAAATTTGAAAAAATTCACACTGTTCTTTTATCTTATAAACTTTCATTTTCGAGCATGCGAGAGTTGAAATTCAAAAATTTTTCTAAATGGGCCAGCCTAATGTACATATATGTCACATACATGTACGTATATGGGCATATATGCTCATACGTTTCTCCGAGAAATCAGACAGCTATGGGCATATATGGACATACATGAAACATATATGAGCATGTATGGACAAATACGATAAGAGCTTACATGGTCATATATGGTCGTATGATCCTGTGGAAACTGAGCAGGTATGGGCATATATGAAACACATATGGACATATATGAGCATATATGAACATATATGGGCATATATGGAACGTATATGAACATATATGTGCATATATGAAACATATGAAAAAAAGCACACTTAATCCATATAAGAACGTGAAAATGATACATTTGAATAATTAATGCTAAATGCACGTTCGTTTAGTTGTTTACCGCTTACTTTGAGAATTCAAAATTCTGCCAGCATTCGAAAATCAGTTTTTCGGTATCACTAAATTATTTACAATGATTGAAATAATTCAATTGAATTCACTTTTCCTGTGTCCGAAATACATTGATCACTATATCAGGATTAAAATTCATCCAACAAGTATGTGAAATGCGAGTCGCGAAGGTGGTAGGATGATGGACTCATCATGTGACGGTCCCGGGTTCGATCCCAGCTGGATGTTTTTTTTTCAATTCAAATTCGTTATTAATGAGGAATTGAGTGATCAAGGGAATTAATACTGATGTATTATGTTGATATATTAGAACATTTTGATGATTTATTCCGGGAAGATATTGACATACACGGAAAGAAAATTCTACCAAAATTTACGATGTTAACATCGTAATCCTGGACTAGACTTCTATTAACGTTAATTTTGAAATATCTTATTTCAAAATTTACTATGTGGGTTATATTTTTTACTATCTAACATCGTAATTTTAACAAAGACTTTTAGGATTAAAAATTACTGCAAAAACTACAATTTAACATCGTAAAAAAAAAAAAAAATGAAAATTACACTTTAAAAACTATATTTATTCGTACATTCAATAATTCTATTTACTTTTTAATAAAATAAATATTCTAGTGCTGCCTCTGTTATAATACGATGGAAGCTATAAAAAGTACGATGTTACATCGTAATTTTTAAATACTAACTGCGTCCTCCGCAAGAGGCGCTCTCGTGTCTTATGACCTTTTATTGAAATTGTTAATATAGATCTTGAAAACAACTTAAAGTGTAAGCCCTTCGGTGGCCGAGTGGTCCAAGGCGTCGGTCATTTCGCACTCGGAAGGAACTCGGGTTCGAATCCAACCACCGTCGATTATTATTTTATTTTATTTAAGATTTCTCTTCAAATTTTACGATGTTCACATCGTAATTTATATTAAAGAGCTTAAGACTTGGTATTATTTGTCTAAAGTATTATTTCTTAAATAAAATCTCCAACGCTACATCGTAAAAATTACGATGTTAAAAGTCTAGTCCACCACTACAATAACCAATAGGACAAATTACGATGTTAGCATTGTAAATTCAACTAGAATTTTTTTTCCGTGTACATACCCATATATGATCATATATGGGCATATATGTCGATTTTTTTCCGGGTTCAGTTTCTTTTCCTAAAAATTCATAATAGCAAAGAGAAGTTTTTCCAGCACATGCTTTTTTTTTTATCAGTAACACATAGTGATGGGTATTTTTTAATCGATTATTTAATGTACTAAGTATAAGAAAATATTATCTTAACGAATTAAGCCAAAATGAAGATTTGACGGTGAAATTAATCTTGAAAATTCATCAAGTAATTCGAAATCAAAATTTCGAAGTGATGTTTTAGCTGTATAGTATAGCCGTAGTCTCTCGCCTAGCATTTCATGCATATATGCATTTACCAGGACACATATGTGAAAGAGAGAGAGAAAACTTGTACTTGGCGAGAGACGCTACCGCATCTCCTGATATGATATTTGTCATATAAATATCCATTCAGTGTGCTATGTTTAAGAAAATATATATATATTTTTTTTAAACTACAATTGAATCTCAAATTTTGATATTCTCAAAGAAATATTGATTTTTTCTATGCAATATAACGTGTTATATGCATATTTTCTCATATTCATCAAGAAACATCTTTATTTTTCAATACTATTGAAGATGTCTTTTTTGATCTTGATTCACAATTCAGAGGAGAGGAGTGGGGATACAATAACGCTTACTCGTACATTTTATGCTGTGAAAATTTATCATGGAGTTCAACAATTGAAGTTATTCAGTATTATTTACATAAATATAATTAACATATTTCTGTTTTTTTTTCATTTGTAGTTCACTTCGATTAGTCCGATAGCTTGATGTGTATTGACTTGGTCTCCAGATAAGCCTCCAATGCCTCTGGACCCCTGGGAAGAATGATGAAAGAAGTATTAGAAGAGTGTTTGAGTGAAGAAATGGTGAGAGGCGATAAGTTGGAAAATTTGTTGGAGATTCATCTGCAAATATCTCTGAAACGAGTGGGCTTAGAGGAATTTTACAAGGGAGTTTTTTGTACAGAACAAAAAAGGTCTCTCAATGAATTCCCCTAAACCCAATCATTTCCGAGATATTCACTAAATAATTTGTCAGTGAAATGCTTATTTAGCAATTCACTGCTGATTTTCTTCAGGAAAAATTGTAAAAATATTTATGAAACCATTAATTACAATTCTCGTCCAGTTCCTGATTGTTTGTAGCCTCCAAATGGCGCGGAGGGAAGTAAAGTAGCATATTGATTGACCCTGAAAGAAAAATTTCTCGATTTTAGCTCAAAAAAATTGAGAATTGCCATTTTAATATTCAACTCCTGAATTCTTCACTCAGCACAATAAAACACTATCATTAGACAGTCAAAGACCTACCAAACATTTCCAAATTCAACAGCCGTTGAGAATTTCAGAGCATAATCAAGATTCTTTGTGATAACACCAGCTCCAAGACCATAAGTTGTGTCATTCGCACGTTTGATAACTTCTTCCAGTGTATCGAATTTAAAAATTGATTGCACTGGTCCAAATATTTCTTCTCTGGCTATTCTCATGTTGTCCGAGACGTCTGAGAAGATTGTGGGCTAAGAAACAATTTTTTTTTGACAATAATTTTTTAATTGTAATTGATTTGTGAAGGTTATTGGAACGAGGAGGCTCAGAGGAAAATGTGAAGAGAAGTTTTTTGTAGATAATTTTAAGGACTACAAACAATGTCTCTGCGATTCTTTTTCCTAATCCTCACAGTTTCCGGGATATTTTCAAAATAGATTGAAAAAAGATGGAAAAAGAACCTCAACAAAATAACCGATTTCTCCGAATCGTTCACCACCGACTTCCAATTTGGCTCCATCCTCCTTTGCAAATTTGAAATAGCTCATGACCCTCTCAAATATCTCAACATCCACCTGTGGTCCTTGGTCAATTCCATCCTCAAATGGATCACCAAGTTTCCTTTTGAGCGCTAATTCCTTCGATTTCCTCACGAATTCATCGTAAATCTTTGATTGAACAAAGACCCGTGATGCGGCGATACAAACTTGACCGGAATTTCTAAATATTGCATTGTGAGCAATTTCGACGGCCTCATCAACTGCAAATACAGATTAGGTGAGATATTAATGTAAAGGTCTTGATTAATCTTTGATTGAAAGGATTAAACGATGAAAATACCATTTGCATCATCAAAATAACGAGAGGGCTTTTTCTACCGAGTTCCAAGGAGACTCGTTTAAGATTCGAATTCCCCGCAGCCACCATGATCTTCTTTCCAACCTTCAAAAAGAGCAATTTACGCTTAAACTAATTTCATGTAATGAAATTATGACAAAGTGAAAAGGATAAAACAGAATCAGTTTATTTTTTTAGTATATCTCGGAAACTGAGTGAGATAGTGAAATTTTCATAGAAATCTTCTTTGTAGCCCTAAACGGTCCCTATGAAAATCGCACTCTCTCGCTTGATTTCCGAGCTATTCTTGAAAAAAAAAGAATAAAATTCTGAACCTCGAGAAATTGCATTTGTCTTCTCCTGCAAATATCTCCGAAACTACCGGGTTTAAGGGAAAATATCAAGAGACATTTTCTATATCCCTTGAAATTCTCTCCAAAATAGTCTCTTGATATTTTTCGCCGAACCGGCTCCTCTCAGAGATACTCGCAGAAGAGTCACACGTGATTATTCAACCGATGACAAATGACACCATTGACCTCAACAGATCCAGTGAAAGTGATTTTATTAATGTCTGGATGCTCAGAAATAGCAGCACCAGCAGTTGGTCCATAACCGGGTACAATATTGATAACCCCAGGTGGAAAACCAGCCTCCTTGACCAACGCAGCAACGCGCAATACACAAAGAGATGTTCGTTCCGCAGGTTTCAGGACAGTCGTGCAGCCAGTTGCTACTGCTGGACCCCATTTAAGGGCGAGAAGACAAACCGGACCATTCCACGGTGTTATTTGTCCCACAACACCAACTAGCTCCTTTCGAGTCATCACAAGGCACTTATCATCTGAATTCGAAGTGATTATTATCTTTAGCTCTAAAATACGCATTGTTCACGCTTACTCGTTGTAGTCGTGTGGCCGTGGATCTTATCAGCGCGTCCAGCAAAGTATCTGAGCCACTTAATTGCCACTATGCATTCCCCGTATGACATTTTGAAGGGTTTTCCATTCTCCAGAGTCTGGATACTGCTGATTTCTTCGGCATCACGAGCAATCAAATCTGCCAACTGTTTTTCTTACATTTTAGGTTCTCTCACTCAATAAAACTGTGATCAACGCTTACCTTATGGAGGAGTTGGCCTCGAGCACTTGGCTCCATATTTCTCCATTCTGAGCCTCGTTTGAATGCCTTCCTCGCAGCTCTCACGGCCTCATCTACCTCGGCCTTGAATTGAAGAGAAAATTGTGATTGTAATTTCACAATTTCATGAGTTCACTACGTTCGAAGGAAAAAAGTTTTTCTCATCTCGCGAATATCGTTGAAGCTACTGGGTTCAGGAGAAACTGTCAAGAGTTCTTTTTTTGTAGAGAATGTCAAGAGCTAAAAAAAGAGAGAGAGGTCCTCACAAAAAATCCTCTATCCCTCATAGTTTCCGAGATAGTGCAAAAATACTGAACACGTGAAAATTCACATTTTCTCCTTTCACCGCTTCACTATTTCGTTTTTTCAAAGTATCTCGAAATTGAAGCGAGATACAGAAATTTTCATAAGAACCTCGTTTGTAGCTCTTGAAATTCTCTACGGAAAAGGTCTTCTGATATTTTTCCCGAAACCCACTCGACTCAAAGATACTTTGTAAGAACTCATCATCTTCTCTGTATCCTCGGGAACTGAATCGAATTTTACCTTGTCACCTTCAGCAACTTGTCCCACAACAGTTTCATCAACCGGATTGATACTCGGAAATACCTTTCCACTCACTGCATCAACAAATTCATTGTTGATGAAGATTTTATTGTACTTGATCACCGGTTTGCGATTGACCATTTTGGTGCTGATGAAACCCGATCTGCGACGTAATTGATGGCACAACCGTCTTTCCCTAGTTTTTTATAAGCTGCTCGGCTGATGTTAATTTTGAGGAATACTTTCAAAAGATACGATTATAATCAATTGAATTGCTCAATGTTAAGAGCAATGATATCAGGTGCCAAGATAAAAAGTGACTCAAACCATCGCTTGTTATATTTTTTAAATTTCTTGATATCTTTCTTAAAAATCAGAAAAGACCTGAATCTGCTGATTCATGGTTTTTAAAAAAATTTTTAAATACTCCCCGGGAAAAAATCGACATATATGCCCATATATGTCCATATATGATCATATATGTTCATGCGCGGTCAATTTCCATATATGACCATATACGAACATATATGGCCATATATGTCCATATATGGTCATGTATGGTTGTCCCGGGAGAAAATTGTCATACATGTCCATACATGATCATATATGAGCATATATGGACATATATGTCGATTTTTTCCCGGGTATGGCAGTCCCATATATGATCATATATGGGCATATATTATCATATAGGGGCATATATGATCATATATGGGTATTTATGTCGATATTTTCTCGGAATATATCATCAAAATGTTCTAATATATGAACATAATATATCAGTATTGATTCCCTTGATCACTCAATTCCCCATTAATAACGAATTTGAATTGAAAAAAAAAAAAAAACTTCCAGCTGGGATCGAACCCGGGACCGTCACATGTGAGTCCATCATCCTACCACCTTCGCTATTCGCATTTCACATACTTAATGGATGAATTTTAATCCTGATATAGTGATCAATGTCTTTCGGACTTAGAAAAAGTGAATTCAATTGAATTATTTCAATCATTGTAAATAATTTAGTGATACCAAAAAAACTGATTTTCGAATGCTGGCAGAATTTTAAGTTCTCAAAGTAAGCGGTAAACAACTAAAAGAATGTGCATTTACCATTAATTATTCAAATTTATCATTTTCACATTCTTATCTGGATTGAGTGAGCATTTTTTCATATGTTTCATATATGCACATATATGTTCATATATGTTCATATACGTTCCATATATGCCCATATATGTTCATATATGTCCATATGTGTTTCATATATGCCCATAGCTGCTCAGTTTCCACAGGATCATACGACCATATATGACCATGTAAGCCCATATATGTCCATATATGTCTCATATATGCCCATATATGTTCATATATGTTCCATATATGCCCATATATGCTCCTATATGTCCATATGTGTCTCATATATGCCCATACCTATTCGGTTCCCACAGGAGCATACGACCCTATATGCCCATGTATGCCCATACATGTCCATATATGTCCATACATGCTCATATATGTTTCATGTATGTCCATATATGCCCATATATGCCCATAGCTGTCTGATTTCTCGGAGAAACGTATGAGCATATATGTCCATATATGTTCATGTATGTACATATATGTGACATATATGTACATATATGTCACATTTATGTTCATATATGTCCCATATATGCACATATATGTTCATATATGACGATTTTTTCCCGGGTCTACAGCAATGACGAGACGATTTTCATGCTTTGGTATAAACTCTCGATTAATCTCGTGTTTTTCTTCTTTTTTCTTCTTAATAAACAGTTCAACTGCACGACTGAACTTAATTAACAAGAAAATTCGTATTTTAAGAGTATTTGAAGATATAAAGAGGTAAGCAAATTATTAACATAAATGTAATAAAAAAAAATGTCAACGTCTGACGAAGGCAATCAGAAGATCGATTGTTATTCCTTGAAAAAAAATTATAATTATTGTTAAACAATGACTTTGGAAATTTTCTTCTAAATGATTTGTTATTTTTTTTTTGGAAATACGTTGGAAACTAAATGTAATAGTGTGATTTTGCCTTATTCTGTTTTTTGTGTCCCTTCAAATTCTCGGAAAAAAAGGATCAGGGTGAAATCGCTTTATCTCGCTTATTTTATAGGAGACTTTCATGAAAGAACCTGAAATTTTTAGCATTAGTAAGAATGCTATTTGGGAGTGAGAACTAATGAAAATGAAATTTTTTTGTGAATTTGAAAATACATTTCATGTTGACATTAGAATTTTGAGATTTATGAACGAGAAAGAATACATCTGAAGAAAGAAATTCATATATTTCTGAACCGAATTTTTCGTTTTTTGAAGGCAATCGGCAGTGTTTTAATTCATATTTAATAAAAAAATATCTTCTCTTCATTTGCGAAACCAACGCGTATCATTTTTTTCACTGACGAGTAATCTTTATTTATCATGATTGATCCAGGATTATAAAGTCAGATTTAAAATCGATTTATTGATAATAATTAGAAATTGAAGATATTAAAAGAAATATCACGTAACTGAATTGATATGAAATAATGAAAATCAATAGATATTTCACGAACTATTTAGTCCTCAATTTCATTGTTACATCCTTTGAAGTCAGTAACATCTTCCTTAAGTCGATCCAACTCCTCAAGCACCTCGATGTGCATATTTTTCATGGGATCAAGTCCGAATAAACGAAGTCCAATGAATCCACCAACATCTTCCGACATTGATTTGTAATATAGGCCAATTCCACCAGCAGCAAATGGTGGACTACCAGCCACTTCTTGACCGTCGATTAAGGGTAGAGTTGTTAGTCCAGCATCAGTCTCTATTTCTGAGCTTCCAACTACCATATAACTGTTCGGTTGGGATCTCGGAATAGCTGTGCCAGTCTCAGTGAGCGGATTCCGAAGGTCTGTCATGGATATTTTCAGCCTGTTCAAAATTTTGAAAACTTATTCAAGTTTCAAGTTGATCAGGTAATATTAAAAATGAAACGAGATAAGTTAAATTTACTTGCTCCTTATTTTTCGAGAATATCTTGGTAACTAAGAGACTACCATAATTTTTGCTGAGCTCCTTTTTGTAGGAAAATTTTAGCTGACTTATCTCGTTTCAACTCTCTACTACTGAAGCATAAATAGGGCTGAGACGTTGGCGTAAGATTTGATCTAAGGTTTGGTCAAATTGATATTTATAAACCTTGAACTGACTGTATAAATGTTGGACAATTCGTGTTTGCCAATAATTTGAAGAATTGGTCAACATTTGGATATTATTAATCATCGTGATGAGTCACTCTACAAGTTCCCCGAAAAGTTTCTCTGAAAGTTCTTCTAAAAGTTCCCCTAAGAGTTTTTAACGCTCATAAAGTCAGTTTGACGTTTATGAATGTCAGTATAACATTCATAAAACATCCATAACTGTTCAGAATGTGTTTGATTCAGAGGCAACTTCAGCCTAAAAATCAGAAAGTTGTTGGATGAGCTCCATTATAATCACTTGTAATACCCCGAGTGCTTGAAAATTAGCGGGTATTTCACGAAAGTTTTGTTGCTCAGCAACACGTGCGTGAAGTTTGGCAGTAACAAAATCCCGAGCACTCGCGTGCGAGGGATTTTGTGACAAACTGAACGCACACGTTGCTGAGCGGGTAAACTTGAGGGAAATACCCAATTCATTTTCAAGCACGAGGGGTATTCGGGGGATTATTTTTTTGATTCCAATTTTGGCGAAAGGGTGCACGGATTTGACATTTTCGTGGGATAAAGTGGGTTGGAATTTGTTTAAAAACGTTTGTTTGCTGCTTAGCAACAGCCGTGGTATTACCAAAAATTATCGAAATAATACACACCACGTGATGTCAAATCCCGTGCTCCTATTGGTCGAAATTGGGATTGAAAAAATAATCAATAATATTTATACTTTTCTCTATCATATTCCGGCTTGTGATCAGGCAGCTCTGACATATCAGATGGAGTCAGCCAAATTGATGGATTATCATCTGTTATTAGTATTTTTCCACTATCAAAGTCATATGGTGATGCTTGAATACCCAATTGTATTGGCTGCCTCTGTTCATCATCACCTTCAGGAGCAAATTTCACACCTATGGAAATGAAATCAAATATTATAGATTGCACGATACTTCAAAGAATATTATTAAGAATGAAGTAGAGGAGACTGGGTCAAAACAAATTAAGAATTTTTCTGTTGAAAAATTCGAAGAAATCACCTGACAATTTAGACATCCTGGGAGTAATTCTGCGCGTTTTAAATCAGTCTAAGAGTTTATAATTTTGCTCTCATCAGAAAGCATGATGCTTGAAAATGAGGCTGCAACGATTCAGTTTCGGAACACTCCGTCACATTTTCAATCCAATCAGGCTGGAGTAACGTGAAATTATTATTGGAAAATCAATCAACAGATGACTAATGTAGCAGTTATCGCTCCAAAATTTCATTTATCGTGTTGACTGAATCCTTAACGTCACTGAGTGCTCCGAAGTTCAATCATCACAGCCTCGTTTCCGAGCACCATGCTCTCTGACGGGAGCAGAATGATAAACTTTTGGACTGGCTTGAAACGCGCAGAATTACACCCCTGGAGCATTTCTACAATTGAGTAATAAAGAGGTAAAACCGGGAAAGTCGATTATTCTGGATAACTATAGTTACTTTTCAGAAATATTTCGGAAACTAAGTGAAATACAGTATACAGTAGACTCTCGATAGTTACGCGCGTACGGGGCTGTGACGTCACCGGGTTCCGAGAAATACGCAACTTACGAGCGTCCCCACTCTGCGGCCGCCTCGACCCTCGTTCCAGGAAATTTAAAGGGTCAGATATGATAAAATAACTGAAAAACAAACGGCGATCGCCAGCACGAGAGGAGGAAAGGGATACGGCGCGCAGTGGTGGGGGAAGCACTCGGATAACGGAAAAAAGGATTAGGGGAAATACGCGCAATTTTCGACCGTGCAACTATCGAGAGTCTACTGTATTAGACTACAAGTCGAGGGAGGGCTATTGTGACGATTGTGAGGCTTACATCATGAGGCGAAGCCGAGTGATGTCCTCACAATCGTCAAAAATGCCCTCCCCGACATGTAGCGTATATAGTTTTACTTCATTTTGTGTGGAAATGAGGTTTTAGCGAGCGCGAAGCGCGCGCTAAAGGCCCATTTCCGCACAGAATCAAGTAAAAGTAATTTCCATACATATCCGTTTTACAAATCTTGAAATTGCACTATTCCACTCAATTACTGAAATATTTTCAAAGGAAGCATGTTTCAAGATAGAAAATCTATCCTGTTTTACCTCTTTGTTAATAATTTTCTGCGGATTTTTCCAATTTATTTTGAACCCATCATCCAAATAACGCTTTTAGTACCTGTTACTACATAACCCGGTGGAATAATCAGATCATCGGCGCATATTCTATACCTTTCCCATGTAAATGATACGAAATCTTCAGGTATTTTCATATCATATTTTGTTCCATTATCAAAATCTATGTAATACACATATTGACGTTCCTCGTTGGTTCTTTCCTGATCAAACTTTATATTTTCAATGGCCTTCCATTCAACACTATCCGGAACAATTCTACCCTCAGGCAATACTTCACCCTGCTGTATCTGAATGTGTGTCATATTCTCTATCACAACAAATTTCACACCAGTAACAACTCTGAAACATTTTTTTTATCAGTAGAAAAACTTTCTCATGAATAATGACAAATAAAAATGATTAGTTCTGAATTTCATTACAGTAGAATTATTCACTAAAATAATCTGAAAAAAATCAACTCAGTAGTTTTTGAAAACTTCAAGAATTGTTGATGATTCCTGGGGAAATCTGAGACTTGATGAACTCACATAATTAGTTTATAATTGAAATATATCTCTAGCATAACTCTTTCATGCATGAACTGATTCAAAGGGGGGGGGGGGGTAGGGTTTTGGTGGTCGAAAGTGAAGCATATTTTCATGAATTTTTTTAGATGATACAGATAATCTTGGTTTCTTTAATGCTCTTCTATATGATAATACAGCATATGAACTATATTTTCCGAAATTTTCATTGCAAAATTTTGATAAATGAGCCGTTGCCAGTAAATATCCACAGGCATCCCAAGAAAAACGGTGTACACTAGAATTCTTCATTGGATCAACAGAAATGGACAAAATCAAAGTGCGTTGATTAACTAAGATATTTCTCGAGGTAATGTCGTCGAGTTCTTTCTTTTTGCTTCCGAATGGAAGCTTTATAAACGTCGGATTTTTCGATTTCGAGTTTTCATCGGAATATGACTCCAAATGATCCGAAACGTCGAAAAATCATATTTTTGAAGCATGTCTGTATCTGTGTGTGTGGTTGTGTGTCTGAATCTATTGACATGTATCGTCATTTTCTCTGAAACGGCTATACTTAGCGCTCTCAAAATTTGATAGAATTTTTCCTCTGTGTGCAAAATGTTGTCAGCAAAATTTCAGCGGAATCAGTTGAATAGTTTCCGAGAAAAATAGAAATTTCATAAAAGCGTTTCTTTGATTTTTCTCGATGAAATATCCATCCGTAGCCCCCAGTCTGAGCTATAATAGTCATCACATTGAAACTCACATTTTTCACTCGGAGTAAACTTTTCTCTGATTTTCCGTTTCGGAAATAATTTCAATTTTAGTGATTTTCAGTTCATAGTTTAGCGGAACGATAACTCGTCCAGTATTTGAACTAGAGACTCCAAATTCGGTCAGTTCAGATATCTGATGTAGGTATAGTTTGGTATTGAATCTAGGCGAAATTCGTCCCGTCATTTCTGAGATATTTACAAAAAAAGATTTTTTTTTAAAGGCGTATTTCTCAAAAAGCGGGCTGATTTACACCAGCTTTGATTAAAAAAATTCGTTATGTTGAAAGAAATGAACTCTCTAGATTGTCAATTTATTGGTCAAGTATTTCTTTTTGTTATGAAAAAAATTAACTTTTTTAGAAAAAATCCAAAATTTGAATTTTTCTTCATTTTTTCCTGAGATCACATATAGTTATCATTTCTTGATAGTAAAATATAGATTTTTCCGCATAAAAAGAGATCATTTTCATCCTGATATGACAATTGGAAAACATTTTATGTGTCTGTTAACGTAAGTTAAAAGGATTCATGTTAAGTAAAATGATCATTATTGGATTAGAGATTGAAAATTCCATTCGGAAGCGTACTGGCAATTGTATTGGCAGAATATTAAATCTAAGAATTCAAATAACCCTCAAGGAGTTGACGCCTCCCGAGTCGAAATTTTTGCGACGGATTTGACGAACTTTCAACATAATCCTTTGATCTTTGCGCATGCCGAACGTACCTTTACCATATTCTAAAGTAAAATCTATTTTTTAACACCAGAATACATCGAGAAGGCCCGAAAACCTGGACGTCCATCAACGTATTTGAACGTACAGTTGGATGCGGTTGATTCTGACGTGGATTTAACGTACATTTTTTTTGTATTTTAAGAATTCACGGAATTAATGGAGGAGAGGGAGAAAGATAGGAGAGGGGGAAAGGTGGAGTAAAACAGACACGTTTGAATTTTTATGTCAACATTTAAAAAAAAAAAATTGAAATTAGTAAAAATATTAAGAATTTATTATTTTTCGTAATTCCGTGGGAAGGACGGAGAAATTGGCGGTGGAATTCATGTGTCAGAAATTATTTTTTGTCATTGTTAAAAAATCCGACTTTTTGTCAAAATTTAATGACAAAATTCGAGAAAAAAAATTTCTTGATAGTATCACCAGTTTTATTGATTGTAGCGTGGGAATTCTGAATGACGGTGGAAAGTGAAATCATTTGTGAAAGATTCATGGAGTTGTCAATTTGAAAATGTCGATTTTCAAGGATTCATGAAGAAAAAAAAGATTTTCATAAAAATGCTTATAAATACTTCAAGTATAGATATTTTTCACTGGTGAATTCGATAAAACCATACTAAATGATCTCACCTTACACCTCCATTTGCAATTTCCGAACTTTGGCCAATAGAATCGGAGATAATCGGAAAAAAGTGAATTTTTCGGAAATAAAAAATTTTTAAATAATGAGCCAAAAAATTTAACTTTTCAAAAAACAAAAAAAAAATCTGGGGTTTATTTTTATCCCAATGTTTCCTCATGTCAATGCTATTATCAGAAAAATCTATCTCCAACGGTTTTATTCTCATGTCCATTTTACCCCATTTATCCTTAATTGAGATGAAATGCAAAAAAAAAAATTAGAATTTAAAAAAAAATTTGAGAGTTTCAGGAAAAATTACCATTTTTCCAAAAGAAATGGAGCGAAAAAAATCAAAATCATCAACGTATCTTTCCATTGATTTTTCGAAATTCATTCCCGATAGTCATCCAAAAAAAATTGACAGCAACTGCTAATCATTTCTTTGGAAGATCCTAAAATAAATATGGGACGCATATTTGAGCTCAATTAGAATCCCAGAAGTTATATGTTTCAGGTTAGCAGCAAACAACGAGGAATCTCCAGGCGGTCACAGAAGTTAAGCAGCATTGGATCTGGTCAGTACTTGGATGGGTGACCGCTTAGAGTATCTCGAGAACTACTGAACCGAATTCTTTTTTTTTTTTTTATTCACTTCGTTTTTAGGAAATTAGAATAACAGTCATGATGGGTTATTTTTAGGCATATAATTAAGAGAGGAATCAATTAAAAACGCGAATTTGTAGTAAAAACGCGATGCGAGGGGAGGGGCAAGGAGGCTAAATTACGTTCAAGTTACACTCAAGTACATCAAAGTGGTCAACGTAAGTCGTCGTCATTCAATTGTAAAACGGCACTAACTCCAACTCAATACATCAAAACTACGCCAGAGTACCCGCATTCATATGAGTGCTTCATCACAAAATCAGCGTAGTTCTGATGTATTTAGAGATATTTTTTTACATCAAAACTCCGTTGAATTGTCCCAGAAATTTCGACTCGGGCTGCTTGTTTTATAATTATTTGTTATTTTACAATAACAAATTAGTTAATTCTTTCGAGCAAAAATCGCATTTTTGACTTTCAAGTGCTACCAAAAATTGAAAAAACGAAATAAAAAAAAACTTGATGACATTACTTCGAGAAACATCTTGGCTAATCAACGCACTTGGATTTTTCCGTTTCTGTTGATCCAGTGAAGAGTTCTAATGCACACCGTTTTTTTCTGGGATGCCTGCGGAAATTTACTAGCAACGGCTCATTTATCAATATTTCGCAATGGAAATTTCGAAAAATATAGTTCATATGTTGTATTATTATGTAGAAGTTCATTAAAGGAACCAACCTTATCTGTATCGTCTAAAGAAATTCTTGAAAATATGCTTTTTTCTCGACCGCCAAAACCCTACCTCCCCCCCCCCCCCCCTTAAAAACAAGCAGAAGCCCCACAACTTGTGCGTAATTTGAACACCGTACATATAATATTCTGCCAATGCAATTGGCAGAAAGCTTCCGAATGGATTTTTTAATTTCGAATCTACTATTATTGATCTTTGCGTGGCATGGGAAAACCAAAATAGGCCTCAGAGGGTTAAGCTCATCCCAAATATAATCAATTGAATAGTTTTGAAGATATGACTTGCTTTTTCGGATGTTTCTATGTTAATATCTAAGAAACTACTGTACTGATTCCGATCAAGTTGTAGAGGAATCAAGATTTTTACGGAAAATTTCTCAAAAGTTTTATTTCGGATAAACTTAAAATTTGAGCTCCCACCACCCCAGGGGGTCAAAGATGCAGCTCATAAGCGCGCATCTCTTCGCTGAGATGGGACGCTGTAATTTCATTTTTCATCGAGAAAAGTCGAAAAAACGATATTACGACATTTTCATATTTCTCAAGAACTATCCGGCTGATTTGGCTGAAATTTTTTTAAGAGCTTGGGGCACGCATGGCGAATACGTGGTGAATTTTCAGATCGCTGGCTAGCCCCGTTTCAGAGTAAAGCGGAAAATGCGTTCTCACACACACCCACATACTTACACACGGACATTTTTTAAAAACGGCGGCTCTTGACGTTTTGGGTCATTTGCAGTCATATTATGATAAAATCTCAAACTCGAAAAAAATTACGATTATGAAGCTTCCATTCAGAAGCAAAAAAGACTCATCTATTCGGATCCGATTGTATTGAATTTCACTTGGATTTTTCGAAAAAATCGACTCATTCTGTCTCAAATTTTTGCTTCTGAATTCCTCCTTAAATAGATGAAATCAATTCTCAAGTTAATTTATTTTTATCCTCACTTATTATTAGCAACATCCGATGTTTGTTCTCGCGTACTGAATGTACGCAAGGTTTTAGATTTATAGCCCTCCTCCATACATGTACACCAGCAAACGGGACAATGATCCTTTTCCTCAATGACGATTTTGTTACCCTGACATCCGCCCGTCGCATTCCCTTTTGTTCCTTTCCTTACAGCAGTATAATATTGATAGCGTCGTCCTGTTGGTTCCTATGAATCCAAGGGTAATATTGTGATAATCGAGTGTTCATAGAAATTAGTTAAATTCATGGTCTTTTGGAATTCTATTCCAAAGAAATAATTATCTGTTCATTTCACTGACAGAAGAGACTGGAACAGAAATAGACTTACACTGAGAAATTCTTCGAAGGCTTGAACTAAAAAAGTATGGTAGATAAAGACCTTGACTGAGATGATATTGTTAGGAAATATCGTGATTGGAAGTGGGAATATTTATTCTGAAGATGAGTTTTATCAGCTGCATCAATGATTTTTTTATTCTCAAAATTTTTCCAAGTTTTTTTATTACTTTTTTTCTATCAAGTAATTCATCAGAAAAATTTCGAATTGATGAGCGATTTACACGCTAAAATTTTCACTCATGCAATCATTAGTAGATCAAATATAAATTCATGAGTTCTATTCTATCTCAATCGAATGATCCTTCATAAAGTGTAGGTTATCATATAGAAATTGCTAACAGGACTAAAATATAACAACGGTTATGCTACACCTCTAGATTTGATGTATCGGGGAATTTTTTTAAATATACACAGAGAAAAATGCTTTCTTAATTTAAGTGAGAAAACTCACTTGATTTAAGTGAGTTTTACTTTCTTAAATTAAGTGAGAAAAGTCACTTGATTTAAGTGAGTTTTACTTTCTTAAATTAAGAAAGAAAAAGTCACTTAAATCAAGTGAGTTTTCTGACTCAAATCAAGTGACTTTTTCTCACTTAATTTAAGAAAGTAAAACTCACTTAAATCAAGTAAGTTTTCTCACTTAAATTAAGAAAACATTTTTCTCTGTGTACCCGTGAAAAACGGAATTAGATCTACCTAGATCTAAGTAGATCTAAAAAATGAGAAACCGGAGATCCATCTAGATCTACCGAGATCTCTGGAGATTTAAACAGATCGGTGGAGATCTTGCCTATGAGATCTATTGAGATCTACTGAGATATACGGAGATCTAAGCTGATCTAACTTGTTATATCTCTTCAGATCTCCATAGATCCATGAAGACGCAACTCAGCGTGACAAAAATGGATAAGTGAATTCTAGTAGATCTACGGATATCAATGGAGATCTATATGGATCTACTTAGATCTACTCAGATCTCTATTGATCTACTTAGATCTAGTAGAATTTAAGGAAATGAAGATCTATCTACATCTACGTAGGTTCACGTAGGTCTACGTAGATCTAAAGAGATCTAACAAATTAGATCTATTCAGATCTCAGTAGATCTCCGTGAATCTACGTAGATCTAAACAGGTCAGATGGTATCTCTTTCATTAGATCTACTGAGATTCTGTTAGATCTAAACAGCTCTCCAAAGATTTACGTGAAACATGTTCAATTTTTGTAATAATATTTTTCATAGGTCGACATGTACATATTCTATGAGAGGTTAAATAATATAGTACGTTCCTTCTCATATACTCAACGACTCCGAACACTTACGATCAAACTACTTCAACTTCACTCCGATTCAACTGCACTCCAAGAAAAATAGGCGAAGATGAAATTATGAGGATTGAAAATTGGTAACGAATATAAATTAGGCCGATGGCTCAGATAGAAGAGTTCGAGTGATAACATCTGAAGGGTCCCGGGTTCGATCCCACCCGAATGCCACTTTTTTTCGATTTTTTCCTCTCTCAAAATTTCAATTATGTATAGAAAATGGCCCTGTATAATCAGTTGAACTTAAATGAGGCTATTTTTAGAAAAATATTATGCATAATTTTTTTCTCGGGTATCAAAAGAGATCTGAAGTGATCTATCTATATCTTCGTAGATCTTCTTAGATCTATCTATATCTCCCTAGATCTCCTTAGATCTATCCCAAAATTTAGATCTAGGTAGATCTAAATCTGTTTCTCCCGGGTACTTATATCTGATTAGATCGAACCGACAGTTTGGTCGTTCGGTCTGCGTACGGCTCGGCGGGTCTACTGGGTTAAGCAGCATGAGTCTGGTTACTACTTGGATGGCGGACCGCTTGCCGTAGATCTGAATAAAAAACCGAGCGGAAGGGTACGACTACAGAGAATTGCTGTGTCTTTTTCATCAGCGTGACTGAAAGACACATTAAGGCTTTGTATGAATCCGACTGGGCCGATCAGGGCTTTCCAACGTTTCCCCTGGCCCCCGGTGAATGCGGTGCAGTATGGCAAATCGATGCATGACGTTGCAAGGAGGATGGGAAACGGAAGCAAAAATGTAAAAGACCGAAAGGTCATACATATGGTTTAACTCTTCGTGCTCCCATCTAGATTATAAGATGGGAAGTGGTAAATAGTAGGTCAGTGTGGCGAACAACGTAAGTTGTGCTGCCATCTGGTCACGTCTCCCCATATTACTAAGAAGCAATGAAGGATACTAATCAGGCAATTGATTAATTAATTAATGAATTAAGCAAAACAGATATAAGACACGAATAGATTACATAGGGGTAATGGGAATGACTCGGGGAGCAAATTAAAGTAGAATTGAAGGTTATGTGGTTTAAATTACGCATTTTCCATTAATTAATGAAATGACCGGAAGTGCGCTGGATTAAATTAATTCCCAGGTAATTAGGAGTGAATCAGTTAGGATAAATAGTAGATATATTGGTAAACTTCGGAATTAGCTGAAATAAGGTCCTATTTCTTTTATAAGATAATAGACGTAATCCCCAAAAAATAAGCATTCAGAAAATATCTAAGTATCCAACAATAAAAGCATAATTAAGAATTTTGTTAGACAATAGCCGTGCGAGCTATAAAAGCAGCGCGCAGTCTTACTCGAAACTTCAAACACAACGGAACTCCTCGCTAATAGTGAAGTAATTTTTAGTCGATAAAATGAAAACCATAAGTGTTAGTGCTAAGGATCATAAAATTAAGTGAATTAATGTGTAACAGTGTAATTTTAAATATGTTTTAGAAATTAAAGCTTTGTGTTTTCATATTTCATTATAGTTTTGGTGTTTTGATTGATCTTGAAAAATACCTGTCGACTGGATCTGCAAGTAACCCGGTTGAATGGATTAATTGAATTAAGATTAATTCAAGGAATCGAGTCAACAGCAGGATCGGAAATTGAATAATTAACTGACAATTATATTTGAGGCTTTGTTGAGAGATATTTAAGTCAGCGATTGAAAAACTATCAGCCAGAGACATTAAAACGCCTTACAACCGGTATTAATATATTTGTGCAATTCATAAACATTGAGTAAATTGATCTAGCGACGAAGTGTGTGAATCTATCTATTGCTCATAAAACCGACGCCGATGTCGATGGACTCGTGGCGTTAATAATTAACAATTGTTTTAACGGTTTTAAATAGAGCAAATGCAACTAGTGAATCATTAATTTACATTAATCGCGACTTATAACCGGGATTAAATCAACAGTGAATTATTTGATATTATTAGTGAAAAAAGAGACAATTATCGAAGAGAGACAATTAATCAAAAGAAACAATGAATTCAGTGCGGGTAAATTATCTTTGAGTATGCATATCTAGTCACGTTATTTATTAAAGAGTTTATATTTTTGATGAAGCACGTGTCATATATCATTGAGAAACCGATCAAATCCTTATCCTTTTTGGTGAATTTATTCCGCTTTGTGATCCAGTCTACACGAGAAAATCAAAGAAGGTTTCGGCGAGCTGCATCGGAATTCTCCTATAAGAATCTCCTTAGAAATTGAGGAAATTCTTAACCCTATAATGTTCGGCCTTGAAACCCCACCACAATTTCGATTTAAAAGCTGGAGGAGTGGGGAGCGCTTAGGCGATAGACGCCAGTGCCGTAATTTATGTAACCAGCGAAGGGGGATAGAAAAAAATTGACAGAAAATTTTATAAATTTGTTTGAGTTGTTCACTGGTTTTTTGAATATTTATTAATGATTCGCGAGATTTAACCGGATTTTGAGAGGAGCGTGGTGTGAGTTAAAAAATGACGCGTGCACGAGATTTTCTATTTAATATTATAACTTTATTATAATTTTGCACTAATAAAATATCACAATTTTATATCACTTTTTGTTTTAACAATAATTGAATTGAGATAATCAAGAGTTTTGAGAGTTTCTATTAACTATTTTTCAATTGAGAATATCTGAGAAATTCTGAGAACACTTTTGCACTTGACGCGAGAATAGCTCTTTCGAGAATAAGAGTGAGAATTCCAAGAAAATGTGGCAGGTGTCCTGAATTAATTAATCTATCATTCGATAGATTGCGGGTCAGAACACCTGTCAATCAAGTGGCGCCTCGAGTGCCAAAGTTGAGTAGGTCACGGTCAGTAGGCCGATGACCGATAAAGAAATTCGAGTGGCTCTGTGTGAGTGTGAGTGCGTGAGTGTTTTTGATGGTTATTCGTCCATAACCAAACAAAATTGTACTTGCACTTTTATTAACATTTTCTTAAATAATATTAATTAAACAAATATTTAATATAATATTTATATTATTATTTATTTATTAATATTATATTATTTATATTATTATAATACAATATTTTTTTAATATAAGTTATTGCATAAGTTATGCCAACTTTTTTTGTAGTATTGTAGATCTATGGGTTATCATTTTAACATTTATAATTTAAATTTAGAATTTATGATCAATGATTATAAATCATTTTTTAACTTTATTGTCATCATGACTAGTGTTATTATAATTATAATTATTATTATTATTATTATTATTATTATTATAGTTATTATCACAATTATGATTATTTTCATCACAGTCATCAGACTTATGATTTTGTCTGTGATATAAATCAAAACAAAGTAATTGACACAATCCAATTTGGCATTGCTGGCATTGCCAACGACTCCGAACATTGTATCCAGAAGGTGTAGTTTGTCCATTTATTGCGCACATAGCACATTATTTCATGTTATTCTTTTCCAACTTTTCCAACTTGTGTTCAACAATAAAATGACGAGTAGGTTTTGACGGGTTGTTCAATAATTGTTCGACTAAATTGATTCGAAATTGCAGTTGGTGGTAGTCTCTTTTATTTGGCGAATTTGTTTGAGTGTAAAGTATGTAAGCATTTATAATGCTTACATCAATAACATAATTGAAAACATACTTCCACCATTTCTGAGATGATCTTCCAGTAGAATAGTATGAGCGATACTGATCATTTAAATCAACACCACCCATTCCGGAATTGTATTGCCGTACAGACCTAGGACATTGTATTGTTTTTTTTATTATTTTTTTTATCAGCACGTTCAATTTCAAGTTGTTCTAACGGATTAGCATTGGTAGATAAAAGCAAAACATCGCGTTTATCACGCCATACTGTGGCTACAATATGCTCATGCTGCAAGCTCTTCGATTCACCTTGCTTCAATTTCAAACTCTTCGGTTTTTTAAAAGAAGAAGGCCAGTCTTGTCGATTTGATCGGACTGTTCCACAAGCATATAATTTTTTGCTTAATAGAATCTTCATCAGACGTACTGAAGTAAAAAAATTGTCGAAATAAACATGATGATACTGTCCAGCAAAAGGTTCGGTCATATTTAAAACCACTTGCTCACCAAGTAAGTAATCGGGGTTTACTTCTTTTTTTTTTCCTAAATAAACATCACACTTGAGTAAATATCCAGTTTTACTATCGGCAATCACCCAAACCTTAATCCCCCACTTTGTGGGTTTCTGTGGCATGTATTGTTTGAAAAATATACGCCCTCTAAAACCGATCATAGCTTCATCAACCGACAAATCTTGTCCTGGTTGATAAAATTGTATAAACTTATTAGTAATATCAAGTGCAGGACTTACTTTGTAAAGGATATCACTACTGGATTTTTTTTGTTCAGCATCGTTTAAATGAAAATATCTGCTTAATTTTTGATATCTCTTAAAAGTCATAGCATCTCTGACAGGCTGACATGTAACGAAGTTTCCCTGAAAATACATTTGAGTTTTCGGTAACTTGACTATTCCCATATAAATATTAATTGCAATATACGCTTTCATTTCTTGAACAGTCGTTTCTTTCCAATCAGGATCAGCACCATTCTGACTTTGGCAGTACACAGCATATTTATTTGTTTCATTTGCCAACAATTGATAGAAGTCTTCATTAATGAACAAACTAAAAAATTTTAGTTCGTCGCTACCACTTGGTAAATTATGACGTGGACCTCTTCTTTCCATGAAAGGTTCAATTTTAAAACTGTTTAAAGTTGTTGACCATTCAATAGTTTCTTTTTGCTTCTCATCTACTGGATTAATTTTTTTATCACATGAACTCTCTTCATCTTCTCCTAAGTTCTCTTCAGAATCATCAGTCTTATCATCTCCCTTTGTATGATTATTTCTTAAAAATGGTAAAATATCCTCAAAATCAGAATCAGAAGTCATCGCGGTTTCTTCATATTCATTATCACTAAAATTATCATACTTAGGCTTCTTAGACTTAGATTTTTTTTCACTAGAAACAATGTTGCTTTTATTAACTTTAGTTTTATTTTCTACTTTAAATTTCTTGTTTTTATTTTTATTATCCGGTGGTCGCTTACGTTTTTTATTATCACAATTATTTTCGTCCACAGCAACTTTCACAGACTTTTTTTCACTAGCGGCAACAATTTTTTTTTTACGATTAATTTCTTTTTTTATTTTAATTTTTTTTTCTTCATTATTCGTACAATCAGGAGGTTCTTTTTCAATTAAATCATTTTCACCTGTGACAATAACACGATTCCTCAAAATCATATTATGAACCTCAACATTTTTGTTTACATGTATTACTTTTTTTTTGAGTTGTTCCTAAAAAATATAAAATTTAATTAATATAAAAAATACCTAAAAAACATTATATATTATTGAAAATTAAATTCGTAAAATAAGAACTTACATTTTCTAGCAGCATACTATCTTTTAACAACCTACAATCAAAAGCTGTCATGTGTACAGTAAACAAGTTAGCTACGGCACTGGCGCGACACGTGCGCTGGACTAAATAACGGAGAGAGGGAACCTCACGGATAGACTAACACAATCATGACTCACTTACACAAGTAAATACTGCGTTCTGATTGGCGCTATCCCCGTTTCGCTCACACTGAGATTCAGATCGCTTCCAGAACATTATAGGGTTAACAGTAAGTAACGGAAGGAAATTTTCCAAAAAAGTACCCTCTTTGATCACTCATACTCTTAACATTGGCTTTACACGCAACCTCAGTGTGATAATCGATACATCGCCAAGTAAAATCCTTTTTATTAACACTTTCCAAATTGAGTACATAACCATCGAACATAAGGTGCTCCTTATCCTTATGCGATAGTAAAAAATGGAGTGGCACCCTCGTGGAAATCGCTTCGGCAGATTTTGACAAATAACGTCAAACAATGTCATAAAATGAAAAATATTACAGATAATGAGAGAATAGTATGCAATTCGACATAATTCTTCCAGTTTCGTCAAAATTTTTACGACGAATTTTGACGGAGAATGTCGTATTGTGAGAAATCGATTGGATGACATATATTGTCATTATTTGACCCTCTATGTCATCATCATGGCCGAAAATGTCATTTATTCACATAAAATTATAAACTTTTATAGTCGCTCTATGACATTTTTTGCCATATCATATTGTTAAAAAACTAGGTGATTTTTCGAGAGGAGAATTTTCGACGGTGATGCCCAGGTCCGTGAGTGGTGGTGAAAAAAGATGTTGACAAGCCTGAAAATTGGCGAGGTCGATAAAATGATTGTTTAAATGCACGTTTATGAAGCCGAAATGGCTATTGTCCGTGTTTTATTGTAAAAACTTTAATTATTTACACTAATCTTTGGTATTGTTTATCGGTGATTTTACTTGTCGATTTTTAACAAATAAATGTGATGATTTCCGTTAATTTTATCACAAAAAACCCACGTTAATTTTCCGAAGATTATTTCGAAAGAGAAAACCGTTCGTTGAATCGCGTACGTTCTCGTAAGATAGCAGAAAGCCAAGTTGTCTTGCCGAAAGCCGAAAGGCAAGTGAGAATGCCGCTTCGGGCGTTCGTTACCTCCCGAGGCCTCTCGGGAGATTCCGTGGAGCCGATGGAGAAGTTGCCAACGTGGCAAGATGGATGCCCTGGCGGGAATCTTCAAATTCCTGACCTTGAGCATTGAACGCCCTGGCCAAGTTTTAACACATATAACGTCCAAATGTGTCGAAAAATGACAATCTTTGCCATAATATGACGGTTTTTACCGTCACAGAATTAAGAAAAATAAGAATATTTAATCAATTTCACAAAAATACGGTAATGATTGCAATTCGCGATACCTGGTGAGGATAGGGCTCACCCAGAGTCAATGCAGCACTTGTCCAGAGTGAGGTCAACAGATTTTTATGACCTCACTAATTATTTCTGTCTCTTTTTGTTCCACTTGACTCCAAAAATTGGAGAAAGCCTCGAGAGTTAGGACTGGGAAGGAATTTCCCCAGTCCTAGAGATAGATTTGGCAGCATCCTGGACGACCAAGAGGAGCCTGGACAGCAGTAACGTCCAGGTGGTTTGTCCGACACCAACCGACACTGATGGACGTTGGTCAGGAGCGGGAGAGGCCGGAGATCATCGGGGACAACGCCGAAGCCAGTGCGAAAAGAAACGACTCGATCGAGTCGAAAAATAAGATGTTCTGAACTGTCATTTGATTGTTAAAACTGTTCTGAAACTGGCAGATATTTTGAATAGGGGTAATAAAATTTTCTATTCCTTAAGCTGTCTTCAAACTGTGATAGAGTTGTACTTAGTGGAATATGACAGTGAGTGAAAACTCAAAATGTCCTCAATTTTACCATTTTTAATTGGCGTACGACAACTTCTACGCCAGAAACTGTCCCCTTTTATGACCGTAGATCGATACATCCATCCTTTTCTAATGGGTTTATGGTAGGGCCCGCAGTGGGAGGTTGAAAAAAGAGAGGGTACGATTCCCTAATCCCTATGGGGTTTTCCCTTTCAGAGAATCTATAAAATACGATAAAAAACGCAATTGAAATAGAGGATCGTCATTTATTTGATATCAAAGAATATACTACATATTTTAGAGAGTAATAAAATTCAAGTGAAGAAAAGAGAAATAAAAAGAGGTCGACCCGGAGGAAAGAAAGCACATAAAGTAAGGTACGCGAGTCCCGCACAATTAATATTTTGAGTAAAGATTAAAAAGTAAAGTAAACGTCGAGTTAGCGTCTGTTCCGGGTGAGTCCACCCGGGTAATGTTAAAATTATTATTGTCCATTCTGAGTTACGTTCTGAGTTAATAATTGAGGCAAAATAATTACATCGTATCATATTGTTCACAGAAAAAATTCCTATTTTCTCTAATTTAAATGTACATATATTATTTTCCTTGAATATACTGAATTTATATTAATTTAACTGAAATTTATCTGAAGTTTTGTGTACGTTTTTGTCCGTCTCGGATACTCAAATAGAGGGTATCGTCCCCTCTCCCCCTTGAGACGAAATAAGAGTTCCACACAAGAAAGCGGGTAAAATCGAGTTATTTTTGGTGTTTCTGTCATTTAATTCAATTAGAATCAAATTTGATGATTTGTCGTTTTCCCCAAAATTTGTAAATTTTTCTAAAAACGACTGGCGCCTATGACAAATAAGGTAAACTAATTGGGAATAAATCGGTTAAAAATTAGAAGCATACATTTGGGTGAATTTTAGAGAATTTTTCAGTGCCTTTGACAGTTGGCTCAAGGTCAGCCGAGCCAACCGTTACAATAATATGACCTATCTTCTTCTGTGATTTTTCACCAGTTCATGGTGTTTCATAAACTGTCAGAATTGAACGATTAATGAGAAAATATTAGGAATAATGTCAGCATATTTCAAATTTCGTTAAATTTTTTCTATCATAATATGTCATGTAATTTCATATTCGGACAAACAGTAATTCTTGGAGGCATGTTGGAAAATGTAGAATCATGATGAAAAGTGATAGAATGGAATATATAATATCAAATCATGACAGATTATATCATCTTTTAAGCATTAAAATATGTCATATAATGCTATGTGTATGAGTGAAATTGGTAGTTCTGAAGGTGCCGCTAGAGCGCGCATTATAGAAAACTAGTCCCCAAGTCCACTATCATTTTAGAAGTCATAAATTCAAACCAGCGAGCGAGTTTTCTGGGACAATTCAATCGTACAAGGATCGTGTTAGGCAACACAATCACCGCATTTCTGGTATTATCCGTATGGGTGCTTCGCATGCGGCTTAAAAGAATAATACCCGTTTGATAGCCTCCCTAGTTGAGTGTTAAATTATGATACAATTTTCAGTAGGAAAATTTGATAATATATGATGATGTCCCAATTGATATTTCTTTCATATTTTGACAACAAAAGTCAATACACCACAGTAAAATCATTTTACTCATTACATACGAGAAAACATCAAAGTAAGATATTTTATGATAGATTCTGTAAGAATATTTCACATCGTGACATTTTTTGACAAATTTGCCATCCCTATTCACACCCGAGTTATGACAGATCATGACAGATTCTTCGATAATTTGTCGAATTATGACATTTTTTTCCGCATACATATGATGATATTTGACCTGCTTGTTCCAATTTACAGATAGAAATCGTCAATTTTTGATCGAAAGTGTCAAATATGATCAATATATGTCCGATTCTGACCGAATTTTGACGAAATCTGACATAACTTGTCAGCCAGATTTGATGTATTTCTACAGAATTCTACAGCTTCTGTCATTTTTCTACAGAATCTGACGACTCGATTTCTACGAGGGCATAATTTCAAATTATCATGAAATTGATAAATTGAAATATGAAATGAGGACTAATGCATTGTGTTGACAAAGGTACAATTACGAACGAACTGAGTGTATAGCGCTAAAACGGAACGTTATAAAGCGACACAATCACAATCATGGTAAACTCAAAACAGACAAACCGAACTGTGAGTTATTTCGTTGCACAATTATTCTGTCCGCAGTTATTCCATCTACTATGTCAATCATCTTGTATGTCAATAATATTGTCTACGGCTATTATCCCGAGTCGAAATTTTAATGCTCGTTTGCTTCTCCAAATTCTCCAAGTCGGGAGAATTTGAAGAATCATAGGAGGAGCATACCTCCTATCATATTAATGTATTTTGAGTGCTCGTTTCATTCTCCTCGATGTAGTTATTTCCTAAAATACATCGAGGAGAATGAAATGAGAATGTTAAGGAGAGCTCATTGAATCCTCGTTGAGCTCTCCATTTTTCAGATTCTGGGATGGGTGGGGGAATTTCAATATTAAAATGGTAAATTCCCGAGTCGAAATTTTTGGGCTCGTTCACCCTACATTTCGACTTCCAACTTACTTTCAATCTACATTTCTTTGATGTCCAAGAAGTCCCGCCAGAATCTCACCTTCCTTTCGCCGTATTTCGACTTTACGTCTCTAATGTAAGGCGAAATGTAAGGTGAATGAGTTCAACTTACCTGATTCACCTTCCTTTCGACGTCTACAACTTATCAGAAATCGAGTGTAGGGCGAGAAGTAGAGTGAACGAGTTCAACTTACCTAGTTCACCTTACTCTCAACTTCTTGAACTTATCGCCAGAAAAAAAATAAAAATGAAAATAAATTTTAAAAAATTTCGATTTTATTTCCGGGAATTTCCATTATTTTCATTTTTATAACTCTTTTCTCATGCGATTGATACTTCTTTCGCGATCCGATGCATTTTCGTGGTGCATCATGATCGGGGATGCATCTGTAATCGAATGATAACGAGATATTTGTGTCCCTCCTCGATTTATTCATTGAATTCTTTTATTCCTCATTTTTGGCCAATATTTCGAAAAATGAGCGAGATAGAGAAATTTAGTGCTGATTGCATCTTGGAGAGAATTCCAAGAGCTATAAAAAAGGATTCAGGTGAAATTGCACTATCTCGATCAGTTCCTGAGGAATATTGAAAGAATTAATGGAAAAAATTGGTCTCCTTCAATTGCCCGTTTTTTTTCATTTTTGGCTAATGTCTCGAAAAATGAATATCTCGAGGTGAGATAGAAGGATTTTACCTTGATTTTTCGGCAAGTGCCCATAAATCCTGAAAAAATCGATATTTTCCAATTGGAAATCCTGCAATTTGCACGCAAATGATCTTGTCTTTTACGTCTTTTGAGAAATTTTACGGTATCACATCTAGAGCTAAAGATGTTTTGAAACCGTGAATTTCTCAAAACAAAGAAAATTCTCGAAGTAAAAAAAAAATCAGTTCTGGCGCTTCTTGTTCAGCTAAAATGCATTCTTATGGATTAATTAATTTATCATTATTTTAGATTTATTATTAATTATCATTATACATTCGATTCATTATTATTCTTCTTTTTTTTCAAAGAGCCTAAAAGGCGCAATGAGAATCGAGATAGTTATATGTTTCAGATCAGCAGCAGTCAACGAGAGAACTCCAGGCGGTCACCGAAGTTAAGCAGCATTGGATCTGATCAGTACTTGGATGGGTGACCGCCTGGACTATCTCGAGAACTACTAGACCGAATTCTTTTTTTTTTTTTTTATTCATTTCATTAAAAGAAAACTAGAATAACCGTGCTGGGGGGCTATTCTTAATCATACAATTGAGCGCGAAATCAATTAAAAACGCGCATTTAGGGGAGAAAAGGCTTGAAGGGAGGGGATGGAGGAGAATTTTTAGAAAATTTCAACTTCCTTTGAACTTACAAAGTGGAAGAAACTCAACTTACTTCGAACTTACAAAGTGGAAGAAACGCACATTTCGGCCGTTTTGTAGGTTCAAAGTAAGTTGAAAATACACGGTGGCCATACGCCGTTCAACTTCCTTTCGCTCTCTTTCAATCTACAATTTTTGTAGGTTGAAACAGGAATTGAAACGACCGAAAAATTTTGAATTAATAATGTAAACTTTTTTCAATATGGAAATAATGATAGGGGAGGGCTGGCAAAATAGATTCTGGGACAAAATAGGCAAAGCAAACTCTCTTTCTTCCTCGAAGAGAGATATAGCGATTTGTTCAGGTACTATATCCATCAGGAACGCCCATCTGCGACTTAGTTGTGGAGCAGAAAATGATTTACAGAAAAGTGCCCATAACTTGATTGAAAAGAGTAAAAAATTTGAGAGCTTCATTTCGATGTGCATTTTGCCTTCTTTCCTCTAAATACAAAAATGTGAATGTATTCTACCTGACTCAATGTTCAGTTAATAAAAAAAAGAGGGTACCATTTTACCCCAGGGGTCTATTTTGCCCCACCGTTTCGTATTCAGAAAATTAAATTTTAATTCGTTGAATACCTCTTATCCAGCCCTTAGGTGGATCACAGCTTCTGACACTATTTACTGTGTGCGCTGATAAATCAGAAAATGTAATATAATAATCCAGCGCTCGTGTTCGTAAGTCATACTCAGCATATTCAATTTCACCTTCAAAGCTTTCTGTGGAGACAATTCATTCAAGTTCATAACTCGTTAAATACCATGACAAGGTTTTTGTTCAAAGTGAAGGCTTCCATTAGGAAATTTGAAAAAATTAGCTAGGAATGGACACTTGCCGCATTATCTCGAGCAAATTTTTCCAAATATCCTGATGGAGAACATTCTGGTAAAAAAAAAATTTCGCCCCATCCTACAGGAGTAAAGCAATTTAAATAATTACCGCATTTGAAGACCTGATTCATAGAGTATGCGAAAGACATCATAGTAAATGCCCTGATTTCATTAACCATAATGAGCCGAAAAATCTGATAAAGTTGTCCTTGAGGCGATGAATAACCGCATGAATTAGTATCATTTTCCTTGAACGTATAAATATTTTGGTATTAAAGTTTTTATCCTGTTGAGTATCTCATTTGTCGAGATTATTTACAGTTTTTCAGTTAAACATTTTTATATTTTTTGGAAGATTGTAGGGAATTTTTGAGATTTTTCGAAAATCCGAGAATTTTCTGAAACGTTTTGGAACAATCTAGAAAATTCCCAGATTTTCTGGAACCTTCAAGCATATTCTAGAGCATTGTCAATTATTCTATATCATTTAAGTACGTTGTAGAACGATCTAGAACATTATTTTACATCCAGCCATGAGCAGCAAATGAGTGCAATCTGCGCTTTTACCCCCATATCTCGGAAACTAACCCCTGTAGCTGGAAACGGTAAACTTCTTCATAGATAGGGGGATAGAGGGCTACCTCACCATATAATCCCCATGGGGCTGTGAGGGTTGGTTTATGAGTTTTATGTACACTTAAAAGTTGAAACTCTAAGTTCTTATTATATATATTAGATCAAATTATTAAATAGCCCAGTTTCTTCCTTTATGTTCTCTTCTCATCAACTTCATAATATAGGCGACTGTGGCTGACTGAGCTAGTGAAATCAGTCAATCAGACAGACATGCTGGAGTATTTTTTCCTTTTTACTTTTTCTCCAAAAACGCCGTGACATCCAAAAAATCGTTATTAAATGCTTTCTGACCCAGTCTCCCGAAATAATATACTAACCGGTATGTTTTTAACGATGTAATAAAGGAAGCTCTCACGAAGTCCTGAACTTGGAATCATTAAATCATAAATATCATTAAGTATATCCTTTGGAGCGAATGCACCGACAGTCGTAACTTGCTGGATATAATCTTGTAACGTATGATTATTCAATCGAATTTTCTTCTTTGTGTATAGTTCAAATGAACGATACAAATTATCAATTCGACGAACTCCTGCAGATAATTTTACCAATCCATCACGAATATTATTCATATCATCTATACGAGTTACAATCGTATCAATAGCTTGATTAATTTGACGGGACAATTGTGCACCAACTTGATCAACTTTCTCTTCAACTCTTTTAGCTTGATCGAGTACATCATCCAGTGTGGTTTGTGGTGCAAATTTTTTATAAGTATCGTGGGCATCGTTAATGATATTGTAAGCTTGATAAGCAAAACTAACAGCAGTCATTATAGCTGTGAATATAAATGATTCTGCCTGAGGTGGTGATATTAATAATAAAAGCAATATCATATGCACCGTACGCTGATTATTCACACTCATTTTGTGCAGTTATTTTGTGCACTTGTATGCTTACTTGACTGTTCACACGACGGAAATGAGTCCGCCTTTTAAGTTTCTTCGTGAAATAAAAATTGAGCGGTTTATCAATTTCTTGAAAAAAAATTTCCTTTACATTCTTGTTTTTGTCTATTGATAAAAAATTTCATACCACTCAGCATTGCCCTTCATATATCAAAGTTAAGATAAGGAATTTTTTTTACGTAAAACTGTCATGTTTAGAAATTTTCCATGATCATTCATTAGCGATAAGGTAAGACAGGAGGGGTCAACTTATAAATGAATATCTCGGAAACTAAGCGAGATAGCGTGATTTTGTTTCAATGCTTTTTTATAGCTCGACATTATAGACGAAAAAGCTTTTGTTTTACCTACTTACTACTGAATTCAGAAATTTTTGCATCGAGAAAAATCAGAAAAAAGAACGACTCAACTTAGTTGCATCCAATTACAGATAATTATATCTAATGACAGTAGTTATATAAGGGGGGTTCTGGGACAGCGGCAATTTCAAGGGGGGTTCTGGGACAGCGCGTCCGGAGGGCCGCGAGTAGGTTGTAGGTGGATGCGGTGGGGTGAGGTCAGAGAGGAGGGGTGTGAGAGTGGTAGGGGAGGGGAGGGGAGGGGAGGGGAGTGATGCGAGGGGAGAGAGGCGAGGGGATAGATGGAGGGGGGGATAGATGAGAGGGGATAGATGCAAGGGGATAGATTCGAACAGATAGATGGCATATCTATGACCTTGGAAGAACATTCATCAGCTATAATTTGAGTGCTGTAATGAAGAAATTCACGTGCAGGTGGGAAGAGTGGGGATGGAATTATAAAACTAGATTAATCATTCAAAAAGTCAATGGTCATTATGTACAACTTGACGCCGTATGAAGTGAGAATATTGTGCAGTACTCCTCCCTATCTTTGTAATTATGATGACGTCATTGCGAGATACTTCGGTGAAGATCCTCCGAAAAAAATATGGGAGTTCCTGCAAGATTTATTAAAGCTTGAACATAGTTTCAATGCTCTAAGAAGACATCGGAAAGAGATGAGGAATCAGACAGATTCATCTCTGGAGACTTTTCTAGATGAAAAAAAGGAAATGATCAGAGATGCATTCAGTGATTTGATTATCCGAATGGAGCATGAGGTACACACACAAATGATGGAGAGGCAGTGGAGATCAGTTGATAATTATCACTTCTCATTCATTGTCAAATATTTATATGATATTAAAAGTCATTTGGATATAATGTTTGAGGCTTTAGCAAAAACCATGTGATATGGAGATAAATAAAGTGTACCTTCATTTTTTCACATTAAAAATTTGTTTTTATTCTTAAAAAAATCATTTTACATGTTTACATCTAGATTAATTTCTTAACATTACCACTAAGTGGATTATATTCAATAATTCGATCATGTAATATTAAACAATACGCTGCTGTATTATTGGGGAATGCTTCGGATGCTTCAAACTCTAGTCGAATATCTACGGGGCCAGATTTTAAAAATTCATTCTGTTTTGAGCAATCAATTACAATGAGTGGTGCTCTGTGCAAGAAATCATCTTTAGTTAACCATGGTTCGGAATCCTTACCATAATACGATGGTTGAAAATTGATATACATATCATATAATAATGCAAATTGATTATGATCAATATCAAGATTAAGATTGCCATATGGATAGCTTTGTGAATTTAAAAATAGTTTGACATCTCTGATTTTACAATGATCAAATTCACTCGCATTGGCAGTGAGTTGATGTTTTCTATTTGTTTGGAATGCAACAATGATATAGCGTGGTTTCTCCAATTGTGTAGAGCACTTGACCACCCAAACATGCTTGGACGTACGCGGGAGCAATGGATACTCATACAAGTCCCATGCTCGGAAGCTCATTGGTATAGATGTGTCTTTAGCGATGAGATTTAACAGATGAACCTTTCGCGAATCCGCCACCTTGACATATGGTAGTAGCCATTCAATTTTCGTGAGAGAAATTTTATATTCCTCTGCCCTCGCATTTTCTGCTGGTGCTGCTTGTATTACTGCATTAGTATCACTGTGAGATCGCGTGAGAATCAGTTCATGCTTGGCATTCACGATAATCCGACGATAATCCTCAGCGAACCCCAGAATCATATGCAATGGTATAGAAATATCGAAGTAGCCATTATCATCGATGAATCTTGCATCGGGAAGAACCCAACCAGCATTTGCCATAGCTGGAGCTTGCATGAGACTGGAGGATGCATAATTTTTCATGAGTGTTGTGAGACCAACATTTTTACATTTGTCAATCTCAACAGCGTTTATCTCATAGCGAATTTCTTCAAATAAATGACAAATTCCATTGTTGACAAAACTTGTTCTCTCCGCAGGTGTGGTACCATCGATTTTCGTTAGACGACCGCAAATGTGCAATGAACTTTTGCTTGGTAGTACACACAAATCTTGATGCTGTACAGCAATTCGGATTTCATCATTACTGTTGAACGTTGATGACGCAAACGGTTGATGCGCATGGATTTCATAGTGCGCAATAGATTCATCGAAAATAATCGGTTTTTGTATCCTTAAGATTTCTTCCATGGTATACAGCAAAGTAGGGCTATACAGCAAAACTTTATTTCGACTTTTTTCCTTTTCCACGAAGACTGAGACCCAGACTCTTGAGAAATTTGATGTTCTGAGATGTTAGCTCGTTGCGAGATGCTCGAGGACTGTTTGAATTGCCGCATGGTAACTGACTTTTATAACTATGCCCAATTTTCGGCTCTTTCCTGTCGAAGACAATACCCATGTTCACGTTTCAGGTTCTCTTTATATGAAGCCTTATTGTGATGACTTCTCCTCGGAAATTAACTAAATATCCGTCCTGATCAACAATTTTCAATTGTAAATGATCTATTGACTGCACGACAACCGGAAGGTAAATGATGTGAGCAGGCACTTCTATGATCTTATATCCTGGTGGTACGCTGGGGAAGAATTCATGGATAGTATGCACTCGATTACTATTAACGAATGCTCCTGTGGTAATGTTGCACTCAACACGGAGTGAATTGACATGTATGATGGAAACAGGCATATCCGACCGATAGGATTGTCGCGCAGCGAGAATGCCTGGCTTAAATCCTAGCATAGGACCAATTGAATCCTTGGGAACGAAATTTATTGCTTCGTCGCATTGAATTTCAGTTGTTAAGGTGTTATTGTCAGCCTTCAAACTAAAAGATATATTCTCCTTAGACAACTCCTTTTGCAAGAACTTTTCGAGATCCTCAATTTCATAGTTTCCTGTTGGTATTGTAATAGACTTTGCTTCCAATGTACCCGACTTCATCTGATAATAATAGAATTTATTATTCCCTTCATCAATGTTGGGAATTGAATTGAATGTGAGTAATTCAACAAGTCCAAGACTGTAATTCCCAGACGATAACTCTATTGGTGGGAAATAGTAAGCCTCCAGTATAGAGGATGTGCCGGATACTGACAGTGTGAATGAGTCACTCATCATAGTTCTTATTAAACTGGTTTGATCAGCAAGCTGATCGTCGATTTTATAGTCGATTGGTTAGGAATTTTAGACATAAGTGTCCACATATGATTGTATTATAATCTTGATAATTCTCATGATTATATTTAACTACACTACCAGCACCAAAATACGTCATGAGGTCGTGTGGTGGATGCAGATTACCGAAGCTATCAAAATAAATGATTCTATGATTGGTTTTTTTGTAGGCTACCCAATGCGTGCCTGCACCATCTTTATCATCGAGGTTCACAATAGCACATTCATTCTTCCAAGGACCCTTTTTTGGCATAGCATTCCTCATGTAAACTCCTCGAAAATATGGAATACCCAGAATTTCTGCATATTTCAGTAAATCAGCATCAGTGAGAGGTCGGTGTGGTAGTTTCAGAAGTTTTTTGGGTTCAAATGAAGTCCTAATCCTTTCTTATACGGTTTCAAGTATAAACCTTTGCCCAACGCAATGGCCTCCAGAGTTTTATTATGACGCTTAGATTCGTCAAGGGCCTCTTTACTTGCTTTCGAATCATTCACAGCTTTTGCTATACCAGCTGCTCCACCTGCTAGTGCTCCAGTTGCACTTAGTGCTGCAAAAATGGGGATGAGAAAGGCTGGTAGAATTCCTCCAATCTTAGAGGGAACTGGAAGAACACGGGGTAATCGAATCTTCTTCCTACCACCAGCACTCTTCACAGCTTCGCGAGCACCTCTCAATGCTGACTTGATAGCATCAGCTCCCGGAGTAATAGAAGATTTTGCTGCTTCTGTAATACGTCGTAATGGAATCTTCTTTTTGTTTTTAGCGCCTGTTCCACTCTTCTGTCTCCTTTTTCGCACTATCTTGTTCTTCTTCTTCTTTGTACCCATACCTAATTTCCTCTTAATTTTCATAGTTTTTGCTACACCCCAAGCAGCTGCTTTTTCACCGAAAGTACTATCCTTAGCTCCAACACGGCTCAAAGCTTTTTCTTCCAAAACTTTATCTGCTGCGTGTCTTGCAGATAGATTCTCTCTGTTCTGAGAATATGCAATGTCGTGCTCTTTACAAGCAGAATCAAGAGGATTTATCCCCGGATCACCGCGCGCTAGTCGCTTCTGTAGTTTTGTGCCTGGACCACAATACTGATAGCCCGGTATGTGCAGCTCCACAGGTAATTTATTTATAATACTGTTCACGAAGCCTCGTCCGGAACGTTCTGCCCTACGTTTGCGCATGACAATGGTTTCAACACAACTGATCTGTGTGCTATAAATGTCCAGCATTTATAGCACACAGAATCAGTCAACAGGATGGAGTTCAAGAATCAAAATGTAAAGCTACCTGTACCGAATTTCGATGAAATTCTACAACACAGAGATGTAAAAAAAAAGAGACATGGGCCCTTACTCCCAAACAGTGTGCGCGCAGTTATTTGTGGTCCTTCTAATTGTGGCAAAACAAATGCATTGTTTGCTCTGATAACGCATCCTAACGGTTTACGATTTGAAAATGTCTATGTTTATTCTAAATCACTGAATCAACCGAAATATGAACTTTTGAAAAAACTCTTGGAATCAACCAAAGTAGTGGGATATTTTCCCTTCAACGATCATGAAGAAGTCGTTAAGCCTGAAGATGCACGACCGAATTCAATCATAATATTTGATGATGTAGCTTGTGAAAAGCAAGATAATATGCGAGCATTTTTCTGCATGGGGCGGCATAGAGATGTAGACAGCTTCTATCTCTGTCAGACGTATGCTCATGTACCCAAACATTTGGTACGTGATAATACTAATTTTCTCATCCTCTTTCGACAGGATGAAATGAATTTGAAGCATATATATGATGATCATGTCAATACTGACATGTCCTATGCACAATTCAAAGATATTTGTTCTATTTGTTGGAATAAAAATAAGTATGATTTCATTGTGATTGATAAAGATACGGAATTAAATGAAGGTCGATATCGTAAAGGTTTCGACTGTTTTATCACCATAAATAAGGAATGATTGGGAATCCATGCAGCAGTGTGATATTAGACATACAATTGTGAACATGCGCAGTAAGCTGTTTGAAAAAGAATCTAATATTTTGCAGCATATTGCGAGAGCAAGTGCTGCAATTCGTCGGAAACACAAAATGATAAAATTGGGTAAGGATACCATCGAACGATCCATGCATGAGGCTCTCAAGCCTGTAGTCACACCGCTTGAAAAACTAGTTGGTCAAGCTACAGCTCAGCAATCAATGGAATTACCAGCTAGAAGAAGAATTAGACGAAAAAAGCAACAATTATCCATCATACCATATGATGATAGTGACGATAAGAATGGATCCTATAAAACTGATGTGGGGTCTAACGTAATGACAAGTACTCCCAATCCATTAGCGTTGACCCCATTAATGAATCAACTGGTTCACAAAAATGCTTCAAGCGAGAGCACAGATGACTCGTCATCTGAAGGAAATGATGAAACAATGAAAGCTGTCATTAATCCCTTCAAAGAACGTGAGCTGACACCTACATCTCCTGTAGATACAGCAGGGCTCCTCGAAAAATATTTGAATAGTTTCAACACCGATAGAGAGAAACAATTAGATAAAGAATATGGCATTCGTAAATTACAAGATGGTTTGAGAATTGGAGATTCACAAGTTGAATTCCGTGACAATTCTATGATACTAAAGAATGGTAAACAATTTACATTGACACCTGGTCTCATTGAATTGATTTTCAAGAAAAATCCCACCATGATGCTGGTCACCAGCATCGATAAAAATAATTATCGAGATATCATCACTTACACCAATGCAGATCGGTTGAATTATCGCGCCAACAACAGAATCCGGGAGAGTAAATCGATTAAATATAAAAGTCTGATTAATCCGAAAAGTGGATCTTCTCTTCTCCCTGACTATATGATTGCATCAAGACCCCGAAAAAACATAGATTATGTCTATTGGGATGACGCAAATGAATTAGTTAACAGATTACGTTTACTTATGGCATCTCAGACTGCTGGAAATACAAGTCATACCAACGAAATCATGTCAATTATAGAAGAATTACGGGAAACTGGAATAATATATTAGTAGTTGTCTTGATGCCATAAAAAACAGTCTCATAATGAGTGTTGATGTGTTTGGACGGCAACTGCTGTCCACTTGGAGTAAATTATCTACTCTGAGTAGACAAGGACCACCTGGAATAGGATTCAAATTTACCGAGCATGGACATTATGACATGGAAAATAGAAGGTTATGTAATATTGGTGATAGTATTGAAAATTTTGATGCAGTTCCTTACCAAGTTCTGAAGGAATATGTGAAGGAAGAGTTGAGATTAATTAAAGAGCAGACGATCGAGGCTATGCTCCAAATTGTAGAGTCTCGATTTCAAACAATTGAGAAGACTGCAAATGCAGAATCTAAAAGACTACAAGAACTGACAGAACACGTGTCTACAGTCATTTCTCATTTAGATGAGCGCCTGAAAAGACAAGGGAAGAAGATTGCAAATCTATATGATAAATCCAGTGGACTGAAACCACGATCTAGAGGAAATGGTAAAAAAACTCCATCAGTCAGCCTGGCGGAATCAGAACTCCAGTCCGCAGAAAATAGCATTAGTGGAGGAACTTCACCGACCAGTGCGACGAAATTATCCAAGGCGAAACGTTCATATCCGTGGACTGGATGAGACCTGGCAAGCAGATCTTGTAGATATGTCAGCGTACGCTAATGTGAATAAAGGTTTCAAATATCTCCTAACGATTATCGATATTTTCTCTAAGTATGCCTGGGCAGTACCAATCAAAACGAAGAGTGGTAAAGAAGTTTCGAAGGCAATGCAATCAGTGTTGAAGAGGGGCCGTGTACCAAAAAAATTACATGTCGATCAGGGTAAAGAATTCTATAATCAAGATTTCCGGACCCTCCTAAAAAAACATAGTATTGAGATGTACTCCACCTTCAGTAATCTCAAAGCATCTATTTGCGAACGCTTCAATCGTACACTTAAAAATAAAATGTGGAAGCAATTCTCTCTACAAGGTTCCCACAAATGGCTCCCAATAATAGATGACTTAGTCATGAGTTATAATCATACAAAGCATCGCACTATTAAGATGAAACCCAAGGATGTTGATGAGAAAATGGAGAAATATCTTTTATCACACATTTATGGTAAATTGCAGACAACTCAGACGCGAAAAATACGGTTCAAAATTGGCGATAAGGTACGAATCAGCAAGTATAAGAATGTTTTCGAGAAAGGCTACACACCCAATTGGACAACGGAAATATTCAGCATTGATCGATTGCAAAATACAAATCCCATCACCTATAAACTAATTGATTATCAGGGGAATCCAATTGAAGGAGGCTTCTATCAAGAGGAACTCACAAAAGTGCAATATCCAGATGTATATTTAGTTGAAAAAGTGCTGAAAACGAATGGAAATAGAGTTTATGTAAAATGGTTGGGGTTTGATAAATCTCATAACAGCTGGATCAGCAAAAATGATATGTAATTAATAATAATAAAAAAACATAAACATGAATTGGTATATATCTAGTTTTATTGAAAATATCCATATGGTACAGTATCAGTGCTATGTGGTATTAGAATTCTTTTGTCATCCTCTGAACTAAGTGCCAATTTTTTCTGTTTTATCGTGAAAACATTATGCTGTTTACTTCGAAATAGAAATTGCTTTCTTACCACTTCCTTTTGGTGGAATAGACAATTTTTGTAATGTTTAAATGTAATTGTCTTGAGTGTTGCTGCTTTCACACCTTTTGCTATTTTCTTTTCCTTAACTTCATTCAAGATTTTAAAACTGTACATTTTAGCTCGTAGACCAACAAACTCTTTTATAACTTTTCCTTTACACTCATCCTTCATGAGCCCCAGTACTTTCTTATTAGCTAGTGGCATTCTGTACACATTATTTTCTGGATAATCTGATGTGTCAAATCTATGGATGTCTCGTTTCATCAGCTCATATATGTCCAACCCATTGAAACAATACAATAAACTGTCAGTGTCGGTATACATCAATTTAACTTTGTCACCGCAGACCAATTTTGCATAATTATAATGGAAATCGTAGATGTAGGTTTTCGATAGATCTAGAATAGCAAATCCGACATATATTGGCTTCTTAAACATTATTTTAGTTCGATTCAGCTCTATGATAATGAGATTTTCATCATCATTGAAGACAACACTACTGTGGAAATTTGGTTGAGCTATTCGAGCTCTAGCCCCCCATCTTCCACCCCATTCGGTGATCAATTGAACATCCTTGTGCTTCCTCACATTTTCCATGGTCTTTCCAAAAACAGCATTATTCATCAATTTGAAGAAATTTTTTTCGAATTCATTTGTAGAATTCTTCCTCAATTCTGTATTGAGATCTATATATGGTTTAAGCCAGGCTGCCTGCTTGAATTCAAGTATTCGATGGATTTTTTTGAGTTTCAATCCGAGACTTAAACACTGTTTCAAATTCTTATAATGTATAACATAGGAAATCTTTGGTAGAAGAGTAGTCATTAGTTTCGAATGTTTCCTGGATGGTGGTACGTAGTGTTCTGGACATAATGGTAAATCTTTGTGACTCTCATGAAGCTCTTGGGGATACTCCAAGTCTACTTCTAAAATGTAGCCAGTAGGTGAATCATCTGCGATTTGGAATACATCGAATTTACTCACATCTTCACTCCACTCGAATGATGCATATGGTAAAAATTCAGACATCGCTGCTCCATACAAATTATTCACATCGAAATACATGAGATAAGTTTGTTCTTCTTCTGGTGCTGGTTCAAAATCTACACCCATGTATTTATTATTTGCTTTAGCGTATCTGTTGGTACACTGAGCCACCCCACCTCTTATTCCTTTTTCAATAAATAATAGTTTGTCTGGATCGGTGAGTAGCTCAAGTTCAATACCCGTACACTTGAGCATCGCATCAAATGCAAGTCCTGGAGCCGTAAAATAATGAAGTGGATCCAATTTATAGACGTTGAAGCAGCTGCGACGAAAATTTTCGAAAATATCTGCCAGTAGGAGTACATCAGTCTTCAAGTATAAGTCTGAGTATTCACCTAGTGTAGATAACTGGAATTTATTCCAAACTTGGAGTGCATGTGCATAATCTTTTTCAGATATTTCAGCATTACTCATTTTCGAAAAGAATAATTCTTTCTTCGGCAATCGTACGTCGTCCAGCTTTTCCCAAGAATTAACATATTCGTAGGGGAATACTCCTTTGCGAGTCAAGAGTTTGAATTTTTCTGCGTCATTGTCACAGTATTTTTGTGTAATTCTCTTATCACAATCATTCAAATCTGATGCGAGCTGCTCTAAACTACTTGCCATAAATCTGAATGAATCTATAAACCTCAGGCTGACTTTTGTATTTGGTACGTGTTTTTGAATTGCTATATATTTTTCTTTATTGATGGGAAGTAAATTGATGGTACCCTTAAAATTTTTTGCCAAATCTTTGATTATAAAATGTGAATCATAACCGGACAGATTGTGGAATATGACTGGAATGTTGTGAGCCTTCTGATAATTTAAATTACATCCTGGATGCGCTGGACCACGATACTTGCCAGTAAAATGACAATGATCACGATGTTTTGTCGCTGTGGAACTGAAAGGTTTCTCACAAATATGACACATTTCCGCCATTTCAAAAGCTTTCAATTGATCTATTGTTAGAGGCTCCATCGGTACTACGTTATTCAAATGAAAATTCACCATTTCAGCGATCATCTTCAATTCCTCAATAAACCATTGAATACAATCTGGTCCGCGTTTGATTTTAAAAGTTGATAATCGATCGTCAAATGCACAGTGTAAATAAAATGCTACACTGTGTGGAATATGTTTTTCACACAAATTTCCTTCATTAACAGTTTCTAGGATACACTCCAAGTCTGCATAAATAGCGAATGGCACAGTTTCCTTGAATTTATAATTATTGAAACTTAAAATTTTCTGCTCTTCTGTTGGGAATATCATCCTACACTTATTTATCGCATAACAGTCTTCCCTATGATTTTCGTAGCACCGTTCCTCTTGGAAATGACACAAACACCGATCACACAACCACGTTCGAGTCTTATGTTTCGATATCTGTGAGCTCACCAATCTTGATAAATTCCGAATCCATGCATAATGGTAAATTGGTTGTGTCTCAGCGTCCAAGTACACATCTGTACATAACAAAAGGAGATGAATCGTTGGATATTCCGATGCTGTCTTGCTCAAATAAAATGGAACAATTTCATTGGTGCTATTCTCTCGCATCTCCATTCCATAAATATTAATTGACAAATCATTCATTTTCTCGAATTTGATAATGTCACTTAAAGAAATAGGAAATTTAATCCCTTGATAATTTAGAGGCTGATCAGTTCCAGGCAGTGTTGCAACCGAGTAATGTGGATAAGAAGTAATACGATTTGCTCTTTTCTCGGTTGGATAGAGTGCAGCAATTACTGACCAGAGGAAACAGTATTCGTCATCACTCTTAATATTTACTACTGCTCGCTTCACTTGTATCCAAGCTGGTAATTCCACGTAACTTGATAATCCACCGGTTAATGGTACATATTTGTTAATATTTATTAGTAAACTTATGATTTCTACGAGTGTCCAGCCTGAATCTTGCTCCTCGAAATCCTCAACCTTTTCAAGAAGCGTTTCCGTTATATTCTCATCGAACCATTCTCCGATTTCGGTGCTGGGCAAGATGACTTCATTCCTCGTATTGAATGCTTTTGTTTCTTCAATCATCTCACCATCTTTCATCACTTGGAATTTACACATGAGAATACTATTCACCTTTACACTTCCCATCTGTCTTAACAGAGTCTTCAATCGTACACTACTTAGAGTTTTCGCGTCTTCAAGAAAAGATGCTACGTTCCTGTGACGTAGATTCACTACAGTACCAGTGCGTATTCGTCCTGCAAAGGCAGTCTCCATGTCCTTCCAACGCACACGCTCAGTAAGCTTCTTTCCACGAGAGGAAGCTTCAATTCCAGCTCCTTGTATCTGTTTGTCCTTGAATTTCTCATGGAGTGTATGGAGATTTGACAGGGTGGCTTGAATACAATTTTTCTCACCTACAGAGAGTTGCACTCTCTTCTGAACTTTCGTGAAAAGTTTAATATAATGAGCACACCAGTTTATCCATTGTTCTGCATCAACCACTGGTGCATTCTTTTCAGCATGGTCTAGAATACTCAATATTCTAGCACAAAGTTGTGAATCCATTTCCGGTTGTGGACACGTTGGACTCAAGACACTGAATGATACTCTTGGTGGTTGAACGAAAATATTTTATAGCGAGAGGATGACATCAAAATCACGTATGTTTTCCAATGATTCACATTTCTGCAAAGAAATGTGTTGATGGAGATGTTACACATGCAGCCAGTGAGGAGTCACCCCTCATAAAAAATTGTCTGTCGGCATGCAGTTTTTATAAACAAATTTCAATTAACTGTGGTTCGCCATTGCGTAAAACATTTCAAAACGATAAATATAAAATTAAAATCACACCCCATAAATATTATCCGTCATAATTTCGTGAACGAGATATTTACTTTAACGATTTTTGCGCACTATATAAGCAGCAGGTCTATGCTCAGAGCTATCCAGTGATCTCTCCAAACTCTTCGAACGAGCTTCGCTGAAGAAAAGAGTGAAACTTACCATTTATTTCGAATAAATACTCAATAAAAAAAAATGGACTTGGAGGCAATCAACCAAATCGCTCGTTTGGAGCACTATTTACCGACGAAAAAACGAGACGAGTTAATAGTTGGTGAGAAATATCTTGTCACAGGATTCAAGACTGTCAACACTCAGTTTGGAAAGAAAGTATTGGTGGAAATAGACGGTTCATTTACCGTTTTCCTACCGAAACGACTCTCCGACCGATTCATCGAGAAACCAGAGGAACTGCTCAACTTCGAGGCGAAATCCGCTGAAAGTCTGCTCTACATCGAGTTTCTTCCTGGACGATTCAACCCATGTCAATTCATTTTGAATGATGAATAAATGGAAACTAGAACTGCTATGAAGAATATAAATTCGAAAACGTCAATGTTGCTTTTTTTTGTAGTATACCAATGAAATTGAATAAAAAAATTAATTTCGATAGCAATTGCATTTTACCAGTTATTAAATATATCCTTTATTATACACATAAATTTTTTCAATTAAGAATACATTTTTTTCTTTATTCGATAATAATGTTGTTTTCAAAAAGTTGAATTGAAAAAAATGTTAGTAGATGTAGTATAATAATAATAATAATAATAATAATAATAATAATAATAATAATAATAATGATGTAATTAAGTGTTTTTTTAAGGGAAATAATAACTAAAAGAATAGTATCAAATGTTAGGTGATAGACGAGTGAAATAATTAAGTTTTTTCAAAAGCTGAAATAAGAAGAATAATGATGAATTATATAATAATAATGAACTATTTGTGTATGTGAATGTGAATGTGTGTGATTTCTTATTCACACATCTTGCAGAGCTTTTGTTTCCGGTTCCTCAATCGCCAGTCCCAAGGGCCGTGACCAAACATGGAGTGATCCAGCCGCTCCAGCTTCACCACTGCAGGGCGAATTTTGCGCGTTCTCATTTTCCAATGTTCTGAAAAAGAATGAAAAATGAAGAAAACCCAAGCTTTTAGCGTTTTATCGATATACATAAGAAATAGGCAAGCAAAAATACCTGGATTTTCATTTGGTGGCGGAAGTGGCGATACCTCTGGTTCAATTTCTTTCTGAGTTGATGCTGCGGACGTTGATGGTACTGGGGATACAATTGTTTTAGTTTTCTGCTGATCCGATGCTGCAGACGTGGATGGTCCTGGGTATACGATTGGCTCAGGTTCCTGCTGATCCGATGCTGCAGACGTGGATGGTCCTGGGGATACGATTGGCTCAGCTTCCTGCTGATCTGATGTTGCAGACGTTGATGGTACTGGGGATACGATTGGCTTCGTTTCCTGCTGATCCGACGCTACAGAAATTGACGGTACTGGGGATAGAGTTGGCTTAATTTCCTGCTGATCCGATGCTGCAGACGTTGATGGTTCTGGTGATAATGATGGTATTGTTGATGGTAGTGGCGATAGTGCTAATGGCTCTGGTGATGCTAATGAAGCTGGTGAATTTGGTGGTGCAGATGGTAGCATGGGTGAAACAGATGGAGGTGGTGCTGATAATATTGGTGAATGAGGGGGAGCTGGTAAGTCTGGCGATGGTGAGCGTGGTGGGCCCAATGCTTCAACTGGTGGTGGGACAGGAGCAGCTGGTCTTGCTTGATTCCTCTCTCTTTCATCCATCTGCCAAATAATGTGCTCAATCATCATTGGTCGTCTCGTAATCCGCATGGCCTTGACCACCTGGGTGAGGTAAGCACGGCAGGCTTTGTGTCTTATTTCAGGTGATTGAAGGTATCTTTCCCATGACTCCGTACAATGGACGTAATAAAGTTCTGGTAAGAGCTCTCGCAATCCATCCTGAGCCGGGAATTCCATAATAAGATGCTCGAACTCACAAGCATAGTCTGAACACTCGTTTCGCAATGCTGTAGAAAAAAATTGATAATAAAAGTAAAAAAGAATTTTTTGGATTTTTTGTAATTGCAAATAAATTGTAATTTTTTACCATCGGAGTATGCATCGTGGCGACTATCCACCTCCACGTTGAAATGATGCTCAGCCATACGTGCTCGTTGATCTTCCTGAAGGGCGCCAGCAACCATCGAATAGAAGAAAGTTTCTGCATACGTGGGAGCTTCTGTTAGATATCGATCAAGGACACCTTGGTGCATGAGTCGATGAGCAACTGAGAAGTAATTTCCAAATGCTTCCCATCTCACGCTGGCAACCACTCGATGAAGTTCCAAGTACTGTGAAAAATTAAGATTAATTAACTTCCAGCGAAATGAACAAAGACAAAAAATTAATTTTTCTAATTAAGTAAAAAAAAAAATGTAAAGAAATTAATAAAATAAAGAATGAGAAAAGCGATGTTTACAGAAGTTTGTTCATATTTCATACAGTATAAATAAAATCAATTTAATTTCCACTCACCGCATTCTTAGTCAAACTGGGGCCTTGCATTTCAATTTATGTCCTTTAACTACACTTGCTACACAAAAACAGAAAGAAAATTCGCTCTTCCTCAAAAAAAAAAAAAAAAAAATTCACAAACGCATTCAAATAAAATAAATTGTCACTTGAAAAACTATACGAAAAAAGAATGAGTACTTTTTAATTATTTGAACCAAGCTGAATAACAGATATCACTTCCAAAAACACCTTGTTATAGTTTCAATCAGAATAATCAATTTAAACACACGAAACGATAAAAACTTTCAATAATTAATGCTGAAATAACTTATTTTGGGTGCTATAACCAAATGAATAAGATGGAAATTAACGCGGTTGAATTAACTATTTTCAATTGAATTTAATAAGTGAATTGACAGCTGAGGAACGAAGTGCACACTCCGGTGAAGAATACTGGACTGATTTTTACCATAGAGAGTGCGTAAGCCCAAAACTGTCATACGTATCATTTGACACTTTCGGGATGATGCGTTCTGTTATGAAAGCAGCATCAATGGTCCTATTCATTGGAGATCCCGCGTGCTCGCACGTACTCGTAACGTAAACCTGACCTTCGCGCCAAACGTAAACATTGTCTCCCCACAGCAGACTCACTCGATGGATCATACCCAGTGTTTCAAACTGATTATAATAACTTTGAATAAATGAAATAAAATAAAAAGAGAATTGAGGAGATGCTTAATTCGTACACCATATACTGTGAGGAGATTGAAAGGGAGAGGGAATAAAACTGTACAAAATCCAACATCATTAGAATTTCAATTCTTTTTTATTGTCAAAATACATTTTATTTTTAAGAAGATGAATAATAATCATTTGCACATTTTGCATTGACTTTTTATTGGTTTGCCTTCTTCATCGTGAATCTCAATGAACCAAATATGTCCATGCTGGCAACGATGATATTTTGCTGCAATTCCGTTGATTACCAAACATCGATTTGTTTCTGGATTGTCCTCATTTGCAATAATTTCCTCGATTTTCTCTTTGATTTTTTTCATTGAAAGCTCATCACTCTGCCACTCTTCAGGGATTGATATGTGGATTACATTCTCCTTGTTTTCAGGTGTGAAAAAAATGTCTCCATTACATGCAACATCCATCTTTGCACGAGCTCCTGCTACAGTGATGAATTTCTCCTCATCCTGGCTGAACATAGCCCTCAGAATTTCAAGAAATAGGTCATTTCTTGTGATTTTATTTTCCCATTCAATTGGAATATTAATATGGAGCTTGAAATCCCCATCATCCTCGGATTCCCCCTCAGTACTGTGGAGATTTTGACTCATTGTGATTGCTGAAAACTAACTCCCATCTGTCATTGAATACAAAAAAACAGTAACGGAGAAAATGAAAGAATAAAAAATTTGATTGTACTTACTCTATGAAATTTAGCTGGAGTAAATGAGAGAACGAATCGTATTGAGATTCTTAGGCACACACCAATCATTTTATAGGAAACCATTCTCCAAGGGGAGGAGTAATTTTTGAGGAATTCAGCCAATCGTCTTTAGGCTTGAATCATCATACATTTAATGTTCATAAAACTTCTTTTTGCGTATGATTTTTTCACGGTCAGTTCTTCAAGAACAGAGATTATAATAGAATGAAAGATGTGAAGTGATGAAGAATTTATGAGAGTGTGGCATTTGATCTGCGATCAGATTGCAGTCTCTCATATTTAGCACGTATGATAAACATTTGGAAATATGTGGTTCGGGTGATATTATTATTAAAAATCTATCATCGCTCCAACGAAGACTGCGGAATAGAGGTCTGTGCAATCTCTCCAGTACAATATTTACAATATAAGTATGTGACTATGACAGACTCGAAATTTAGCAAAATAAACTGAGTTCGCTACACGTCTCATGAATTTTTATAATCACTCATCGATGAATCACTCACGTGACTCGAGAAAAGAGTATCACAGTTTATATGGTGATTGACAAAAAAAATCCTATGAGATTCAGCTTTTTCATAAATATTTGCGAGTGAGAATGATATTAAACATAAGAGATAAATTGCGAGAATGATTTCATTACGTTGCAGTATCCATCTCCATATTTCTACCCCCACTTTGATTCTTTCCAGAGTATATAAGAGGTCGTCATACGAATATTTCCATGCATCGTCTTCTTCAAATTCTCGAAATTTCCTTCCAAGAACCATTAGAATCATGGAAGTTATTATCGATATTCAGGGTTTTGTTCATGGTAATAACAAGTTTGTTTTGAAAGAGTTAGCTGCAGTGTCACTGCAATCCTCTGATTTGGGGAAACCATTTACTGCATGTATTCTCTTCAAACCACCATGTCCATGGCACCAATTAGACGATAAAAGTGCAAAAACCAACTCGTGGCTGAAGAATCATTTCCATGGGCTATCATGGGATAGTGGAACTGTCAACTATAATCTCATTGAGGAAGAGTTGAAGATGATGTTGGAGGACGTCAAACGGATCTACATGAAAGGCTTGCAGAAAATTGAGTGGTTGCAGAATATCATCGGAAATCGTGTCATCATCAATCTGGAAGATTATAGCTGTCCAAGTTTGAATTCTTTGACACTCTTTCAACTATGTCATCACAAAGAAGTTCATTTAAAAAGCAGTAAAATTGGTGGAATAGCTGTCTGTGCAATGGATAACGTTCGTCATCTCAAGTACTGGTTCGAGAAGAATTGGGGTGTGTGGGAAAATGCACCGAGCAATGCACCGTCTCTATTTTCTATGAAACCTGAGGATATGGTGTATTTAACTGCCGAATTTCTACGTCAATCTGCATCACATAAATACATTGAAGATGTATGGGATAAGCTGCCTGAGCACTTACAAAAAAATCCATTGATTGCAGAATGTCGCAGGTGTAAAATACATCATAATTCCAGTACTGGACCAGTTCCAATGATTAAGGACTGTAGAGTGTGCAAAGGTGATGATGAGGCATATCAGAAATTCCGTGATGATGAACGCAATGCTCGTAAACGAGAATATAAAAATTTATTTGCTGGTTCGAAAAATGAGAGAGAACTGAGGAATCTATTTTTCGATACAATAGATGGAGGTTCAGACGATGGAAAAGAATTCAATATAAATGAGTAAAAAAGAGGGGGAATTTCTATATGCTTATGATGTTTTATCAAAATCATTTTTTTTCAAAATGTACTGGTTGTTGCTTTGAAGAATAAAATTAATGTATTCGTAAATCACTTCTCCATATTTTATTTATCCCCTCTCTCAATTCCACATCCCCCCCACTCCCGTAAATTCTTAATATAGACTTGTAGTATATAAGAGGAAGATTTTGTCTCAATTGATTAGTCAGAAGTTTCGAAGTAATCATTATAGTCTCCCTGACATCTTGAAAAAATCGCGAATCGAAATTGTTTTCCAAATTATACATCATGGAGGTCATTGTGGATCTGGTGGGATTTTTTAAAGGAGTCAATGAAGAATTCATTGTGAAAGAGGTCGCAGTAGCTACTGTAAAACCTACTGATGGTGGTAATTCATGGGTTTCTTATTACGTATTCGCACCTCCGTGCCCCATGGAGGACTTGGATGCGAAAAGTTTAGCAATGAATTCGTGGTTAACGTCATTTTATCATGGATTATCATGGCAATCTGGAGACACACGTTATAATCAAGTTAAACCTGTGCTACGGCGACTCTTTAAGAATGTTCGACTCATACATGTCCTAGGAGAAAAAAAAAGATCACAGTTGGAGAAATTGATAGGATATGGTTATAAAATAAATAATTTAGAATATTTTGGCTGTCCAGAGTGGAGGGACTTGAAGAAATTTTCGGTGTACGGACATAAATTCCTTCACTGTTACACAAAGGAGTCTGAAGATTTTTATTGTCCATTGGATAATGTTGGTCGAATAAAACTGTGGTATGAAAAGAACTGGGGAGTTTGGCCAGGACATCTAGCCGAAGCAGTTGGTGCTCCTAGTCTCCTTGATATGGAACCAGAGAAAATGATTCATCTTGAAGCTGAATTTCTTAGTAGATGTGCCTCTCACATTTACATCGATGATGTGTGGGATAAGCTTCCAGATCATTTGAAGAAAGATCTACGGATTGCTGAATGTCGTAAATGCCGTAAACATCATGATCCCACTTCCAATGATTCATTACCAATGATCAAAAACTGTCAGATGTGTCAGAATAATGATGATGCTGACAATGAGAATGGAGGCAAGGTGGAGGATAAACAGAAAACTGGAAAAAATGACGAGAAAGAGGAAGAAGAGGGGGAAGAATTGGTTGGAGATGTAGAAGACAAGAAGGAAGACCATTCAAGTGGAGAGGAAGAAGAAAAAAATTCGGATATGAAAGAGCATGAAGATAAGAATAGAGAAAAAATAACCATCAAAGAGAACGTGAATGGAGGAGAGGGGGAAAATTCAAAAGAAGAAAAAATAAAAACGAACGTAGTCAATGTGGAATACGGAGAAGACCAAACTGAACAGCCTGAAGAAAAAATTAATGAGAAAAAATAAAAATTGTTCAATGTTTTTTATTTTTTATTTTTTATTTCACACATGTATATCTTTTTTTGATAAATAAACCTTTATATACCATCACTCCTTGTCTATATATCTCTCCCACTCTACTTGAATTTAATGTAAACAAACTCACGCCTATATAAATGAAGAATTGAATAATTTGGTTCATCAAATGATTTGGACAACGATCGATCCAGTATTCATAATTCGTTGAAATGTGTGAATATCCATACATACGTTTAATGAAAAATGTGTATATCCCAAAACAATGGATTGAACGTGGAGCATGTCCACGACAAATTTATAAAAAGATTGTCTCTATTCTCAATGATCGTGAGAAAAAACCTTTATGGGATTGGTTTCTCACTATCAAAGGCATCAGGACAGAAGTAGCTGTCATTAGAAATGGAGAATACCATTTTCTTCTACATCCTCAGGAAGATTCATTCTTCGAGAATTCATCTGATTCTGATGGGAGAACGTCCCCTTCCTGTAGCTCATGTCATCACACAGACGATGAAGAGACAGAATAAAATTTTGAATAAAATTATTAACTCATTAAACATTGTACACTTGTTCTATTTTGATATGAATAAAATTTGGAATTTAAAATAATAATGTGTATCTCTCATTGAATTGAAAACTCCACTCGATTCTTAGATTATTAATCTACTATCTATCTCCTCATTTCTTCATTACAGCACTCAAATTATAGCTGATGAATGTTCTCCCAAGGTCATAGATATGCCATCTATCTGTTCGAATCTATCCCCTTGCATCTATCCCCTCTCATCTATCCCCTCTCATCTATCCCCTCGCCTCTCTCACCTCGCATCACTCCCCTCCCCTCCCCTCCCCTACCACCCTCACACCCCTCCTCTCTGACCTCACCCCACCGCATCCACCTACAACCTACTCGCGGCCCTCCGGACGCGCTGTCCCAGAACCCCCCTTGAAATTGCCGCTGTCCCAGAACCCCCCTTATATAACTACTAATGACATCTTATTAGCTATATCTTGAATTAGATTCAGGCTCCTTCTGATAAGATCTCGTGGGCTAGATCCTAAAAAGTTTTTTCTGAAATTATCTTGAATTTTTTTCGTTTTTCTCATTCCGAATTTTCCGGTTAATTTCAAGTAGGAGAAGTATTAGTCACATTGTCACTTTAATGGTATCAACAAAAGTCTCCACAATTACTTTCTATCTTGATGAGAATAGTACATGTAATGCATGAAAATTGCTTTGTTTTTTACTAACTTGTCCTCATTCTTTTTTCTACAGGAGGACAATTTTATGTTCATTTGATGTGGACTCGCATGCAATTTGCGGGAATTGGTTCGTTTCACTCAGCCAAACATAAAAATATATTTCAAATATTTTTCTATGGTTTTATCATTGAATTGATGTGTTTTGATTGGTCTGGAGTCGGTCATAAGATTTCGAGTCTAATAGAGAAAATCCTGATTAAATTTTTTTCAAAAATCCACCGAATTTTTTCTGGAAGTTCCTAACCAATTGAACGAAAAAAAACCATTAAATGAAATTGAGATCATAACCGAGTTCTGCATAACCCGAAACCACGATGAGGACGTAGTGGTGCATAGGTCTCGACTAGAGATGGACAATGACGTTCATTTTTTCACCGACGTCATATGACCAAAAAATGACCGTCTTGTGACGGTCACATGACGTCACAAAATTTTTAATGGAAAATGACTGTCACAATTAAATTAAATTTATGCTTGTCAAGGAATGGAAAATGAATGAGATGGTAAAATACATCTATATAGATGTAAAATGACCGTCATTAAATTTCTTCAATTTGTGACGGTCATTTTTTTCAGTCAATTTTGAAAATCAGTAACTATTCAATACATTTGATTGCAATATGAATTTTTTATCCGTTAATTCAAACGAGTTTTAATTGAGTCTTTCATTTCTAAATTTATTTACTTTTGTCAAGGAATGAAAAATGATTGATGGTAAAACATCTATATAGATGTAAAATGACCGTCATCAAATTTCTTCAATTTGTGACGGTCATAATTTATTTTCCTCTTATGGCCGTCATTCAGTGAAATTTTGTGACCGAATTCTGTCACGGTCACAACTACTCCGTGACGTGACATGACATGACCGTCATATGACCGTTTTGTGACGCGTCATGTGACGGCCGCCCATCTCTAGTCTCGACGGAGAGCCTATCACGACCCAGCCTATCAACAATGCTCGACATTTTGATTGAAGATTTTTATTGGTTCAAACTCCAACCACCTTCATTGGGCATGAAAAATTTACTTCACATTATTACAAAACCAAGTACTTTATGTACGTTGTACTTTCAGAATCGTACTTTTCTCCTCCGTTAATCAAAGATACGTGGATATGTACATACTTATGGATATTTCTTTAAAACATCATTCTTTAACGTTTTGGGATATCCAGAGTCATATCCCGATGATATCTCAAATTTGAAAAATGTCGCATTTACAGTGCTTCCATTCGGAAGCAGAAAAGAACATCGCCGCCCTAAAAAACTAGTGGCGTGTTTGCTATCTATAGCAATGGAATCATCGAAAACAATCTACCGCCAATATTTCTATTAATTTCAGGAGTTTTCCATAATATTTGCCTGAATATTTAGATGTGTCCATTTTACCCCTCATGTCCATTTTACCCCACCTTCCCTTATTCACTACAGAAATTAGCTCCACTTGAATAGTTTAAAATTATGAAATTACCTTTTCGCATACAACAACGGAACTAGCATGAAACTTTGCCAGTCCCCTCATCGCTAGAAGACAGTGTTGAAGATCCAGACCAATTTGTCGATCAGCCATACGATATCCCAATTGACATAGATCTTCGACCACTAAAAATTGCGGATATTCATCACGTGCATGAAAGCATTTTGCACTCAATTTTATGTCATCCAGAAGCATATGCATTTCTTCCAATGCTGACGTCATCATCTAGATTTCCGTATTGTAAAATCCTTCCCCATCAATCTATCAAAGAATCAGAAATGAAAATCAAGTAGTCAATAAGCCGACTTTTTCTGACATCCGTTTTTTGAGAAGGGAGCAGTCGATTATTTCTCGGGCAGAAATTTCTCGGAAAAAATTTCTCGAAATATATTTCTCCGAAAAAAATTCTCTGACGAAAATTCATATTCAACACATACAAAGCCTATGGAGAAATTTTCGCCAGAGAAATTTTTTCCGAGAAATTTCTTCCGAGGAATTTATTTGGAGAAATATTTCCCTACACCCTTTGAGAATATTTGGGAACTAAGTGAAATAGAGCGATTTCGCCCTTTTTCGCACTTTTAAGAACCACAGAACAAGTCCCTTAATAATAAAAAAAAAGTCCCTACTTGAATTCCATCATTTCGCTTAGTTCCCACCATTTTCTCAAAAAACGATTGATGATTTTTTTTATCAATCTAGAAAATGTTATCTTACTATTTCTCTATGTATTCCTTCCGAGGTCAAAGTGAGTTTTACAATGAGCGATTTTTTATATGTTATCTCTTGATTTTTGGAATTTCGAGTGTATTCCACGTTTATAGGATACATATCACTGCCATAATTATCCCCCGCTTGTGCTGCAAAATTTACTGCAATTTTGACAATTGAAATTGTTTTGGCCCCTTCAGAACTCTTCAAGATCTTCTCCAACAGCTCTGCAGTCAGTCCTGGTGGCATTGCTATAGCCATTATTAATGAATCCAAAGAATTTCGAGAGTCAATTGATGCAAAAAAAAAAACTCTTGGAATTCACTTGACACTCTTGACTAATGATACGTTCTCTGATTATTCAGTATTTCTTTTCCTCACAAAAATTTCATATCTCTTGAAAAATATTTGCTTTTTATTTTGACAATGATTGGAATGATATGATAGGTGGAATTCTTTATTCCAGTGTTGAGAGACTGAATGAACAAATCAACTGAACTTTTCAATTTCATTTATCACTTGGAACAGAAAATAGCCTCAAACAGAAATCTTGGGACGTGTTACTATTGGACGTAATTTATGGATACTGATGATGAATTTTGATTTCAAGCATTTCATACAATTTTGGAAACCTCTAGTTCCTCCTCTAGCAAATTAGATAAAGAAGAATTTACAATGAGAAGATGATAAAAATGAGACTAAGGTCATTGGTCATAAAGATAAATTTCAATGATTTTTTTTTTAATTCAAGGGAAATTGTCCAAATATAATTGCTCTTCATTTTTTTTCGTATTTTCCGTCAATTTCTCAGAATATTTTGGTAATTGAGCGAAATAGGACGATTTCGTAGAGAATTTTAAAAGTTACAGAAGAGGCTTATGAAGAAATAATCCAATTTCGTTAGGCTTTCGAGATAATTTTAGAAAAGCGAAAGAAAACAGAAAGAGCAAGATACAAATTTTTCTCTCAATCATTTTTTCAATTCTTTTTTTGGAAAGTAACCGAAATAGGGCATTCTGTCCTTATTCTCTTTGTTATAAAATTTCAATAATTACAGAAAAGGACTCAAAGGGCCTATCTCTATTAGTTTTCGAGATATTCTAAAGAGAAGGTAAAACAAATGGATCCATCCCGTTTTACCCCTTCGCTGCTTAATTCAAAGTTACTCATAAGCTATTCCGTTTATCTGACTGTAACGAAGTCATTAGGATTACAGAAATTTGGTTGACTCTTATCTGAAACCGAGATTGACCTTTATCCCCTTACCATTTTCGCTACAATTTCCGAGGGTTACTAAGAATATTCGAGCACTGGTTCTATTTCAATTTTTTTTGCAAATAATTAAATTAAGTGAATTTCTGAGAACAGAAGTCTCAGATAGCTTTTCGATCAAAAAACTGGATTTATTCTGAAAATATTATTTTAAAGGCTAAAACTGAAGGTGAGTCGGTGGAGGAGAAAAAAGCTAGCTTTTCGATTGAAAAAAAACGGTATTTATTCTAAAAATATATTTATTTTTTTTATAGTCTATCAAAGTCCTGGAGATACGCCCCTTTGATTCTAATGAGTGATACTTGCGGAGAAAAGTGACAGGATGAGTCAAGGATTGAAAAAGTAAGTCATTACATAATTATTTTGTTTTCATGACTTTATTTATTATTGGATTGAATTCAATAGCGAAGAAGTGAAACAAGATGGTAGAAGAAGAGCTTTTCTCCAGTGAATGAAGTGAAATCTTGTTTATAAAGATTTCATTTGAAGAAATAACATTTATGAGATCAAAATTATTGATGGATTGGATTTTTCTTTCATCGATTCAATTAATTCCTCCGATATTCAACGATTCGTGATTAACTGAATGCAGATAATGGGTTGAGATATTGAACATGCTTCAATTTTATTCGAATGAAATTTGTATAGTTCTTAGTTTTAATTTAGGAGTAAAAAAAATGGAGCAGGATGAATCGATTTATCTCTGCGAACATTCCCGATGGAATATCTTGGAAACTGAGCAAAGCAGCGCAATGTCACCTCAGACTATTCAACACACTCTTAATTCTCTAGGATAAAACCATTACAGTACAGCCTCGCTATTTGCAACCCATTTCGACATCAGAACCCCACTATTTGCAACTGACCCCTCAACTCCTTTCAGTCCCCACCACCGACATTTAACTTCTCCTATAGTAGCTAATAAGAATAAAGGGAAGGAGGGAGCAGCCCGCCATGAATTTGAATGTTATCCCATCCGTAAATATATATGTTATATACCGTGAAGGCACCAGTTACCGGACGGTTAAGGCAATGGTACGGGTTTCCGGACAAGTTGGAATTAAATTATTAAAATGATAAAAAATTTCAATTGAGGGAATCAAACTACTCACTTGATTGTTAGTTTAACATTTTGCAAGTATTGAAAAACTAGATTTATTCACTTGAATATTAATTATTAGTATATTTTGCTGCTGAATCCGGAAACTGGGACCCATCCGGTAACCGGGTCTATCATGATACCCATCTTTGAATGAATGAAATAAAATAAATATGAGATTGGCTTCAATTAATTAGAGAAGTATTTTTTGTCTAAATTAGTTTCCTGTATTTCCTGCAGTTTGAATCTGTATCATGAAAGTAATAAATATGCTCATTCAAAATTCCAGAAAAACAAAGAATGAATCATTCGAAATGATATCAAGGCTGAATATGGTTTAAATGGACAGCTGGAATTTTTTTTTTTTTTTAAATAGCCTCTTTAATACATGGAAGTGACGAATGCGCTCTCAATCTCTGGTAGAAAGTAGTGGGGCCAAGTAGGCGGTACTAAAGTTGCAAACTGCGGGGTGAAAAAGTTGCAAATAGCGGGGTAGTTGCAAATAGTGAAGTTGTAAATAGCGGGGTTGTACTGTATCTTGAAACGTGGTCGCTCTCTCTGTATTCAGGTCCCAACGCCATATTATGTGATGTCATGTTTTGCCAGCCAGCCTCCATATGGCCACTCCTTATGGAGATTCTCTTGGGCTCAGTCCGATGACTCGTCGAGTATCTCTCGCGTGATCCTCGACTCACCCGGTTACAGAGCTCATTAATAATCTAATCTAATAATCCAATTTCATCCCAATGAATCAATCTCCGTGACATGGCGTTCATGAGATCCGGTGAATTATATTTTTCCAGATCATTATATCGACCATTCTCATCTATAATCTCTTCTAATTTCTTCGCTCTATCTTTTTTCTGCAGCACAAATGGCAGAATGATACAAGCAGTCAGTACTCCATAAAGTTCCAATCTCTTCATTGATTTCTTCAAATCAGCTAGTGTTGGTGATGGAGTTCTGCAATTGATTCTCTTCATTGTTTCACTTAATGTCTGGTGATATTCATTAATGAGTTTATCTGCATGATTGATGGCGACTTCTTCAGATGGACTTGAGTTGAGGAAATAATGGAGATCTATTGCTGGTGAGGCGTAGACACAAAATTGAAAATCCACCTGGAGTGAAGGAAAGAAATGTTCCTAATTAAGTTAGTCATGTACTTATTAATTCAGTAGTACAGATGTAAATCCAGGGAAACTCGATTTTTTGTTATTTACACGTATGAAAGTGCTTCATAAAGAATATTTCTCTACAAAGAATTGAAACTTTTTTTTCACAAAAAAAAGGAACTTTTCATAAACACTTTGTAAGGTCATTATCAGATCTTCATGAAGTATTTTCATGTTTATCGCCGGAAAATATCTCGGAAATCGAGTGAAGGAACGCAGTTGTGTCCCCAAGCACTGTTGCAGAGAACTTACCGAGATATTTCCAAAAAAAAACTATTGAAAAAAAAAATCGACTTGTCCTGTTGAAGAAAAATTGATTGACTGGTGCTATTTTATCAACTCACAAAGGTATGAGCTACAGGCTCATTCTGTTCGTTGTACCGGAAGAGCATATTGTTGACCCAGCAATCCCCATGATTGATGACATTCAATTCTGCCTCATCAGGCTGCCTCAGCAGAGCTATTTTCTCGTAAATAACTTTGGATAATTTAATCAGCTTGTCTCCGCATATTTCACCGATGCCAGGCCAAGTTGCTGCAGTCTCTGCGAGGATTGAGATCCCAGAAGTGATCATATTCTTGAATCCAGACGTAACATTCAGATGACAAATGCCTTTATTGTACCTGGATCTGTATTCCGGATGCTTAAAAAATCAGAGTTAATAAATTAATAGAAAAGAGATAAATTAAAACTTTTAAGAATATCTCAAAAACAGAGTGAGAAGGACAATTTCGACCCCATTCTTTTTTTCGTAACTCTTGAAAATTTATACAAAAAAGGTTCCATGCAAAAAGGACGTATCTCCATTAGTTTCCGAGACATTAAAAAAAAAAATGACAACTAGATTTTTTCTTTTTCCTCATTTACTACAGAAATTAGCTGCAATTGATTAGTTTCATGTTGTGTACTTACTTTTTCGCAAACAGCAACGGAACTAGCATGAAACTTTGCCAGTCCCCTCATCACTAGACGACAGTGTTGAAGATCCAGGCCAATTTGTCGATCAGCCATACGATATCCTAATTGACAGAGATCTTCGACTACTAAAAATTTTGGATCTCCTTCATGTGCATAAAAGCATTTTGCACTCAATTTCACATCATCCAGAAGCATTTGCATTTCTTTCAACGCTGATGTCATCACAGAGATTTCCGTGTTGAAAATTCCTTCATCATCAAACTATCGAAAAATCGAGAATAAAGATCAGTAGCCGATAAGTCGACAGTTTATGGCACATACCTCCAAATGAGAAGCCAAAAGGAAAGGAAAAAAAGTCTACTTTTTCTGGCTTCCGTTTTCTGAGAATATCTCGAGGATTAAATGAGATAGGACTATTTTGTCCGGATTTTTTCTATTGTAGAGAATTTTGAAAGCTACAATAACAATTGCAACAAAAATTTCCTTATTTCCTCTAGTTTCGAAGATATTCGCAGAAAACTAATGATGAAAAACTGTATTTTTCTTCAATTCAAAAAATTTTATCTTACTATTTCTTTATGCTTTCCTTCTGATGTCAAAGCCACTTTGACAAGAAGCGATTTTTCTTCTGTTATCTCTTGATTTCTGGAATTTCGAGTGTATTCAACGTTTATACGATATATATCACTGGCGTAATTATCCCCCGTTTGTGTTGCATAATTTACAGCAATTTTGACAATTGAAATTGTTTCGTCCTCGGCAGAACTCTTCAAGATCTTCTCCAACAGCTCCGAAGTCAGCCCTGGTGGCATTGCTACAGCCATTATTGATGTATTCAAAAATTTCGAAAGTCAAATTATGCAAAAAAAATGCTTTGAATTCACTTGATACTTTTGACTAATGACACTTTTTTCGATCACTCAGTTTTTTTTTTTCCTCACAAAAAATTTCATATCTTTTGAAAAATATTTGTTTTTTATTTAGACAATAATTGGAATGATACGACAGGTGCAATAACTCTTCCAAGGCTGAGAGACTGAATAAATGAATTAACAGAACTTTTCAATTGCATTCATTACTTGAGAACAGACGATAGTATCGGACAGAAGTCTCAGGACGTGTTGCTATTGGACATAATTTATGGATACTGATGATGGATTTCGATTTCAAGCATTTTTTACAATTTCGAAAGCCCACGTTCTTCGTCTAGTGAATAAGATAATGAAAAATTCACAGTGGGAAGATAATAAAATGGCATTAAGGTCATTGGACACAAAGATAAGATTCAGCTATTTTTTTTTTAATTCAAGGGAAATTATTCAGGGATAATTATTCCTTACTTTTTCCCTCATTTTCGTTCAATTTTTGAGAATATCTCAGAAACTAATGGTGATACGTCTTCTTCTCAAGAAAAGGTGAAAAACAGAGACTTATCCCGTTTTATCCCTTCGCTGCTGAATTCAAAGCTGCTTACAAATTTTTTCGTTTATCTGAATTTAGTCAAGTAATTAGCATTACAGAAATTTTGTCGAGTCTTATCTCAAACTAAGATTGACCTCTATCTCCTTATCATTTTCGCTACATTTCCGAGGGTTACTTGAAATATTCGAGCACTGGTTCTATTTCTATTTTTTCCACGAATAATTAAATCGAGTTAATCTCTGAGAACAGAGAGATCAAAGTTCTGGAGATGCGCTCTTTTGATTCTAGTGAGTGATACTTGAGGAGAAAAGTGACAGGATGAGTCAAGGGTTTAAAAGGTAAATCATTACATAATTATTTAATTTTCATGACTTGATTCATTACTTGATTGAATTCAATAGCGAGGAGATAAAACGAGATGGTAGAGGAAAAAATTTTCTCCAGTCAATAAAGTAAAATATTATTTATAAAGATTTTATTTGAAGAAATAGCATTTGTGAGGTCAAAACTATTTTCTCGACATTCCACAATTCATAATTAATTGAATACAGATAATGGGTTGAGATATTAAATATTCTTCAATTTTATTCGAATAAAATTCGCACACCTCTAGTTTCAATTCAGTAGTAAAAAGATGAAACAGGACAAATCGATTTATCTCTGTGATTTTCCTCGATCACAAAATATCTTGGAAACAAAACGAGATAGCGCGATTTCGCCCTATTCCTTTCTCGTGGAGAATCACAAGACTCACGAAAAAGGAAAAGGGCAAAAACGATGGCATCTCCATTAGTTCCTGAGATATTGTCAAAAAAAAACAACTGATAAAAATGATCCATCTATCCTGTTCTCCCTCTTCACTACTGAATTCATTCCTTTTTACCTGAATCTGAGCCCATTAATAATCTAATCTAACAATCCAATTTCATCCCAATGGACCAGTCTCCGTGACATGGCGTTTATGAATTCCGGCGACTTATATTTTTCCGAATCATTATGCCGACCATTCTCGTCTATAATCTCTTCTAGCTTCTTCGCTCTATCCTTTCTCTGCAACGCGAATGGCAAAGCTATGCAAGAAGTCAGCACACCATAAAGTTCCAATTTCTCGATTGATTTCTTCAAATCAGCTAATGTTGGTGATGGCGTTCTGCAGTTAATTCTCTTCATTGTTTCACGTAATGTCTGGTGATACTCATTGATGAGTTCATCTGTATGATTGATGGTGACTTCTTCAGAGGCACTTGAGTTGAAGAAATAATGGAGATCTATTGCTGGTGAGGCGTAGACGGAAAATTGAAAATCCACCTGGAGTAAAGGAAAAAAATGTTCCTAATTAAGTTAGTCATTCACTTATAAATTCAGCAGTAGAGATGTGAATCCAGGGAAACTCGATTCTTTGTTATTTATTGCCGGTAAATATCTCGAAAATTGAGTCAAGCGCAATTTCATCTTCACTCGTTTTTTTGTAGAGAATTTTCAGGACTGCAAAAAAAATCTCAATTTTCGAGATATTTTCAAGAAATTATTGAAGGAAAGAATTGACTTGTCCTGTTCAATGGAAATTAATTAAATGGTGCTATTCCATCAACTCACAAAAGTATGGTCCACAAGCTGATCCTGTTCATTGTAACGGAAGAGCATATTGTTGACCCAACAATCCCCATGATTGATGACATTGAATTCTGCCTCATCAGGCTGCTGCAGAAGAGCTATCTTCTCATAAATAACTTTGGATAATTTAATCAATTTTTGTCCGCAGATTTCACCGATGCCAGGCCAAGTTGCTACAGTCTCTGCGCAAGCTGAGACCCCAGAAGTGATCATATCGTCAAATCCAGACGTAACATTCAGAGAACAAAAGCCTTTATTGTACCTTGATTTGTATTCTGGGTGCTTAAACAATTACAATCAATAAATTAATAGGAAAGAGATGAAGCAGAACAACACTATTTTTTCGTTCTTTGTTCTTTTGAAAATATCTCGGAAACTGAGCGAGACAGAGCAATTTAGGACCTCATCCTTTTTTGTAGCTCTTGAAAATTTATACAAGAAAGGTTCCAAGCAAAAAGGGCGTATCTCCATTAGTTTCCGAGACATTCTAAAAAAAAATGACAAAGAATATACTTTTTTCCTCATTTACTACAGAAATTAGCTGCAATCGAATTGTTTAATATTGTGAATTTACTTTTTCGCATACAGCAACTGAACTAGCATGAAACTTCGCCAGTCTTCTCATCACTAGACGACAGTGTTGAAGATCAAGGCCAGTTTGTCGATCAACCATACGATATCCTAATTGAGACAGATCTTCCATTACTAAAAATTTTGGATCTCCTTCATGTGCATAAAAGCATTTTGCACTCAATTTCACATCGTCCAGAAGCATTTGCATTTCTTCCAACGCTGACGTCATCACAGAGATTTCCGTGTTAAAAATTCCTTCATCATCCATCTATCGAAAAATCGAGAATAAAAATCAGCAGCCGATAAGTCGACTGTTCATGGCATATACCCCCAATTGCGAAGCCAAAAGGAAAGGAAAAAAAAGTCTTTTTTTTTTTAAATCCGTTTTTTGAGAATATCTCAGAAACTAAATGAGATAGGACTATTCTGTTCAATTTTTTTTTTTTTTTTTTGTATAGAATTTTAAGAGCTACAAAGGAGACTGTCATGAAAATTTCTTCATCTCTCCTAGTTTCCGAGATATTTTCAAAAAACGATTGAAGAAAAAGTGTTTTTTTTTTTTTCAATTTAAAAAATTTCATCTCACTATTTCTTTGAGTTTTCCTTCCGATGTCAAAGCAACTTTGACAATGAGCGATTTTTTCTCTGTTATCTCTTGATTTCTAGAATTTCGAGTGTATTCCACGTTTATACGATATATATCACTGTTGAAATTATCCCCCGTCTGTGTTGCATCTTCCACTGCAATTTTGACAATTGAAATTGTTTCGTCCCCTTCAGAACTCTTCAAGATCTTCTCCAACAGCTCAGCAGTTAGTCCTGGTGGTATTGCTACAGCCATTATTGATGAATCTGAAGAATTTCGAACGTCAATTTATGCAAAAAAAAAACAAATGCCTCGAATTCACTTGATACTTTCGATGAATAACACGTTTTTTCGATCACTCAGTATTTTTTTCCCCACAAAAACTTCATATCTTTTGAAAAATATTTGTTCTTCACTCTGACAATAATTGGAATGATATGACAGGTGGAATTTTTTTCCAAGGCTGGGAGATTGAATAAATGAATTAACTGAACTTTTCAATTGCAGTTATTACATGAAACCGAAAACAGTCTCAGACAGAAGTGATAGGACTAGTTGCTATTGTACGTCATTTATGGATACTGATGATGGATTATGATTTCGAGTATTTTTTACAAACTTTGAAGCCCCCGCTCTTCGTCTAGTGGATAATGAAGAATTTACAGTGGAAAGATAATAAAATGATTTTTAGGTGATTGAACACAAAGATAAGATCCAATGATTTTTTTTTTTTATTCAAGGAAAATTGTTCAGGGATAATTGTTCCTCATTTTTTCCCTCATTTTCGTTCAATTTTTGAGAATACGTCTTCTTTGCCCTGATCATTATCTGCAAATAATTCCAAAAGCTGGAAGAAAAAAGATGAGGGTGAAAAAAGAGACTTATCTCGTTTTATTTCTTCGTTGCTGAATTCAGTGTTGCTTACAAATTTTCCCGTTTATCTGAAATTTAGTCAAATAATTAGCATTACAGAAATTTCGTCGAGTCTTATCTCAAGCTAAGATTGACCTCTATCCTCTTATCATTTTCGCTACAATTTCAGTGGGTTACTCAAAATATTCGAGCATTGGTTTTATTTCCATTTTTTTCTTGCAAATAATTAAATCAAATGAATCTCTGAAAACAGAAAGATCAAAGTCCTGGAGATACGCCTTTTTGATTCTACTGGATAAACTGACAGGGTGAATCGAGGGTTCATGTAGTAAACTATTACATAATCATTATGTTTTCATGATTTTATCCATTATTCAATTGAAATCAATAGCAAAGAGGTAAAACAGGATGAATCTATTTTTTTCTACTTTTTTTACAAATTATGTTGAACATGGAATTTTTTTTTCCATTCAATGAAGGAAATTTACAGAAACTTTTATTTATAATGAATTTACTTGAAAAGATAATATTTGCGACACAGAAAAAAATGTCCAGATCTGATCAGATCTAATGAGATCTAATTAGATCCAATCAGATCTGACAAAATGGAAATTTTTAACATGAATAGATCTGATAAGTTCTGATTAGATACAATCAGATCTAAATCTGATCAGATCTGTTCAGATCTAACTAGATCTGATTAGATCCAACTAGATCTGATCATTAACAATTATCTAACAATCCAATTTCATTCCAATGTAACAGCCTGCGTGAAATGGCGTTTATGAGCTCCGGCGTATCATGATTTTTCGTATTATTCAAACGACCATTCTCGATTATAATATCCCTCTTTTTGATGGCTTTTTCCTTTTCCTGCAGAACATGCGGCAGAGTGAGAAAAGCAGCCATTATTCCGTAAAGTTCCAATTTTTCCATTGATTTTTTCAAATCAGCTAATGTTGGTGGTGGCGTTATGCAGTTGATTCTTTCCATTGTTTCACGTAATGTCTGGTAATACTCATTGATGAGTTTATCTGTATGATTAATGAGGAGTTCTTCAGAGGGACCAGCATTGAGGAAATAATGGAGATCTATTGCTGGTGAAGCGTAGACAGGAAATTGAAAATCCACCTGGAAAGGGGCAAAAAAATATTCCTAATTAAATTTTTCATTTTACTCATCAACTTTGTAGCAAAGGGGTAAAGCACTGAAGGACTGGATTTTTTTTTATTTGTTCATGAAAGATATCTGGGAAATTTAGTGAGATAGCGTTATTCTGTCCTTGTCTTTTTTTGGTAGAGAACTTGAAGGACTACAAAAAAAGTCCCTACTAAAATTTTAATATCTTATTTACAGAGTGGCGATCGATCTGGAAAACCTGGAAAAGTCAAGGAATTTGAAATTTCGGGAATAGTCAAGGAAAAAGTCAAGGAATTTCAATCTTAGTCATTTTCCAAAGCTATAGATAGGAGAGAGTGGGGCAATGTAAAACGATCTTATAATATGAAGAATATATCAAGGATTTAAAAGTGAAAAGAGGCATGGGTAAGACATACGAGCTCCTCCTTTCAGTACGAAATTGAATAATCCTTTAACTGATTATTGAATCACATTCCCGGAGGGAAGAGATAAAACCGGATACCGTCAATGGCCCGATTAATGCCACTTTTCATACATTTTCATGATTATTGAACTTTTTCGAATTCTCAACTCTAAGTAATTGATAACAGTGGCTAGGAAAAAATTCTGTGGACACCGGACAATCAGAATATCCAATATTTTTCTATTAGATATATTTCTAAAATTAATCTGTTGAATGCGACCAGCGTGCTCAGCGAGATAAAGCCCTAAAGCTCTTCATGTGGGATTAGAGTGCCTCATCAGTTCAATGTGTGATATTGAGGAAATTTAAGTATTTAATAAATCGAAAATTGTATTGATTGTTAGCAAAATCATTGGACTTTCATATAAATTGACGAGTAATTTAAAAATAACGACCAGTGATGGAAATTAATTGATGGCAATTATTGGGACCCTCTATGGCAGAAATCGGGCCATGGTGGCATGAATCGAGCCATGGGCAAAATATTTTCAAAAATATAAATTAAATCATTTTCATCATTAATTCAGGAAAATAATTGATGTAAATGATAGTCCAGACCTTAAATTCTTTCGAGGACAAATCAAATTTGAATTTATGATAAGATATAATTTTTCTATGAAATATATGTGGCAGAATAGGTCTCTTGGTGGCATTAATTGGGTTAGTGACGATAATTCAAATTTTGTTCTTCATTCGTTGAGACTATCAACTCACAAAGGTATGAGCTACAGGCTCATTCTGTTCGTTGTACCGGAAGAGCATATTGTTGGCCCAGCAATCCCCATGATTTATAACATTGAATTCTGCCTCGTTGAGCTGCTTCAGAAGAGCTATCTTGTCGCAAATAGCTTTGGATAATTTAATCATCTTGTATCCACATATTTCACCGATGCCAGGCCAAGCTGCTACAATCTGTGCAAGTGTTGAGATAGCAGAAGTGATCGCATTCGCTAATCCGGACGTAGAATTCAAATAACAAAAGCCCTTAATGTACTTGGATTTGTATTCCGGGTGCTTAAAAAATTAGAAGCATTAAATTCAATAAAAAAAAGAGATAAACCAAAATAATTGAATTTTTTTGGCATTTTGTCTTGTAAAAATATCGGAAACTAAGCGAGATAGGGTAATTTTGCCCTTATTCTCTTTTTGTAGCTTTTGGAATGTTCTACAATGAAGGTTCAGAGCAAAAAGAACATATCTCCATTACTTTCCATGATATTCTGAAAAACGAAATGACAAAAAAATAGATTTGAAGGTAAAAAATCAGCCATCATGGTCACTCTCAAATGATGGGCGATTTTCTACCTCCACACTTCGATAAGAATTTCGGATGACCAAAACTTTAAATTATGACAAAAAATAGATTTATCAGATTTTCCTCATTCACTACAGAAATGAGCTCCAATTGAATAATTCAACATTGTGAATTTACTCTTTCGCATATAGCAACGGAACTAGCATGGAACTTTGCGAGTCCTTTCATCACTAGAAGACAGTGTTGAAGATCCAAGCCAATTCCTTGATCCGCCATACGATATCCCAATTGACATAGATCTTCGACAACTAAAAATTGTGGATCTTCATCATGTGCATAAAAGCATTTTGCACTCAGTTTCACGTCATCCAGAAGCATTTGCATTTCTTTCAACACTGACGTCATCATGGAGATCTCCGTGCTGAAAACTTCTTCCTCATCCATCTATCAAAGAATAAGCAATAAAAGTCAATTGTAGAGAATTGAAGAAAAAAAAAAGAGAATTTCATTTTCTCTGTCATTCGTTTTTTAGGAATATTTCGGAAAATAAGTGAGATATCACGCTATAGGTCTGAGGCATTTTTTGGAGAAAATTTCAAGACTTAAAAAAGGTGTCGATTAAAATTTCATTACCCCACTTAGTTTTCGAGTTATTGTCAAAAAAATATTGAAACACAATATATTTTATTTCAGTTTAAAAAATCTTATATTACTATTTGTTTGTGGTGTCCGTCTAATTGCAAAGTCACTTTGACAATGAGCGATTTTTCTTCTCTTATCTCTTGATTCCCAGAGTTTCGAGTGTATTCTACGTTTATACGATATATATCACTGTTGTAATTATCCCCCGTTTGTGTTGCAAAATTAACTGCAATTTTGGCAATTGAAATTGTTTCGTCCCTTTCAGAACTCTTCAAGATCTTCTCCAACAGCTCCGAAGTCACTCCTGGTGGCATTGCTACAGCCATTATCCAAGAATTTCGAAAGTCAATTTGTGCAAAAAAAACTCCTTGAATTCACTTGACACTTTTGACTGATGACACGTTTTCTGATCACTCAGTATTTTTTTCCTAACAAAAACTTCATATCTTCTGAGAACTATTTTTATTAACTCCAATGTTGAGAAATTGAATAAAAAAATCAACTGAACTTTTCCATTGCATTCATTGCTTGGAACAGAAAATATTCTCAGACAAAAGTCTCAGGACATGTTGCTATTGAATGTAATTTACAGATACTGATGATGAAATTTGAATTTCAAGTATTTCATGGAATTTTGATAACCCACTTTCTCCTTCTGGCAAAGAAGATAATGCAAAACTTACAGTGAGAAGATGATAAGAATAAAATCAAGGCCATCGCTCATAAAGATAAGATTTAATCATTATTAACTTCCCAATAGGAAGTTAGAGGGATTATCCCTGAAACCGAACTTCTTCGGAAGGGTGGGGGAATGGCTAGATTATGTGTTTTGGAGGTTTCTAGAACGATTCCAGGGGGGTTTAGTGATAGAACACAAAAGTGACGGTCATTGGACCGGTCAATTGGCCGTCAATGACCAATTGGCAATGACTGACCATTTTGGTCAAAAAATAATGACCAAATCGTGAGTCAGAAAATTGACCAGAAATGGTTTTGACGGTCAGATTCCATCTGAATAGAGCTGATGGGTTTTTTTTGTGGACCTCTTCTTTTGTGTATTAATCAAAGTCATTATATTTGAGACTAACTAAAGTCGAGAACATTCAGGATAAAAGTAATATGATAGAACGTTACGGAGATATATCTCTATCTGTAAGACAAGAGTAAACTGAATCTATGAGGATAAGTGCAGAATTTATGCAGAGTTTACGATTTGTTGAGAAAATGAAAGAATATTCCTGTGATATCATTGTATTTAAATTTAATAAGCCTCCCTCTCTTCGAAAATATCATTCTACTAAAAGTGACAAAAAAAATGACCGAAGAACAAATTGACGGTTATTTTCCATCTATATAGCTGGATTTCATTACAGATTCTGGTTCGTTATTCTTCAATTGGGTTTTTCAATCGCCGATTATCTACTAAAAATGAGAAATACTGCACTTTTGGAAATGGATGATTCTTTGAGTATATCCATTGAATTTAAAAAAATCATAAAAATGGCATAAAAAATGACCAAGAATAAAATTGACGGTCAATTTTCATCTATATAGATGGATTTTGACATTTATTTCTCCTGACTGACCATTTGAATTTTCGAGGTCAATTTTCAACGAAAATTGCACTCAAGTCAGGAATGGTCACGAAATGGTCAATTGTGGGGTTATACAGTATGTGTGTGTGTGTTCGTCTGTACGTGTTCATTTTTTTCCGGCAACGATTTCTCTCAAAATAATGATCGGATCGAGATCGTCAATATCGCGATCAGTGCATCTTGCTGAGAACTAAAAAATAGGAAAATAGATGAAACATTGTCAACCCTGGAAGATTCAGTTTTTTCATGTATTTAAAAAAAATGTTACAGATATAAAATTTGAAAACTTCAGTATCTTTCATAAAATAAATGTAACTCTTTCAATTTCCATTCATCCCAGTGACTTCGAAATAAATTTGAAGGTTTTAATAATTTTTTGTTCTCAAATTTTTATCAGAAAATCATTGAGAGCTATCTCTCTTTCACCCAGTCAATAATTTTCCATGAAAATACAAAGAATTTCAACTAAAAACTCTGGAATTATCGAAATCCCTAACAATGATTCACAGAATTCCAGAAAAACGACATTCTGCTGGACGATGATGCAGAAGGCGCGTTAAAAAAATCGAGAATTACTGGAATAATCTTCGCTGCTCTAATAATTATCTAACAATCCAACTTCATTCCAATGTAACAGCCTCTGTGAAAGAACCTTAATGAGCTCCGGCGTGCCATAGCTTTTCGTATGATTTATTCGACCCTCAGCATCCACGAGATCTGCATTTTTAGGAGTTCTTTCCTTTGTCTGCAGTACAAATGGCAAAGCTATAAAAGAAGTCCATATTCCATATAGTTCCAATTTCTTCATTGATTTCTTCAAATCAGCTAATGTTGGTGATGGCGTTCTGCAGTTGATTTTCTTCATAGTTTCACACAATGCCTGGTGATACTCATTGATGAGTTTATCAGTATGATTAATGACGACATCTTCAGAGGCACCTGCGTTGAGGAAATAATGTAAATCAATTGCTGGTGAGGCGTAGACAGGAAATTGAAAATCCACCTGGAGTGAAACAAAAAAATACCTTATTGAATTAGTCTTTTTCTTTATCAATTTAATAGTGAATAAAAACGGATTTCCATGTGACTGCAATGAATTGCTCAAGAACTCATTTCACTCGTCTTTTCATCATCCACAAACTACTCAGAAAATAAACCTAGTTTCAAACAAGATTTCTACCAAAATAACGCTATTTTACTTGGATTTTGAGATATTATTTTAAAAATATTTGAATGGAAAAATCTAATTGTCCCTTTTTCTACTTAAAAAATTTATTCACTCGTGCTATTTAGGAGTGTGCAAATAGCGTTCAAATCGAATCGAATTATTGGAAAATTCTAATTATTTGAAAATCTCCAAATTTTTCGAATCATTCAAGATTTTACGAATTATTGAAACAATTTCAAAGTATTCACACACCCATACACGTAGAAAAATTCTGATGGTGGCCGCCATGGCGCTGGTCATGACGGCCGCAATTACAAATTTGCTGCTTTCTATGGAGTTCTTTCCCATGGCAATTTTTTCATGGTGATTCTATCCATGACGTTTTTTTGCAGGCATTCCTTCCCATGGTTATTCTTTCCATTTTTTCCCCATGGCTTTTCTTTCATAGCATTCCTTTCCATGGGTTTTTTTTTCTATGGTGTTAGTTTTCCATGGCGTTTCTTTCCATTGCATTTTCTCCATGACGGAATTTGTCAATGCGAACTTTGCAATGGAGAAATTTGCTATAACCATAAATTCATGAAAGTCATGAAAAATTTATGAAATAGTCATGAAAAGAATCGCCATGCAAAAAAACGCCATGGGAAAAAACTCCATGGAAAATGGCAAATTTGTGATGACGGGCGCCAAAGCCACCACCATTGCTCGTGCCATGGTGGCCGCCATCAGAAATTTTCTACGTGTAGGGTTATTCCATCAACTTACAAAAGTATGAGCTACAGGCTCATTCTGTTCATTGTATCGGAAAAGCATATTGTTGACCCAACAATCCCCATGATTGATGACATTAAATTCTGTCTCATCAGGCTGCCTCAGCAGAGCTACCTTCTCATGAATAACTTTGGATAACTTAATCATCTTGTGTCCACATATTTCACCGATACCAGGCCAAGTTGCTACAGTCTCTGCGAGGGCTGAGATTCCAGAAGTGATCATTTTCTTTAATGCAGGTTTAGCATTAATATAGACGAAACCTTTATTGTACCTGGATTTGTATTCCGGGTGCTAAGAAAAGACTAGAATTAATAAAAAGATAGAAAAGAGAAATAACCCCGAATAATTCTATTTTTTGATCATTAGTTTTTTCGAGAATCTGTTGGAAACTAAACGAGATAGGGCATTTTCACTATCATCCTTTCCTTTCGTAGTTCTTAAAACGTTCTACTAAAAAGGCTCAGAGCAAAAAGGGTGTATCTCCATTGATTTCCGAAATATTCTGAAAAACGAAATGACCAAAATTAAATTTCTCCTGTTTTCCTCATTCACTACAGAAATGAGCTCCAATTGAATAGTTTGAAATTGTAAATTTACTCTTTCGCATACAGCAACTGAACTAGCATGAAACTTTGCCAGTTCTCTCATCACTAGAAGACAATGTTGAAGATCCAGGCCAATTCGTCGATCAGCCATACGATATCCCAATTGACATAGATCTTCGACCACTAAAAATTGTGGATATTCATCACGTGCATGAAAGCATTTTGCACTCAATTTCACGTCATCGAGCAGCATTTGCATTTTTTCCAACGTTGATGTCATCATGGAGATTTCCGTGTTGTAAATTTCTTCCTCTTTTATCTATGAAACAATCAGGAATGAGAATGTATAATACACTGATAAAAGAATAGTGTTAAGAACTATAAAATATTGATGGTATTGGTTCTCAACAAATATTGTTTTGAAATAATTTTAAAAAAACTGTTGAATTAACTGAATTTAAGCTTATTCAACAACTCTTTTGATTATTTCAAAAATATATTTGCTAAGAATCGATAACGTAATGGTATTTCACACTATTTTTCTTTTCATTGTAGAGAAGTGGTTTCCTTCTTCCATTTATTTTTCGAGAATATCTCGGAATAGAGAGCTGTTTTATCGAGAATTTCAAGATTTACAAAAACAGTTTTTCTAATAAAAAATTTTGCTATTTCGCTTGAGCGAAATATGAATGAATTCGATTATGGAGTTACCGTAAGTTTACTATAGAGTACGGTAAAATTACGGTGTTTCACCGTAAAACATTGAATTTACCGTAAATATACCGTAATTCTACCGTAATTTGGATCCGTCAGGGTACACAGAGAAAAATGTTTTCTTAATTTAAGAATGTGCAGTCACTTAATTTAAGTGACTTTTACTTTCTTAAATCAAGAAAGAAATAGTTACTTGATTTAAGTAGGAAAAATCACTTGATTTAAGTGAGAAAATTCACTTAATTTAAGTGAGTTTTACTTTCTTAAATTAAGAAAGAAAAGTCACTTGATTTAAGTGAGAAAAGTCACTTAGTTTAAGAATGGCAGGTCACTTAAATTAAGTGACTTCACATTCTTAAATTAAAAAAAAACAATTTTCTCTGTGTATAGTTTCCGAAATATATTCAAAATAGCTATTGACAATATTTTTTATTCTTTCAATTTCGAAAATATTGTCTCACCACATCTTGACATTTTTCTCCTGATGTCATAGCCACTTTGGCAATGAATGATTTTTCTTCCGTTATCTCTTGATTTCTAGAGTTTCGAGTATATTTAATGTTTAAACGATAAATATCACCGGCGTGATTGTCCCCCGTTTGTGTTGCAATATTTACTGCAATTTTGACAATTGAAATTGTTTCGTCCTCTTCAGAACTCTTCAAGATCTTCTCCAACAGCTCCGCAGTCACTCCTGGTGGCATTGCTACAGCCATTATTGATGGAAGATTATTGATCCAAGAATTTCGAAAATCAATTTATTGCAAAAAAAAAAACTCTCTGAATTTACTTGACACTTTTGACTAATGACACGTTTTTTCGATCTCACAGTATTCTTTCTCTCACAAAAATTTCATATTTTTCGAAAAATATTTGCTTTTTTTATTTTGACAATGATTCGAATGATAAGACAGGAAATTTAGAGAGATTGAATAAATGAATTAACTGAACTTTTCAGTTGCATTTACTACTTGGAACAGAAAAAAGTCTCAGACAGACGTTTTAGGACGTAATTTATGGATACTGATGATGGATTTTGATTTCAAGTATATCATGCAAATTCTGGGAGCCCCGATTTTTTTGCACTCTTGCCTTCTGGCAAATAAGATAGTGCTAAATTTACAGTGAGAAGATTATAAAAAATAACATCAAGGCCATTGGTCATAAAGATAAGATTCAATGATTTTTTTTTTTAACAAGAAAGATTTTCTAGAATTAATATATCCTTATTTTTTTCCTCAATTGCGTTCATTTTTTGAAAATATCTCGAAAATTAAGTGAAATAGGACGATTTGGCCTTCGTCTTTTTCTTGTAGAAAATTTTCACTAGTTACAAACGATGATTCAAGTACAATTGCCCTATCTCGCTTAGTTTCCGGAATATTCACAAGAAAATTAATGAGGAAATTTAGTATTGAACAGGTCGAATCAAAGTACATTTTTCTTCACAATGAATTTCAGCAAATAAAGTTATGAGTCAAGTTCTTCAATTCCTCGGCGTATGTTTCTCTGTGGATTGATTTACAATTTGCAAAGTTGATTCATGATATTGAAGTATGAACAGAAGATATCAAACATTTTCGAGGCAATATTTCTCTACACTTTGATAAAAATGTACTTAATGAAATCTTCATTGACGATTCAGAAGTGAAGAGATAAAACAGGACAAATCGATTTATTTTTGTGATTATTCTGAATGGTAATATTTCGGAAACTAATGGAAATAAACGTTTTTATCCTTTTTTCATAGAGAATATCAATACAAACAAGGATTAGAACAAAAAAATCGAATCTCCATTAGTCTCCGAGATATTCGGAAAAAAATGTAGAAAAAGAGACTTATCCCGTTTTACCCCCTTATCCCCTTCGCTACTGAATTCAAAATTGCTAACAAACAATTCCGTTTATCTGAATGTAAAAAAGTAATTAGCATTACAGAAATTTCATCGAGTCTTATCTCGAACCTAGATTGACCTCTATTCCCTTATCATTTTTGCTACAATTTCCAGGGATCACTCGAACTATTCGAGCATTGATTCTATTAAAATTTTTTTTTTTCCAAATAATCAAATTCAATGAATCTCTAAGAACAGAAAGATAAAGGTCCTGGAGATACGTCCTTTTGATTCTAGTGAGTGATACTTACTGAGGGAAGTAACAAGGTAAGTGCAGGGTTCAAGGAATAAATTATTACATAGCTATTATATTTCTATGATTTTATTACCTATATAAGTAAATTTAATAGCAAAGAGCTAAAGCCGAATTAATAAGGTTTTTCACATTTTTTGAAATTACTTCGGAAATAAAAATTTTCTCCAGTCAATGAAGTAACATCACAGGAGCTCTTATCTATAAAAAAATTCGTTCGAAGAGATAAGCATTTTTGAGGTCAAAATTATAGATAAATTGAAATTTTGGGTCGTCGATCGACTGAGCTTCTTCGATATTAAACAATTTATGATTAATTGAATACAGATAATTGATTGAGATATTGAATATTCATAAATTTGATTCTAATAAAATTTATACACCTCTAGTTTGAATTCAGCAAACTGCGGTGGAAACAGCAGCAAAAATTGAGTTTTGCGGAGAATTTTGAAAGCTACAAATATAAAAGAAGATTTGCATGGATTAAATTTCCGATGGAATATAATTAATTTTATGGTGACTATATGCTAATAATGTCAAGAACCTGAAGAAGCTTCAATAAAGCAGGCGAAATGTCGTTAATTTGACAATTATTCAATATTGTTGAATCCAATTTCTTCCAACGTCCCATGATCCTAATATAATAAAAAAAGGGGAAGGTAAAAAAAAGCACATCTTCATCAGCTTGTGAGATATTAACAATAATCAGCTGATAAAAAAAAAATCCATTCATCCTGTTCCTCTTTTCGCTAATGAGTTCATTTCTTTTCACCTGAAGCTGAGTCCACTAATAATCATCTAATAATCCAATTTCATTCCAGTGTAACAGCCTCCGTGAAATGGCGCTTATGAGTTCCGGTATATCATGACTGTCCGTCATATTTATACAACCATTCTCGTCTATAAGATCATCCTTTTTTACGGCTTCTTCCTTTTTCTGCAGCACAAAAGGCAGAATGAGACAAGCAGACATTACTCCATAAAGTTCCAATTTCTTCATCAATTTCTTCAAATCAGCTAATGTCGGTGATGGCGTTCTGCAGTTGATTTTCTTCATTGTTTCACATAATGTTTGGTGATACTCGTTGATGAGTTCATCTGTATGATTAATGAGGACTTCTTCAGACGGACCTGCATTGAGAAAATAATGAAGATCTATTGCTGGTGAACCATAGACAGAGCATTGAAAATCCACCTGAAAAAAGGCAAAGAAATATTCCTAATTCAATTAGTCATTTTACTTATAAGTTCAGTGATGAAAAAATAAATAACAGAAATACTCGATTATTTGTCATTTTTGTGTCGAAAAATATCTCAAACATTAAACCAGATAGCGTGATTTTATGCAAATCTTGTTTTTCAGAGAGTTTCAAGAGCTACACGTAGAAAAATTCTGATAGCGGCCACCATGGCGCTGGTCATGGCGGTTGCCATGGCCGCCGCCATCTCTGGCGGATCACTCGATTGGGGGCGGTCGTCTTGTGCGCTCACCTGATCACTAGTCCAGTTCCCCTGAAAGTTCCTCTGGAAGTTCCCCTGAGAGTTTTGAACGCTCATAAAATCAGTTCTTTCCCATGGCGATTCTTTTCATGACTTTTTCATAAGTTTTTCATGACTTCCATGAATTTATGCTTATAGCAAATTTCTCCATCGCTAATTTCGCATTGACAAATTCCGTCATGGAGAAAATGAAATGGAAAGAAACGCCATGGAAAGAATCGCCATAGAAAGAATCACCATGGAAAACAAACACCATAGAAAAAAACCCCATGGAAAGGAATGCTATGGAAAAAAAGCCATGGGACAAAAAATGGAAAGAATCACCATGAGAAGAAATGCCTGCAAAAAAACGTCATGGATAGAATCACCATGAAAAAATTGCTATGGGAAAGAACTCCATGGAAAGCAGCAAATTTGGGATGGCGGCCGTCATGACCAGTGCCATGGTCATCGCCATCAGACTTTTTCTACGTGTACGAAGAAGGTTTGCACCAAATTTTCACTATCTCGCTCAGTTTCCGAGATATTCCTGTGAAAAAGACACTATCGGAACAGAAAATTCAATCGTCCTTTTTTTTAAAAAATTCATTCACTGGTGATATTTCATCAACTCACAAAGATATGAGCTACAGGTTGATTCTGTTCGGTGTATCGGAAGAGCATATTGTTGGCCCAACAATCTCCATGATTGATGACATTGAATTCTGCCTCATTAGGCTGCTTCAGCAGGGCTACCTTCTCGTAAATAACTTTGGATAATTTAATCAACTTGTCTCCACATATTTCACCGATGCCAGGCCAAGTTGCTGCAGTCTCTGCGAGGGCTGAGATCCCAGAAGTGACCGCATTGACTAATTTAGACGTAGCATTCGGATAGCAAAGGCCTTTATTATACTTGGATTTGAATTCCGGGTGCTTGAAAAATTAGAATTATTAATGAATCAATAGAAAAAAATTAAATTGAATAAAGATTTTCAATTTTTCAGTAATTTCTTGTTTTTCGGAATATCCTGGAAACTAAATGGTACACTGAGGAGGGTTTTTCTTACACTATTCAGTATAAAAAGATTTTCATTCTCAATAAGGCAATCGGGAGGTTCATGTGAAGCTTTGGAGATATTAATTCCCAAAGGAACTGCGATAGAAATTTACCATGGGTGAATTTGTAAAAGGCATGCTGACCAGTGAGGTTATGGAGAAGCATGGTGGAAAGAGGACAGAGGAGAGAGGGGATTGGGAGGGAAGCGGCAGTCCAGATGCCACGTTCCTTGAAAGTGAAACGGTGGACCGACCCAGTGAAGGAGACCTCAGTCACAACACAGCAGAGGGAGACACTAGCACTGAGGCGGGAAATACGGACACGGAATTAAATGAGCAGACTGACAGCGACACAGAAAGTGAATTAGTCAAAAAAAGGAGAGGGCGCCCGAAAAAGATTAAAGAAGAAAAAGGGGAACAAAAAATCTTCAGATACCTCTTAAGAAGCGCCACAGGTAAAAAATAGGATGAAAGAGGTGGGAGGGTCCCCAAAAAGAGGGACAGGCTGATGCGATCCTCATTGACAAAAGCGAAGAAACTATCGCAGTCTGGCGAACTGCTGACAGTCGAAGAGGAAGAAGCAGCCGATGACCCCCCGATACCACAAACGGGAGCGGAGGTCAAAAAATGCAGTTCGCAAGGAATGACCCCAAACGAAGGTGGCACAACTTCTCCAACTCCGGGCGATAAAGATGAACGGAAGCTGAGTGAGCCGGCAGAAGAGGAGGAAAGCAGAGGCAGCCACGTAACAGTGGACGATGGAACCCAGGACAACGGTGTGGAGGACGCAAAGGTAGATAAGGTAGCAAGCAAAACTGAGGACCAGGGCGAAGCGGTGAAGAATGAGGGGAAGGGGACAACAGCATTAGGGAAACCAGGGGAGCAACCCCCTGCGTGCGACACGAAGCACAGCCCGGAACCCCAGCCTGGAAACTGGGAAGAGAAGCTGAATGCAAGCGAGAATAAGCTGAGAGGCTACGTTACCGAGAAAATAGAAGAAGTGAGTGAGCGGATAAGAGGGGAGCTCAGAAGTGAGATGGTGGCAGAGGTGGAGAGACTGAGCAAGGTAATAAGGAATGAATTCCGAAAAGTGATCGAGGTGAAGCTAGAAGACATAAGTGACGAAATAAGAAAACAATTACGGATAATTGCGGAGGAATACAGGGAACAGTGGGGCGAGCAGCGAGAGGAAGAGGAGCATGCCTCACTGGATGACAGAGAGGAGACCCCCCTCGAGCACCAACTGATTGATGTAAGAGACCAACTTTTCACCCTGACAGTATCTGTGGAGACTATGAAATCCTGGATTAAAGAAGGTTTCGTGGCGAGGAGAAATGAAACACACGAACTCAGCAAACTGATTCGGGAGAAACTAAGTGGACAAACGACGGCCGATGACAACGGGACTCACGATACACGAGCTCCACACAATCACCAGGAAACGCCAATAACAGTTACGACGCCGACACCAAACACCCCAGCGGCAGCCTATAACAACCCCGGTACCAACAGTCGGAACAGGTGGGAGGCTGATGAAGAGAGTGGAGGGACTGAGGGTAACTCCAGAGGGGAAGATACCACACAAACTCCAGATTGCTGGCAGAATGATCAGGGGAGCGAGCAAGAAGTGAACACCAGGATCTGTGCTGGGCGAGACGCAATAGAAGGTATCAACTGGAGGGAACAAGCCCCCGATAAACTCACTAACGGCATGTGGAACTTTGAGAAGAAGATGAGGCTGAAAAAGAGGAACAACATTGTGGTGGAGGGGCTTAACGCGGCGCCGGGAGAGGAGGCGCGTGGAATGTGCCAAATAGTCCTGAGCCTGACTGGACTCCAGCTGCAGATTGTTCGTGTGAGCAACCAGAAGAACGTAGTGACACTCGTGCTGAAGAATCACTATCAGAAGAAAGCGCTGATGAGAGATAAAAACCTCGCGCTTCTGAGATCAAGGGGAATTTGGGTCAGGGATGATTTCACATGGCGGCAGGAGGAAATCGCGAAATTCCTCCAGACGCTGGACAATCAAGCAAAGGCCATGGGCAAACATGCATATATCAGAGTATACCAGCAAAGAATTCAAATCAACGGGACCTCGTACCAGTGGAGAGAAGACACAGCGAGCATGCAGAAGATCTCCAAAAATGGGATGAAAGAGAGACGCAGTGGTGAAGCATGTAACAAAAGAAGTTTTTGACAAGGGGTAGGGGACAAGGGAACACAGGACATCAGAGCTACCTGTTGGAACGTTGCAGGACTTAAAGGCAACAAAATTAAAAAAATTTGGGGGGACTTGAAGAAATTTGACGTCATTATTCTTCTAGAGACGTGGGTTATTAAAAACAAACAGGGAGCTCTGATGGACCAACTTGATAAACTGGGCGGAGAGTACACCTGGGTTGCAGAGAGAGCGATTAAAAAGAATAAGCGAGGGAGGGGTAAAGGGGGACTGCTGGTCGGAGTTAAAAAAGACCTAGAGGGTGAAATTACAATCAAAACATGGCCGAACGGTGTCACCATCTCTGGGATCCAGGTGTCCTCTCCAAGCCAAGATAATAGCAATATTATTAATAATGACAATAAACTTAGAATAATTGCTGGGTACAATAATATCGGAATTGAGAAGCTGTTAAAAGAAATGGAAGAATCAGTAGAAGACGGGCGGGAAAAAAATGAAATGATTGTTATGGTAGGGGACTTTAATGCGAGAACCGGAGAACAGCAGGCTGGCAATGCTGACGAGCAATATGCTAGAAAATCGAGAGATAAGAAAGTCAATAGGGAGGGGCAGAAATTACTGGCATTTTGTGATACTGAAGGGCTAGTCATAGCCAATGGTGCAACAGAAGGGGACTGGGAGGGGGCGCTAACTTTTATTGGAGACTCTGAGGAGGGTAACGGCTCGGTGATTGATCTAGTTTTGTACGAAGAGGGGGTCGAAGTGGTAAAAGAAGTAGAAGTATGGCCCACCATTGACTCCGACCACCTCGGTGTAGCCTTCGCTCTACGTAGCGTAAGAAGGAAAGGGGGGCGCGATAGAGAAGAAAATGGGGACGGGACTGACGACACGGCCGAGCCAACCTCGAGGGAGTCAGTAGAGAAACTTGTATGGAATAATGAAAAACGAGAATTATATATGAAAACGTTTGAAGAAAACTGGCAAGACCCCGAGGAAGGCTTGGAAGTGGACGAACAGTGGGAAAGACTGAAAAATACGATTCGGGAAACAGCGCGAGAAACCGGAATGATTGGGAAAAGTGGGACCACACCACGAGAGGCAAATGACTGGTTGGGAGAGAAATGTAAAATTCAAAGAGCAAAAGTTTTTGACTTGTTAAAAAAATACAACAAAGGAGGCCAAGAAGACTGTAAAGCGGAGTTTAAAGCCGAGAGGTCGAAGCTGAAGGGGATGGTGAGGGACAGAATGAGGGAAATCGCGGAGAAAAAGCGCAACAAGATTAGAGAGAGCAAAAATATGTCCGACTTCTGGAGAGCCATTAATAGTTGCAGGAAACGGAAAGAGCGGAAAGGGGGGGACATAACAGGAGCTGAATGGCTCGACCATATGGGCAATCTGCTGGGGGGAGCGGGGACGGTAAGGGATGAGGACTGGGAGTGGGAGAAAGCCGAAGAGTGGAAGGAAACCGTCGAATTAGATAGAGATATTACTTTTCCAGAATTCTGCGCTGCGCTAAATCGCCTTAAAAATAGAAAAGCTGCAGGTGAAGACGGCATCACGGGGGAGTTTCTCAAGAATCTTCCTCCAGTGGGAAAAAATCACCTGTGGCGAACAATTCAGAAGGGATGGGTAGAAGGAACTATTAGGAGGGGGTGGGAGATGGCCCGAATATTTCCAATTCATAAAGGGGGGGATGAGAAAGACGTAAAAAATTATCGAGGAATATCGCTACTAAACGTGGGATATAAATTAATGGCCAGTATTATGGCTAAGAGACTCAACGACTGGGTGGAGAAAAAAGGGAAGCTTAGAGAAAGCCAGGGAGGCTTCAGAGCAAACAGGGGTACAAGGGAGCAAATTTTCATTTTAAATTCCCTGATTGGGAACAAAATTAAAAACAAGGGGGGGAAACTCTATACGGCTTTCATCGATCTCAGAGCGGCGTTTGATACAGTAGATAGAGACCTACTCCTGGAAAAGATTTGGGGGCTAGGGATAAGGGCACGCTTTTATAATATGCTGAAGGCGATATACAGTGTCACGAATAACGAGGTGATAACGGGACGAGGGATAACAGAAAAATTCGAGACGAAGAGGGGCGTAAGGCAGGGTTGCCCGTTGAGCCCGGTTCTCTTTAATCTTTTTATTGATGACGTCGATGAGGGCTGGGAACAACGGAATGAGGGGGGGACTGTGATAGGCAACGTGAAAGTCTTCAATCTCAAGTATGCGGATGATATTGTGTTAGTATCTGACGATGGAATAGGGTTAAAGTCGATGTTGAGAACGGCGGAGAAATATTTTGATGTGAATAGACTTGAAATGAATGTGAAAAAGACTAAAATAATGATTTTCAGAGGGGGAGGGCGAACGGGAAAGAGAGAGAAATGGGCGATCTACGGACAAGAGATTGAAGTCGTTAACACTTTCAACTACCTCGGTTTCTGGTTTTCGGCGCGGAACACATACGGTACGCACCTTCGAAAGATGGCCGGTAAAGCAATGCAGGCAACAAATGGGGCATGGGGAGTAACAGCAAGAGCGGGCCTGAAATCCCTCAACAGTCGACTGTATATACTCAATACGCTTGGGAAATCGGGTGCGATGTATGGGGTGGAAGTATGGGGTTTGGAAAAAAGAGAGGAGATGGAGAGAGCCGAGGGGAGAGTGATTAAAATGGGAATGGGGGTCGCACGGAATACGCCGGGGTACCTGTGGAGAACGGAGAGTGGGAAGCAGAACCTCGACTGGGAAGCCAGCCGAAGGGCCCCCAGTTTTATTGGAGAGGTGGGACAGTTGGGGGCGGACAGATTGGTTAACGTATGCCTACGTGAGGAAATAAGGGCAATGAAAAACAGAAACCCCTCAAGCTGGGGTAAGACGCTGATGTCCGCGCTCGCAATGACGGAAGACAAAGGTCTCGCTGATCTGATTTTAAATGACAACTTAGATAACGAAACTTTCGGTGAAAAGCTAACAGGATATCTGACGGAGAGAGTCAATAAAACAAAAACGGAGGACGAAGAAAGAATCGCGAAGTCGAAATATAACGCGGGATATAAGTTGATAAAGAGCCAGCCAGAGGGCTACTGTTATTGGGATGATGAGCAAACAACGTGGGGGGACAAAGTTATCTGGGCGCGAATGCGATGCGGAAATGTCGGGAGGGCAGGGAATAAGGGGTACAAGAGTGAAATGTGCAGGCTGTGTGAAGAACAGAAGGAAGACCTGACGCATATATTAAAGTGCAATGAAATAAAAAAAGTCTTGCAGAAGCGCGGGGTCGAGGGGCATGACTGGGGTGGTGAGGAGTCAATTTGGGAGATCCTTGGGGGGAAACCACAACAGACTATGTGCAAATACGTAAGGGAATGGGAAAAATTCACCAAAGAAGTGGTATAATTGGAAAAAAAAAAAAAAAAAAAAAACCTCTAGGAATAGGATTGGGGAACGGAGAGGAGAATAGCGGCGACAATATGCAGACGCCGTAAGTACCCCCCTTAGAGCTGGACCTTCCGCGGGTCAGAAAAACTCGCGTGCCTCCAGGCTTGGGATCACAGAGGTCCTTTTTCTTTCTTTTTCATCTTGCATTTTATTTTATCTTTTTTTTGTAGAGTCCTCCTCTATCTCTCTCTTTCTGCTTTTCTTTCTTTCTTTCTCGGTATTACTCCCAACCCCCGAAACGCTGGCAGAAAAAGGCCAAAGAACGGGACAAGTTGTGCTAGTCTAATTAAATTTAAGGAATAAGATGTAATCTATGTAAGGCAAATCAACACAAAAAGTACTGACTATAACATAAGCGCAACTATTGTAGCAAAATATACTCATACTTGTATCTGTCTATGTAATAAAGAGGAATACTTTGTAAAAGGGGGGATTAAACAAATGTAAAAGACTGAGAAGTCATACATGTGCTGAATAAATAATAATGGTACACTGAGAAAAAAAATAGGGGTGAAAACAATCAAATATTGAGGCAAATGTTCCTTAGCAAATATTTTTTTGAAATAATTCAAGAAATTGTTGAATTTACTGAATTTAGTCAATTCAAATAAATGAACTAGTTGAATTTATTGAATTTAGTTATTAGTATTATTATTATTTATTACTTGTTAGAGACCGTGCGGTCTATTACAAGGAAGTCAGCATCGTGACACTTAAGTAAAAAATAACTTCAGCTTATGACTAATGTTTTTAGATGATTTCTTCAATAACAAAAACTAAAACTATAAGCATGTGATTGACTTTATCATTTAGAAAGAACGAAGGCTCGCAGCTGGAGACTTGCGATGATGGATTATGGCTAATATTTTTATTGAATTTAGTTAATTCAAACGGATTAACTAGTTGAATTGACTAAATTCAGTAAATTCAACGACTATTTTCAATTAATTCAACAAAATATTTTCTAAGGACCAATGACATCAATATTTGATTGTTTTTACTATTATTTTTTTCTCAGAACGATTTTTCTTGGATCCTCTTTTGTAGCAAATTTTAGGAGCTGTAAAAAAGGATTCAGGCAAATTCGAATGACTAGTTTAACATTGTTAATTTACTTTTTCGCATACAGCAAGTGAACTAGCATGAAATTTCGCCAGTCCCTTCATCGCTAGAAGACAGTGTTGAAGATCTAGGCCAATTCGTCGATCAGCCAAACGATATCCTAATGGACAGAGATCTTCGATTACTAAAAATTGTGGATCCCCGTCATGTGCGTAAAAGCATTTTGGACTCAATTTAACGTCAGAAGCATTTGCATTTCTTTCAACGTCGACGTCATCATGGAGATTTCTGTGTTGAAATATCCTTCCCCATCCATCTATCGAAGAATCAGAGATAAAAATTAGCTGTAACTAAGTCCATTGCTTCTGACATTCGTTCAGTAAAAATATCTTGAAAACTAAGCAGAATGAGGCGATTTTCTTTTTTGTAGAGAATTTTAAGGGCGACAATAAATGGGTTCTACAAGAATTTCGCTATCTCGCTCAGTTTCCGAGATATTCTCAAAAAAAAAGTATCAACAAATTTTTTTTTCTTCCATTTCAAAAATTCTATCTTACTAATTCTTTATGCTTTCCTCCTGATGTCAAAGCCACTTTGACAAGAAGCGATTTTTCTTCTGTTATCTCTTGATTTCTGGAATTTCGAGTGTATTCAACGTTTATACGATATATATCACTGGCGTAATTATCTCCCGTTTGTGTTGCAAAATTAACTGCAATTTTAACAATTGAAATTGTTTCGTCCCTTTCAGAACTCTTCAAGATCTTCTCCAACAGCTCCGCAGTCACTCCTGGTGGCATTGCTACAGCCATTATTGATGAATCCAAAAATTTCAAAAGTCAATTTATTACAAAAAAAAACTCTTAGAATTCACTTGATACTTTCGACGAATGACACGTTTTTTCGATCATTCAGTATTTTTTTTTCTTACAAAAATTTCATATTCTTCGAAAATTATTTCTTTTTTATTTTAACAATGATTGGAATGATACGACAGATGGAATTTTTTCCAATGTTGAGATATTGAATAAATCAATTGACTGAACTTTTCAATTGCATTTATTGCTTGGAACAGAAAAGAGTGTCAGACAAAAGTCTTAGGACATCTTACTATTGGACGTAATTTATGGATACTGATGATGAATTTTAATTTCAAGTATTTCATACAATTTTGAAAACCCATAGCTCTGCGTCTAGTGAATTAGATAATGAAGAATTTCTACTAGGAAGATGATAAAATGACATTGAGGTCATCGACACGAAGATAAAATTCAATGTTTTTTTTTAAGTTCGAGGAAGATTGTCCAAAAATAATTGTTCCTCAGTTTTTTCCGCTAATTTCGTTCAATTCCCAATAATATTTAGGAAATTGAGCGAGATAGGGTGGTTTTGTTCTCATATTTTTTTGCCAAAAATTTCAAGAACCACAGAGAAAGATGAGAACGAAAAGGGCGTATCTACACTAGTTTCCGAGATATTCCCAAAAAAAAAGGTAAAAATAACTTTCTATCGGGGAGTTAAAAATAGACTCATCCCGTTTTACCCCTCTGCTACTGAGTACAAAACTGCTCAAGAACAATTCCGTTTATTTGAATGTAAAAAAAGTCATTAGCATTACAGAAATTTCGTCAAGTCTTATCTCAAACTCAGACTGACCTCTACCCTCTTATTATTTTCGCTAGAATTTTCAACGCTCATTCAAAATATTCGAGCACTTATTCTATTTCTATTTTTTTTTTCAAATGATTAAATTGAATAAATCCCTAAGAACAGACAGATTAAAGTCCTGAAGATACGTCCCTTTAATTCTAGTGAGTGATCACTTGCCGAAAAAAGTGACAGGATGAGTCAAGGGGGTTCGAGAGAAAAATTATTACATAATAGCCCGGGAAAAAATCGTCATATATGAACATATATGGGACATATATGAACATATATGTACATTAACAACATCGAAAAATTTTCCAATATGCCTATGAACAACCAATATATATTAATTTACACTATATTTCTTGATCTTTATTTACCCAATTCCCACTTCCACGGTAATCATTGTATAAATTACATTTTTAGATGTGATTTAACGTAAACGAATTTGTTTTTTTATTGTTTGAGAGTATTTACAATGATGAAAATGACATACAATCTTGATTTTTACACACTATCTACTACTCATTTTTCTCATATTGATTTAATATTTTGTTTACTTTAATGAATATTCATTTTTTCAAAAAGCAATGAAATTTTCTTACGCAAATGTGCAGAAATACGATTACACAGATTTGATGATGTTATTTCACAGCAACACGTTTGTGTTTACATCTCGTTGATCTACAAATCTTTCCAAATCTTGAGTTATAATGATCAAGTTCAATGTGATGACTGGTGTTAATAGTAGAAATTTCTATATTTGCATATATATAGTAGATGGAAAAGTTGTAGAGCATTGATGAACTTTGTGTTATGGGCATGCCATATGTATTGTTGAGTTTGATAGTTCTTCAAGAGTGTAGCTCTTTATTATAAAAATATGTTGATTGAGTCAGTCTACACAGCTCATCGCATGAAAAAATTAAAATTATGGGAATTGATTACGAAAGAGTCACACTGAAGGACCTCATCGAAATCCCCGTCGACTGGATTCAGAGAATTTTCGACCAATTTCGCTTCTCTCATCATGTGCTTCTAGTGAAGATCAGTGAAGCCATCGCAAATAGGTTTCCCCAACGACTTTTGCTTCTAGAGCAGAGAAAATAATCAATTAATCAGGATAATGATAAATGGAAAGGTTGGGGGGGGGGGGAGTTCACATGATGATCACTATATCTGATTTTTCGGCATGCCCAGTGTTTATGCCAAATTTTCATGAATTTCATAGCGAAAATTGACTGACAGTGCAAGAGAAATATGTTTAGCAAAAAAAAAGCCAATACTACATCATTAATGCATGCTCACCCTTTCTTCAACAGCTACTTTTCGGCTTTTCCAAACAAATTCGCAAACGGCTATCACACAGGCGATCCCCATTCCACCCATTAGCACAACGAATACACCACCGACATTGGCGAGGCCAAGTTCATTTGCTGTTGAACCTGCCTTTTGACTGTCTTCCTGTAATTGTAATACCAGAATTCATCGACTCGTATAAATCACTTTACTAACGGAGAAGTGATTCTCTTTACAAATATTCGCCACGTAGATTAATTAATACTTGCTTTACATTTTCCGCCACCACGTTTTTCTTTCCACCATCGTGTTTTTAATATGTGGAGTTTTCCTTCCTCTTGAAGTTTCAAAATTGCACTGCTAATGGCAGTCCTGTACGGTGAATCTGCAATACAAGAGTCATCAAATAATACACACATACAGACACAGCTGTATAATGAGCAAAAATTTTCCGACTTATTGCAGTAAAGTTACATTCATCCAAAAAAAAGTGTGGAGAAGTGTATAATAAAGATATTGCAACAGATATCTCTCCCGTAAGTGTGCGTGTGTGTATGTAGAATATTTGAACATGTAATAAATTTGGATTTTTTCCTTCTTACTTGGAGGCATTGCAATTCCGTATCCCTTTGAGTCAAGCTCAGTGCCAATACGAGTCAACTCACAATTCCTCTCGATTACGTATTCAATTGATGTTGATTCCATAAGGAATGCATAACTGCCTTTTCCCTTTATAACCCATTCTACTCCTTCCATATTGCTTTTCGTAAATACACTTGGCTTAGCGGATTGCATAAAAGACCACATACGTTGATATGTTGAGAAATTAGAGTCCTAAAGCAATATAATCATTTAAAGCTTTATTAAAATTTTTTTTTTTGGTTTTCACAGCACACAGTATGTAATGTGAAAAAAAAGGGAAATTTGCATGTTCGCCTCATCAAAATATACAGAAAAAGACCAGAAACATATTTACTCGGAAGAAGGCAGCTGTACTACCACCAGCTAATGCACCATATTTGATTTTAGTTTGATCAGCAAGGTCTTGTGCTTTTTCAATCGGTGATTCCATTCTTTCAACAGTCAAAAATGCGGCAAGATTTGCTGTGTATGATGATATCATAATGAGCGTGAAGAACCACCACATGCCTGCGACCATTCTTGTTGATACTGCTCTGAAAAATTAGAAGAAAAAAAAAAACAAAAAAACTTGGAATTTTCAATTCTTACATGAGAACAAAAAAGGAAAAATTATAATTTGACAAAAAGCACAGAATAGACAGCCAATGAAATACTTGTGCTTTAAACGAGTTCAAATTTAAAAAAAGACGATACAGTGCTTGGAAACATAAACAAGTTTATAGCAGAGAATTCAAGCACAAAAAATGAAAGCCAAATTAAAATTGGATGGCATAAATTCAAGTTAGTGCAGCACGCCTGCGATATAGCATCGATACGTGTTATTGAATTCTCATTTTTCCTTCTTCTCTATTTTTCTCTATTTATCATTGTGAATATAGGAATTCTCATTTATATTACTTCGCAACAAAGATTATCATCATCATCATCATAAACTTACTTCGGTGCTATATCAGAGCCTTGCTGCATGAGCGAGCCTATGGTGAACCAGAGCGAGTTAAGAAGTGTAAACTCGTTCTCGTAGACCTCAGGTTGTGCAGTACAAGGATGGGAGCTCTCCCACTCGTATGGACTGAACCTGCGGACACGTTAATGGAAAAAGAATTGCCATTAGATTTCCGAGAGATACAGAAAGCCACCAAATTGTGAATTCAAAAATCTCTGTAATATCTATCCGTTTCGAATCGATAAATGTGAAATTACTATCTGCCTGCAAATCGAGTGCGCCCGATGGAAACAACAGCCCTCTTTCCATTATTGTAGACAAGCTACATCATCGATATAATGTATCGTGTGATGCTACTGTGACTCGGAGGAGCTTGTCATCGTGAATGTCCGAGTAACTACAAACTAATTTCTCAAAATGATAATGACGTAGCATATATGCCGAGGGATAAATTGGAGACATATAGAACAGAACCATAAACAATACATATAGTATATATATATACGTATTATATGATTCTTTTACTGCTTACTTGGGCAAGATATCGCTGCCCTGTCGCATTAAAGAGCCAATAGTAAACCAAAGACAGTTGATTAGCTTGAAACGATTTTCTATGTGTATACAATTTTTGCCGCATCGTTGAGGTCTGTACCACTCGTAAGGTGTGAATCTGAATGAATTACCTCACTTTATTATACCTATATAGAACGCGATATATATATATCGCGTGTCTAAAACCAAAAGGTCGTAAATGCCAAAAAGGGTCATGCCAGGCAAAAGGTCGTATCTCCCGGGATGTACGACCTTATGCCTGGATAAACTTGCCGTAAATGACTGTTTTTCTTAAAGTCAAAAAGTCGTATATCCAGTTTTGAGATTTTTTGGCATATACGACCTTTTCACTTTTAGAAATTTACCTCAAACGATAGTTTCATTTAAAACGAAAAAGTCGTATATCTACTATCAATTTTTTTTTATCGATTTTTTTTAACCGGCCTTTTTTCATACTGTTATTTTGAGGAAAAAATGATGAAACATATTTTTATTCGTGCAAATGGCAATACACCGAAAATATGACTTTGTGTCGACAGGGCTGGCTCCCCATTGAGAGAAAACGGGGTAAAATGGATACCCTCATTTCTTTTTTGTTTCATTTATTTTGAATATCTTCGAAGCAATTGAAGTTAGGGAAAAATTCTATGAGGCCATTTTTATGAAAAATTCAATTCTACATGAAAAAGAACTTTTGATATTTTTCGGTAAACTTATTCTCTCTGAAGATGTTTACAAAAGAATTTAGTGAAAAATAATTTTACTGATTTTGGATTGAGGTAGAAGTGTGGCAGAATGGCCATTATAATGGAACAGTGGGAGATATATTCTTTCCTAATGATTTTATTGGGAAGCTGAAAAAATTTCAGGTCGGAAACCAAGGCTTTTATTTTTAAAACATTCTCTACCTGAAATTTTCTCTGCTTTCGAATAGAATCATCGAAAGAAATCTATCTCCAATATTTTCATTAATTTCAAGATTCCTTCATAATATATGGCAAGGTGGGGCAAAACGGACACGAAGGGTAAAATGGACATCTTGGAGTTTTTATGCATGTATCATGAAAGAATCTTGAAATGCATAAAAATATTTTAGATAGATTTCTTTTAATGATTAATGATTCCGTTGTAAGGCTGAGAAAATTTCAGGGGGGAAAAAGTGCCAGAAGTCATTTTTTCTGAATTTTTTGAAAATTCTATTTTTTTGAGCATTTTTTAGGGATGAAAAATGCTCAATCCTCTCAATTCTTGTGAAAGTCCAGTTTTTTTGAAATATTTTTGGTTCTATTAGTCGTAGCGATCTGGAACCGATTCTAAATGCAAGGTGAGATCATTTCTCATCGATTTCTGAAGTTTTGTACTTAAAAATATCGATTTCTCACATAGTTATAGGGTAAAAGCCGATGATGAAAATTTCTCATAAAAGTACCCATAACTATCTGAAAAATCGATATTTTTGAATTCGAAATCTCATAAATCGATGGGCAATAATGTAACCTTTCATTTTAAATCAGGCGTTGGTCGCTGCGTTAGTTGCTATTTCTTCTACGTTATCCTTCAGACTGCTATTTCTCCCTTTCAATGTCTGCTAATGAATTAGCAGGATGCTTCCTAATGGTTCTTCCTAAATTTTTTCAATCATCGCGATTGTTGCAGTCTCAAAAATTTTCTTTTCGTTTTATAACGCAATAAAATAGTAGACAGACGGGGCAGAATAGGGTCCGGGAATACGTGCTTTGAAGTACCCCATTTCACCCCGGTCTCCCCTATAAGATACAATGATTGAGATTTATTAAATTCAATTATTTTCAAATTATACAAAATTTTACATAAAAGTTCACTTTTTCACTTTGAATGTTCCCTTTTGGGTACAGTTTCTGATTGTCCTACGGAGATGTGTAGGGACTTATTTGAAAGAAATAAATGTGTTCTTTCAGAAAACAAAATAAAAAATAGGGGTGTCCATTCAAAAAAATCAAGAAAAGTTGCATTTTTTGGATTTTTTTATGGAAATATTGAGAAAAAAATACATTTTTCAATGTAATAAACGGACAATTTCATCTAAAAATTTGGAAAATTGAGGGTTTGTTCAACTCATAAACACGAATCTTTTGAGCTTCATCCCGATGAAATCGGATGAGAAGTTTCGAAGATACAACCGATTTTCGGAAAAACTTCAATTCAAAATATCTCGAGAACCGTTCAGCCGATATGCCTCAGATTCAATCCCAACCCTCTTCATCAGAAACTACATATGCAGAAAAAATTTGAAGTCTTTAAGGCCCGGATGGAGTAGGGTTATTTGAGAAAATGTAGATTTCAGTTTACGAGGTCAAAAATGGTTCAACTTTCCAAAACTCAGTACAGCACCATTGTTCTGCATTGTCTGTATGGTGCTGTACGGAGTTTTGGAAAATTGAACCATTTTTGACCTCGTAAAGTGAAATCTACGTTTTCTCAAAAAACCCTACTCCATCCAGGCCTTAAGTCAATTATCCATTGAGCTATTGTCGTAAAACCGAGTTTTTAGAAAAAAAAGCACAAGAAAATTAATAACTAATAGAATAATGGGATTAAATTCATGAAAATTCACTAATAGTTAGATATTATGGTTGCGAGTCTTGAGTAAAATTTTGAACGATATTTGTCTCACACAGGTTGAGAAATTTAGAAACATACGATTTTTAAGAAATTGCTATATCTCAAAAACCATTAAACCCATCTTGCTGAAATTTTTATGGGGCATACACTTCATTAAAGCTGATATCTTGCCGAAATTTCAGATTTTGATCTCTCACCGTTCTCGAGTAATAGAGAGTCGTAAAGTCGTACATACCGACACACATACATACATGTCTACTTTTTTTCTCATTATGATTTCTCGACGTTTTGCATCATCTTGAGTCGTTTCCAATGAAAATTGGCATTTCGAAAAAAATTACGAAAACAAAGCTTCCATTCGGAAGCAAAAAAATACCCAGCAAAAAAAACAAAAAATTGACAGATTTTTTTACGACATTTTGATTTTAAGAAATTTTTCTTTTTGGGAATTATAGCACCTGATTGGAACAATTATAAGTAAATATACGACCTTATGCCATTAGAAATCACGGAAAACGAAAATTTGGCATGTACGACCTTTTGCTTCTAGTCACGCGATATATATATCCAACAATATTGTGAAATTATTTTAGATAGAAATATCAGAACAATGTTATTTTGGGTAATTTAGGATATAATTTTTATACATTACGCTTATAATAATAATGATAATCATGAGCATTTATTTACTTGCCTAGCCAAGATGAAGAGGAGGACCGATACTCCAAGATATGCAGTAACCATATAAATCCATACATCGAGACTCAATGGACTCAGGAATGAAAATAAATTTGGTGGTTTCTTGATGGGTTTTCTATAAAGTATGCTTATCCCTGTCAATATTACAAAAGTTTTTAGAAACAATTTATAGCACACACGATGCTTTATAATAAACATTCAATAGCTCTACTGCACATAAATATTATTACCAAGGTTCATAAAGGGCATAGTAAAGTCCACTGCCTGTTCTCTATCGTATGTGATTGTTAAATCTGCTATTGCAAGATCTGCTTTTTGATCCAAAAGATCCTTAATCATACCATCCCATTCCTTGGTCTCTTTATTATATGAACCATATTTTTTATCTTGGACCAGATGAAATGTATAATTAAAGCCCAGTATTTTTGAAATTTCATGAATGAGATCTATACTATATCCTTCATACTGAGCATTACCCTGCAGCATTTCACTAGAATCTCTCAGCATGCAGTATGGTGCACTCTGTGGAAAAATATTTAATTTACCATATAAAGTAATTTACTATATATTTATATTCAAATTAAATCTCAATCCGGAGGACTTTAAACGCATATTTGGGTGGCACAAATACAGTGATAATTTATTTCACATATACTATGATAAGGATTTCCATTTTTATCTCCATATTTTCTCAAAGAAATATCTGGACAGGGTTTTTCATTATTTTTTTTTTTTTTCAATCACAGATACCGTCAATGACCCAATTAATGCCACCAAGAGACCTATTCTGCTGCATAGCTTTCATAGAAAAATTATATCTTATCATAAATTCAAATTTGATTTTTCCTCGAAAGAATTCAGGGTCCGGACTATCATTTACATTAATTATTTTCCTGAATTAATGATAAAAATTATTTAATTTATATTTTTGGAAATATTTTGTCCATGGCCCGATTCATGCCACCATGGCCCGATTTTTGCCATAGAGGGTCCCAATAATTGCCATCAATTAATTTCCATCACTGGTCGTTATTTTTGAATTATTCGTCAATTTATATGAAAGTCCAATGATTTTGCTAACAATCAATACAATTTTCGATTTATTAAATACTTAAATTTTCTCAATATCACACATTGAACTGATGAGGTAGTCTAACTCCACATGAAGAGCTTTAGGGCTTAATTTTGCTGAGCACGCTGGTCGCATTTAACGGATTAATTTTAGAAATATATCTAGTAGAGAAATATCGAATATTTTGATTGTCCGGTGTCCTTAGAATTTTTTTCTAGCCACTGTTATCAATTACTTAGAGTTAAGAATTCGAATAAGTTCAATAATCACGAAACTGTATGAAAAGTGGCATTAATTGGGCCATTGACGGTACACACTCACCAGAATTGTAGTGACAATAAATGTTTTATTCTGCAGGCTCTCGACAATTTGAGTGTAAACATCACCAAATGAACGGGTAAAATTAATTCCTTCTGTACTATTCCAAGTACCAATTTTTTTTAATCCCTCCTTATTATTAAGCTCAATTATATCAAGCATAAAGTCAGAACGGAATCCCTGATGATCGAATTTTATCAGACCGGTCAAACCCTGCATTTCCACCTAAAATAATTGTCACCAGTAAGACATCCTTGGAATGATTCAATATTTCAACCGACAATGATTTATTTGAAAAAAAATAACAATCATTATGCGTAATATATTGTAGACAAAAATATGAGAACAAGTAGCAAATTAAAGATGCATGTTACTACACTGTTAGAAAAACATAGAAATTTCATAGAAAATTTGATGAGAATTTTCATAAACGTGATATTGAATTTTTTTTTAATGGGAAGTTTGTTATGAAATCTGTGAGTTTCAGAGGAAATTCAAAGGAATCTATGAGTTTCAAGTAGAATTGAGATGAAAATTCTACAATTTACTTGAATTTTCATATTTTTTTTGAATTTTTCTATTTTTACTAAATTTTCAAGAAACAATTGAACTGAAATTTACAAGTTTCATTGATATTCAGGCGTGAAATTATTTGAAAATCGATGATTTTTTATTTTTTCAATAACGTGATTATCTGAAATTTCAGTAGAAATGTAACTTGTTAAAAATTTCCGTAATTTGGCACGGAAAATTCAGATGGAAATTTTTAACAGTGTATTGTCATTATATTAACCAGTTACTGCTGATGGCTGCAAAAAATTGCATTTTCTACTTACAATTTTCATGTAATTGATTAGCGAGTACCCATGTGACCACGTATCAGCAGAGTCACAGGACAATTGCTTGATATCAAGTTGTTGAGATTCATCCAAGACATGTAGAGCTTTTGCAAATAAATGTACTGCATCATACATCAGAGCCACTTCAGTCTGAAATATCAAATTTGTCTGATTATTTTTATATAGTTAAATTATCTTAGGCAGTGTGTTGAAGAAACGGCAAGTCAAGTCAAGTAGGTGATTTTCTAAAAAGAGATTGCAATTTGTCCAAAAATAATGATTCAGCTTACCTTTAAAGATGTCACATTATCCTATGGCATTATTGTGCAGCATGGGAAGAACAGCATACACTTTATATAAGTGACAACTATGAAAAATCTACATAATATTTTTAGTTTTTCTTCGATCATAATTTCCGTTTATTATTGAATCATTATTATCTCATAATGCCTGGGAATTTTGCGTTGATTTTCATTCTAATTAAGGATTTTTCATTAAATAAAAGAAAAAAAAAGGTTCAAAGCAATTACGAGAATGAGTAGCAGAGATTTTAGTTTTTGTGATAAAAATTAAGAAAATATATACATGCTTCGTTTGACTATCACCTTATGGATCCCTTGACCTAAATGAAATTGACGTCCATAACGTTGCTCGCCATAAATCCATTCTTGAATGGTATTTTGTATTTCTGGTTTTTCCGGATCCAATAATCGGAAGGCAGTGATATTTGTTCCACCATACTTGAATTCTTCTAGATCAACACTATGTAAATCCTAAGAAGAAAAAAAAAGATGAGAGGATTAGGATGTACATCAAACATTACTATTCTTGAAAAAAAAAAAAAAAAAAAAAAAAAATCCTGTAGATGGAAGGTAATTTATCTCCATAGAGATGGGCTTATAAGAAGAGCCTTCCTGAATGAACTGTTTTTTGATCAAGTGAATAACTATTATCACATTTGATCCATATAATGAAAAACGACATATGGAAACATGAAATGTTAATAATATATTGTCGCCTTGGTAAGGAATGGTCGCAAATGCCATTTTTCCAATTTTCTCATACTGCAAATAACGAAAGGTCGTATCGTTTTTTTTTCAGTCGAATCGACATCTCATGGGCTTGCCTCGCATGAATCCAAGTCAAGAAATTATGAATAACAAACGGTCGCAAGTGCCACAAATTAGTGACAGAGAGTCGTATCTCCAGCACTTGCATCTTTTTGTATTTACTGATTTTTAATGCCAGGACGAAATGGTAAATGAAGCATCCAATGGGGGACGAGTCGCTTAGGAGAAGGTGGGGCAGAACCGACATGAGGGGTAAAATGGATACAGTTGAGTTTCTGATGTTTGTAATGTGAAAAACTCTTCACATCAATAGAAATATTGAAGATAGGCTGTTTCTCGCCATTCCATTGGAAAGCCGAGGAAATTTCCGTTAGAAATCATGTGTCAGAAATGATTTTTTCTTAGAATTTTCACGCTACAACTAATAGAACCAGAGATATGTCGAAAAAGTTAAATTTTTCGAAAAAAAAAATAGGATTTCTAAAAAATACAGAAAAATCATTTTTGACACGTGGTTTCCATCGCAAATTTCCTCAGCTTGTCAATAGAATCACCAGAAAATATTCATCTCGGGCCGTTCCATTCTAATTGTCCACTTTCCTCGACTTGCCACAATTTAAAAAAATCTTGAAAGCCAATGAATGCATGAGCGTTATTAATTTTTCTCTGGGTTGAAAACGCGACAAGGTTTTTTCACTTGTACATTGCTAGTTACGTCATTTTGGTATTAAAATTTATAGGAAAAAGAATGTCCGGCATGTCATCAAATAAATTTTTGCCAGTGGTTTGCGAGATACGACTTGTTGATTTTCATTCTCGATTTTTTGGTACTTGTGACCATTTGTTACCAAGGTGATGATATTATATTACCAGAGATGTAACTTGCCAGAGATGTTATGAGATAACTATGATAGTCACTCATCATGCCAATTTGTTGAGCTTGCTTCAGAACCTCATGAATCCTTTCAGTCGAGCAATCCAATACAATATGCGATTCTGCTGAATTCTTTATCTGTTTCAGCAGTGGTCTAGAAAGATGAAGAGAACCGAAAGAAAATGAAAAAGTATTGAATAATGGTGTTATCATGATTATATTTCTTTACAGATAAATTGAAGCATGTCGATTTCATCATTGAAATGCTTTGAATTGCCAAGTGCGCTATTTCATTGAAAAAAAACCCACTACTATAAATTCCCCATGCAAAACATCTACAAGTCTTTGGCAAAAAAATATATAAATACCGATAATCATTTCCCTCGCCGAGTTGTCTGACTGCAATAGGAAATTCGCTGGGACCATGAGCCTTCAATAATTCTTGTAGTCTCACCAGACCTTCGTTGTTTTCATATATAATAGTGAAACTTTTCCAGCCCCAAGCTTTTACAAGATCGACGTATGCCTATATAATCCCACAAACCATAGAGGAAAATTATCAAGTGTCATTCAACCAGCTGGTGACAATAACTCGGTATATAAATTATTTATTTCATTTATATATGGACGATACCACCAATTCTCGAATAGAATTTCGGCTCCAAATTTTGGGGGGCGACTTTTCAGTCCTCATCGATTAAAATCATTAAAATGAAGAAAATCCTAAATTCTAAACCATTTTGCCCCACTATCAAAGCAGAAATCAATGAATTTTGATTTCTGCATCAAAATTCTCTCTTCAGAATGACGTGAGGAGCTAAATGAAAAAAAAAAATACAAAATATAGATTTTCATCGTAAATTTTCTGAATTTCCTGAAAAAAATATCCTTTTTCGTCTTTGTCCTTGTTTTTGAGGTGAAAATGCTCTTTGAAAGCTTCAAATGCTTGTTTTGAATCGTTCCCCAAATTTTTTTTCAATTTTTTTATTTTTTTTCTGAATCATTGGAAAATTTGCTAGGAACTATATGATTTTTGGCCCCTGCTCTTGAAAACCCCGGCAACTGTAATTAAAAATTTGAAATTTAATACTTATTAAGAACTAACAATAAATGCAAGCTGAAAAGATGGATGTTGCAAAAGACATATGTATATTGATCACATTTCATAATTCTAAATGGAAAACATCAGTTGTTCAAATGTTCTTCATTTAGGATTATAAAATGTGATCAATATACATATGTCTTTTGCAACATTCATCTTTACAACTTGCATTTATTGTTAGTACTTAATAAGTATTGAATTTCAAATTTTTAATCACAGTTGCCGGGGTTTTCAAGAGCAGGAGCCAAAAATCATATAGTTCCTAGCAAATTTTCCAAATTTTCAGAAAAAAATAAAAAAATTGAAAAAAAAAATTGGGGAACGATTCAAAACAAGCATTTGAAGTTTTCAAAGAGCATTTTCACCTCGAAAACAAGGACAAATACAGAAAAGGATTTTTTTTTCAGAAAATTCAGAAAATTTGCAATGAAAATCTGTATTTTGTATTTTTTTTTTTTCATTTAGCTACTCACGTCATTCTTAAGAGAAAATTTTGATGCAAAAATCAAAATTCATTGATTTCTGCTTCGATAGTGGGGCAAAATGGTTTAGAATTTAGGATTTCCTTCATTTTAATGGTTTTAATCGATGAGGGCCGAAAAGTCGCCCCCCAAAATTTGGAGTCGAAATTCCATTCGAGAATTGGTGGAATCGACCATATATATATCTCTATTTAAAATACAGCAGGTATACCTTAGATAATGTTGTAGGATGTGGATAGAGATTGACGAGACAACTCTCTCGTCTCAAACGATAATCCCATCGTGTTTCTAAATGTGGAATCTCCATAGTGTCACAAATGCTTTGAACATGCGATGCTGTATGTGCACTTTGTGGTCCAAAAATGGCAGCTACTCCTGTATTTAGTAGATAGCATACTGAAAAAACGAAAGCAAATATGTTATTGATATTATTATTTTTTTTTAACAATTTATCGAATTATTCCCAAATTTTTTTCTCTTTCAATATTTTTCCCAAATCTTGGCACTATTTTCGCTTCTATCACATAATTGAGAGAATGATAATTGAAAACAAACATAGCTATAGAATATCATTATTTTCCTTTTTGCGTAACTCGTGGTACCTCGTTTCGATGCATGGAAGCTGTCCTGTGGAGAAATTTGTTCAATTTGTGCACTCAGTCTTGATCTAGGCAGTGTATCTCGGATTGCATTAATTTTCTCTACTGCATAACGGAATGCAACTGCTTGCTTGTCATCTAGTGGATGAAACAATCCACCTGGAACATTGAAGAAAAAAAAACACAATTATATAGGGAAGGAGGATCATATTGCCAACCCAGTATTAATTTTTAAATTTAAAAAATATAAATTTTTATATTAGTTACATGCACGATCATTTCATACACCGGTGGAACCAATCACACAATTTCTAATTATGAATTTTGAGAATTATGGAATATCAAGTTACCAATTCTGATGATATCCGGAAGACAATTTGTATTTATTGCAAGGAGTACCAAGAAAATTCCTAAGAATCCCGTCATATTTCTTTTGGGATTTTATTACTCGAACAGCAATAGTGGTAACAGCACAGCGAGATGTAGCCCAGTTGGTTTACACAACTTGTATAATCACAAAATCATCCAGCACTGAAAATATATTGTATGAATTATGAAATTGCATTGGATTACCTTGCTCATTCGTAATACAAATTTTCATTTTTCGAATGTGACTAGTCGAAATAGTCACTTGTAATCATTATTCTCAATCGTTTCTAGTGCCTAGATTCGTTTTTTCCCCAAATTATCTATCATGAAATACAAGCTTGTCAATGAAATTATCATCAAGGAATCATATTGATTGAACGAGTAATATCTGCTTGGGTTTTTTCAAAATTCATTCTTGTTTAATCGGTTTTGAATTCATATCTTTAAACTACCACAATATTCTATGATGATTAATGAGTATTGGAAATGATAAAAAAAAATTTATAAACAAAAATTTTAAATACATATGGGGAATGCTCGGCTCGCTATGCTCTAGTGGGCCTTCTCTTTGTATATTATCTAAAATATGGAAATATTAGTATCAATATCATCCGAATATTTTGATGCGTAAATTTCTGATAGGCCGAATAAACCTGTCTGTTATTCGATGAATATGCAAGATAATTGTTTGTGTTCTCGTTTGAAATTTTTATTTTTTTAAGCTCACCAGCGATTCATCAATTACTATCATAATTTCACAACTCGAGACAACTCGAGAATCCACCCTAGTATTATCTATTCCATCAATGGATTAATTAATCGATTTAAATAAACATGTTCTTGATAACTAAATTTTCCATGTCAAAAAAGCATAAATGTTATCAACTAATCATATTTTAGTGGACGTGACCCGGTATTAAAAAGCGCGGCTTGACCGTGAAAAACTATCACTACGAAGAACATGAATACAACGAGTATGAATCACTGATTCTAGATATATTCGAGTAAACGCATAACGAGAGAATAGAAAATGATTTTGCAATATGTATTGCAAGGTCCCGGACAAAGAACTGACGGAGGGAACTAGTACGTGAAAATTATAGTGTGACGAATTTTGCGTCGACGCAATAGTGTTTGAATACATATCCTCATTCTCCTCTCCAGCAGCAGCATCACAGCAGCTCAGTGCGCAATGCAATTTGATGGACCATTCCCACGACTATGGCTCGCTCTAGTGTCCTGTGCTCGCTTTGACTTTATCCTCTCGACGGACTCCATATCGCCGATATTGATCTTTGTGGTATCGCCCGGAAACATTCGCATCTTCAACTTGGTTGCCTCGCTACAGCTGATATTGAATCCCGGTGAATGTATAACCCAGGATAAAATTTTTGAGTCTTTGGAGAGTCTCTTACGGTCTTCAAAGACTCCCAGAAGGACTTTTCGGGGTCTAGAGTGTCCCGCAAGTCCCGCAACTGTCTCTACAGTGTCTCTCTCGTAAAGACTTTTATCTTCGCGCGTCTCTCCCGTAAGGACTTCTGTCTTCGCGTGTCTCTCCCGCAAGGACTTCTATCTTTACTGGGCTCTCAGTAGATTTATAAAGATTTGCAAAGACATAAGTCCTCATGAGAGAGAACGAGGAATGAATCATTTTTTTTATTTCAACTTAGTAAATTTTAAGTTTTCAATTTTTATAATTTTTGCAAACCGTGGAATTATTATTTTTTTCATATTTGACTTTAATTAAAATTCTCAATATTAGCGGAAAGTGGAGTGAAACGGACATAGGGGTAAAATGGATATATTTGAGTTTTGATGTTTATATTATAAATTTTTTTTTTTAATTCATCAAAATATTGGACATTTGGAGAAAAACTGTATTTATTAAAACTTGAATCGATCCATATTAAGATTTATTAAAAACTATGTCACATTCAACAATCTATTATTATTCGATTATTATCTAAAATATTGATTCATGTATTTTTTAATAAAAAAAAAAAATATGGATAAAAATAAATATTTTTTTGAAAAATAGAAAGACTGATGACTCTCGAAGAGAGACTGGAGGAGTCCTTATTTGAGAGACTGTGAGTCTCTCAAGTAAGGACTCTGGTTCGTTGAGCAGGGACTGAGTCCCTGTAGGCGAGACACGTGTCCCGTTCGGAGAGACAGCGAGGTGTCTCTAGAAAGTCCCTGCCATGGCGCGAATAGGGGCTCTGTCAGAGACCGGGACAGGAGTCTTTCGATCACCGAAAGACTCAAATTTTTTCATTCCGGGTAAAATTCGAAATGCGAAATAAATTTTTCTTTAAATTCGACCTCTGACGTATACCCTCTCGAGTTTTTACGCATTTTTTATCCCCAACCCAACCTCGCTGTACCGCATTCGCCGAAGGACAAGGGAAAACCTCTTTTTTCTTGAGGAAAACCTGCCCAGATACACCTTGCTGTCTCTCCGATCTAATTAGATCCAATCAGATCTGACAAAATGGAAATTTTTAACATGAATAGATCTGATCAGATCTAATTAGATCTGATTAGATCTATTCAGATCTAACTAGATCTGATTAGATCCAACTAGATCTGATTAGATCCAACTAGATCTGGTCAGATCCAACTAGATCCGCTGAAGTCCATTTTTTTTTTCCATTTTTTTTTCTTTAAAAATTTCAATTTTTATTCATTTGCTTGGTTTTTATTCATTATTTTTATTCATTTGCTTATCTTTCATTTTCTCTAAAAATTTGAAATTTTCAATTTTGGATTTTGTGCAGATCCAATTGGATCTGATCAGATCTGAACATTTTTTCCTGGGGAGATATCTCCGAACAAAGCATCGAAACAAGTTTTCAAAAACGAGTAGCGACGCGGAAAAAAACAACAATAGACGATATTTTTTATTTTTAAAAATTCTAAATTTTTGTTTATCGAAGATTTTGTGACAAAAATTCACCAACGTTCTTTTTGCAGTATCCAGGAAAGCTCCAATGAAAATTGATAGTGATATTTTATTTTAAAAACGCGATAGGGTGCACAGTCCATTTGCGGAACACCTTCCATAAACGGAACACTTTTAACGTTTTATGCGATATTTCGAATGTCTGCTAACCTATTGTACTAATTATTTTTTCTAAATTGATTTAGTATCCCTACCTATGATGTCATAAAGCGTTTCATATCCCAGTGGTTAATTTGAATTAAATATTCTCAAAAAACTGTACTATGTATCACTTTGCGGCCAATAACAGTTAGCTGTGAGTGTGGGACCGCTAACTTGCTGAGCAAAGTTTTTAATAATTGTCATCAAATGTGGTGAGTTGAAGTTAATATTGATCTAAAAACTTGAATTCGTCAATTTTCATAATTTATTCCCATCAAAAAATTGAAATTCTTCATTATATATAGCGTTCCACTATTTGGGTCGGCTTTTCATCCAATTTCCATTTACGGAACATTCGTCAGTTATGGTATTTAGACTTTCCTGACCCGGGTTTTCTCCTGAATTTTCCCCTGGGTTTTTCCCAACAAACCCATTTGCAATCCACTGAACCTTTCCCGAAAATTTTGAAAGCAGAAAATCAAAGAAATGTCGAAAAAATGTGATTCAACTTTATTATATTTTCAAGTCAAAATAATTCTATTGTTTTTTGCATATTTGTGAAAATACATGAATTAGAGAACTGGATTTATCTGTTCATTCGATTAAAAAATGTGTTTTTGTTACTTTTATTCACTCCTCCTATTTCTTTGCTAATAGAATTGTTTCCGTCATTGTGCCAAATGCAATAGACAAATCTCTGAGATCTGATGTTCCGTAAATGGACAGATGATGTTCTCCTTATGGCAAAAGTGTTCCGTTTTTGGTCTTTTAGACTTGCACGTATTTATACATTTTTATCGATATTTTCTCATGAAATAAGATGTAGTTTTAACTTTTTTTTTCAAAATATACTCAATTTGGACTCCAGCAGTATTTTTGTTACTTTTTTCAAAAGAATATCTAATTTTTCATGAAAGTGCAAACTTTTGAACGACCTTAAATGTTCCGTAAATGGACTGTTCACCCTACTTCAATACTGACTTTTTCCTCTCAAGTTGTGTCCAATCTTACTTGAATTTGAAAAAGTAATTTGTGTTCCTAAATTCCTAGAGTAATATCATTGATTCGTACGTCTACCCCCACGCCCCCTGATGGCAGTAAAATTATAAATTGACGATTGTATATAAACTTGTGAGCCTACCACACAAACAACTCATTACAGAAGAAAGAAATCAAAGAGAAAAAAAATAATATTGGTCGAAATAAATCCATATAATATATTTTCATTCAATCGAGACAATTGAGGTGAGAGAGAGAGAAATTTATACTTAATTTCAGTTATTTTTCTTCTATTTACTATTATGTAATGATGTCACACGATTGAAAATTAAATGGAATGATTTTGTTTTAATTTTGTGGTTAACAGAATACAAAAGTCAACACGATATGAATATCGGCAGATTTTCAATAGCTCGAATGTTTCACACTACATCGATTCAAAATGAAATACGTAAATTAGCAAGACTACGAGTAGTTGATAACAGTGAAATAGGCAAGCAAGCAATGTTTGAAGGAAAACCACCGAAGTGTATCCATGTTTACAATAAAAAGGGTGTGGGTTACATTGGTAAGTGAAAGAAAGAGAGAGAGAGTATTGCAAATAGTTTTGAAAAAATCAATGAACTGATTGACGATTTTAATTCTCACGTGTTGCTCTATTTATCAATTACAAAATAGGTGATCGAGTATTAGTTGCTATAAAAGGAGAAAAGAAGAAAGGAATTCTGGTTGGTTTGAAACAAAAACAAAACCCAAAGGTACCCAGATTTGATAGCAACAATATCGTATTAATTGATGATAATGGTACTCCATTAGGCACCCGAATTCATGTGCCTATTCCTCATATTTTAAGAACAATTATGAAGGAAAAAACGCATTCAAAGGGTGCAGATTATACTAAACTCATTGCAATAGCCTCCAAGTTTGTATAGGAAAGAAGGAAATCTAGGATAACAGAATAAAGAACATCAGTACGTTGAATTTTTTACATATATATATAGATAGAAAATAAAAACTCAAGTGAAAACGAATAGTTTTTTCAAGAGAAAAATTCCCTTTATCCTTTTTTATTTGTAAATCATGTTTCTTTTTCCACCTGCCAACTGATTCTCATAAATACAGAGACTATTAGTATATATGGGACTGTATAATTTATTTCATCTCTTCAAAAACTCATCTATACCATCAATGACCCAATTAATGCCATCAAGAGACCTATTCTGCCACATATCTTTCATAGAAAAATCATATCTTATCATAAATTCAAATTTAATTTTTCCTCGAAAGAATTTAGGGTCTGGACTATCATTTTGCATTAATTATTTTCCTGGATTAATTATAAAAATTATTTAATTTATATTTTTGAAAATATTTTGCCCATGGCCCGATTTCTGCCATGGAGGGTCCCAATAATTGCCATCAATTAATTTCCATCACTGGTCATTATTTTTAAATTATTCGTCAATTTATATGAAATTCCAATGATTTTGCTAACAATTAATACAATTTTCGATATATTAAATACTTAAATTTTCTCAATATCACACATTGAACTGATGAGGCACTGTAAACCCACATGAAGAGCTTTAGGGCTTTATCTTGCTGAGCACGCTGGTCACATTTAACGGATTAATTTTAGAAATATATCTAGCAGAGAAATATCGGATACCCTCAATGGCCCAATTAATGCCACTTTTCATACATTTTCGTGATTATTGAACTTATTTGAATTCACAACTCTAAGTAATTGATAACAGTGGTTAGAAAAAAATTCTAAGGACACTGGACAATCAAAATATTCGATATTTCTCTACTAGATATATTTCTAAAATTAATCCGTTAAATGCGACCAGCGTGCTCAGCAAAATTAAGCCCTAAAGCTCTTCATGTGGAGTTAGACTACCTCATCAGTTCAATGTGTGATATTGAGAAAATTTAAGTATTTAATAAATCGAAAATTGTATTGATTGTTAGCAAAATCATTGGACTTTCATATAAATTGACGAATAATTTAAAAATAACGATCAGTGATGGAAATTAATTGATGGCAATTATTGGGACCCTCTATGGCAAAAATCGGGCCATGGTGGCATGAATCGGGCCATGGACAAAATATTTTCAAAAATATAAATTAAATAATTTTTATCATTAATTCAGGAAAACAATTAATGTAAATGATAGTCCGGATCCTGAATTCTTTCGAGGAAAAATCAAATTTGAATTTATGATAAAATATAATTTTTCTATGAAAGATATGCAGCAGAATAGGTCTCTTGGTGGCATTAATTGGGTCATTGACGGTATTTTGATTGTCCGGTGTCCTCAGGATTCTTTTCTAGCCACTGTTATCAATTACTTAGAGTTGAGAATTCGAATAAGTTCAATAATCACGAAAATGTATGAAAAGTGGCATTAATTGGGCCATTGACGGTATATGAGGGTAAGTGGGGTAAAATGAAAAACTAACAATAGATTTTTTTTTTCTTCATTTTTTTGAAAATTCTACATTTTGAGGAATGATGAATGAAGAGCAAGAAAATAGATTTTCGCCTTCTTTTCCTTGCAGCGTTTCTCCATGCCTTCTACCCTTCTTCTTTCAAAGCTTGAACCTTCAATCCTGTGAATATTTTTGAAATGTACCAAGGTATTCCACTCAAGATTTGGAAACAATAAACATGAATGAATGGACAATCAAAGAAACAGAAATATATCGTACATGTGATTGAATTTAATCTTGAAAAGTTTAGAAAAAAATCCTTTCTCATTCGATATCTAAACACCCAATCACCTATTTCCACCAACACTTCCAGCACCACTTCAGTAAATAAAATTTACCAGCTCAGATACGCTTGACTGCTCAAATTATCGTGGAATAAACGCGCGCGATACAAGTTGTAGCTGTTGGTAAAAATAATAATAATTTTTCTGTTCTTTTTTCTTCTCTATCTCTTCTGAATTTCCTACTAAAGTCTGCATATATAATTCATGGTCTCGGCATCCAGCTGCAGTTTATTTATTTATCTTCATATAATTTTTCGTAATACATTCCTTGTTTCTATAGTCAGTCATCTTGCATTCTGTACGACGAGAGAACAGAAAATAGACAATTGAAAGTATACGAAAATTGAAATAAGAAATCGAGATTTTTTTAATAGGGGGAGGTGGGGCAGAATGTACACTCCAATTGAACGGTTCGAGATGGAAATTTGCTCGTGATTCCATTTAAAAGCTGAGAAAAATTTTAGGTGGTAAACATGTGTCAAATTGCTTTTTTTCACTTTTCGGAAAAATGTTTTGAAGAGTTTCCCCTTTTGAACATTGAAAAAATTCACTTCTTCGGCGATATATCCGGTTCTGCTGGTCTTAGCAACTTGGGGTTGCGTTTCATGGTTCAAATTTTTTTAAGTTAATAAAAAAAATTAAAAAAAAAATTTTTAATCAATTTTTTAAATATTTATAGGTCATTTTCTGAAAAAATCAGTTTTTGCCCTATAAGTACTTGAAAAAATTTATATTTTCCTTTTCAAACCCCATAAATCGATGTGAAATGTGCTCATCTTTCATTTAAATCAGCCCCAAATCGCTACGATCAATAGAACCAAAGATATTCTCAAAAACCTGAAATTTTCGATAAGCAGAAGAGTTTCACCTGTAAATCTTCAGCAAAGAATTAAATTTTTGAAAAATTCCGAAAAATAATTCCTGACATATGATTTTCATGGGAAATTTCTTCATCTTTCCAATGGAATCATCAGCAAAAACCTATCTTCAATATTTCCATCCCAAGTAGTTTTCATAGTATAAAATACTAAAATCAACCCGTGTTTGTTTTACCCCTTGTGTCCTTTTGACCCTACCTTCCCCTCCATAGTAGATGTATTGTATCATCTGAATCCGTAGTGAAAATCGTTCGATACACCAAGTATTCTTTATCTATGAAAAACAATAAATTCTTCTTACTTATTATTATTATTCTCAATTTTTTTAACTTTTTTTTTTCATAAGAAATTGTTTATAAATCTAATTTCTTGGCATTTTATCATCTGCATAATCGAAAAATAGTGTGGTGATTTTATTTTTCTTCTCTAATGGAAATTCATTTCTTGTATTATCATTCAAATAAAAAGTAGATTGTATAATGGAGAACAATAATAATGAATATAACAATATATGGAAAAAAAACTTTTGATTGCTGCATATTATATGCCTCAATCATGCATCAACTTTGTGTGAACTTGTGCATATCTTATTTAATTTCACAATGTTTTTAAGAACAAACATTTTTCATGACTATTTTATTTTTTCACACGAATAATGGCATTATTATTTTCCTCATGATATACACAATCACCATGGAATTAATTATCAGCAGGGACCAGAGTATATAATTTTTTTTTACAGTACAAAATACAGCTCCTTCCGCTCGTCTTGTATACATATATGTATATACACGTGCAACAGATATATACATATATCAACGGAGGTATGTACCAGTTAACGCGTAAGAATTGAATAATGAATTTAATTTAAAAAAAAATATCAAATCTCAAAACATTCGTCAACATTAGGCGCAATTTTTTTTCTATGATCTGAAATGATCCACCCCTTTTTTTATGAATAAAAAATAATTTCTCAGTTTTTTTTTTCTTTCGATATAGTTATTTGCACATCTTTCTCCCTTGCTCCATTGAATTAAAAAGGGGATGCACATTCCAAAAAATTTGATATAGGGGAGAGTGGGGCAAAATGGACCCTCATAGTAACATGATTAAGGAATTTTTTTCGGAATAAAGGACTTGACGAAAAAATCTGAAAAAATTTGAGAAAATCCTCCAATATATCTATATTGTTTGTAAATTTTTTCAGAACTTTTGAAGCAACCGCTGCTTTTCAAAAAAATCTGGAGTCATCTCATTTTTCTAGGTCCATTTTGCCCCACTCTCCCCTACACAATGGCAAACTTTTATGGTAATAGAATAGAAATGCAGAAAACGAAAATCATGAAAATCAATTATTTACCATAGCTTCACACGCCATTGCACGAATAATCAGCATTATTATGACAAGATCCTTATATTTCTCTAATGATTTCTTTATGAATACATTCGGCAGCAGTGGGACTCATGGATACTCACAATCATTATCTCATTTAATGTTTTTATTTTCCTCTCTCTCTCTCTCATTGAGATCTCATCGTGGTTTCATCAATTACCTTTTCCTTGTACATAATAAAATAATTACTCATTAGATTCTAAATTTTCATTTTGTCTGTCTCACTCACACACAAACACACACACACAATTTAGGGAGAGTTCAACAGGGAGAATTAGATACAAGATGCGTGGATATTGAAGATTTTTTGCATTTTTTAATTTATTCCAATACGCCTTCACCTTCCGCTGTCTCCATAGCCACACAACTGATTTTTATTTATCAAATATTATTATTAGCATTATCATTATTATACTAGTACTACGTGCATCTCTTCCTCATGGAAGAAAAATAAAAAAGAAAAAAAAAAAAAAAAACGCTCAAGAGCCTGTCGTCATTCATTGATTCAGTCTTCATTTCCTAAAAACATTTTGTTTCTTTTTTTTTATTATTATTGTTATTATCATTACATTTATTCCCAATACACATGAAACATGTTAGAAAAAAAAAAATTATTCAGAGTTTTTCTCATTTGAAGTTATCATTGTATGACTTGATCGGAATAATATATATCTCCATCCATCATTACCGTTTTTTTTTTTTTTTTTTTTTACCACTTTACTGTAACAATTGAAATTTAATTTGATTCAATTTCTGAATAATCCATACATCTTGCATCAATTTTCAATGGAAAAATTTATGCAAGTACTTTATCACATAAAGTGAAAGGTTTTTTCAAAAAAGAATTAAAGGTAGGGTGAGAGGTTTCATAATCGTAACATTATGATCAAAATCAAATTCTTGTTTTATACTTTTTCATCATTTCGTTTTTTTTTTCTTCCAATAATAATTACACAACATCGTTATTCAAGTGTTCACCTTGGATATATGTATGAGAAGGTCTTCAATGTTTCTTTATCATTGACGAATCGTGTATACCATGTAATATTTGACTTTTTCAATAATCAATCATTTTCATCAAAAAAAAAAAACTGCTTTAATATAATAAATGATTGTGTGTTAATTTTGTGCGTATGCGCACGAGAGTGGTGTAACAGCAATAAAAGCTTAGACAATTGAGAAAAAAAAAATTCTAAGGAACAGAAAATTACTTGTCAATAAATTTTATACTAGTAGGAAACTTTGACGAATATAAGGGAGGAAGGAGGGATTTGGTGGTCTTAAGGGAAACGCCGAGTTTGAAGATGCAGTTTTGGGGGGACTAAAATGGGATCCATTTTCGTAAGAAAAAAAAAAAAAAGATAATAAGAAAAATCAAAGAGGGGATCGAGGAGGAGGGAGAGGGTAGGGACGTCGAGCGGGATAAAAATAATTTCCGCATAAAAGGAAGAAATCCAAATAAAGATATAGCGCAGACACATTTCCAACTGTTTTTCTGACTTTGTTTTTTTTTTGTTTTCGTTAAATTTACTTGTATTTTGAATGAGATTTTTTTTTTTTTATATATATATATATACCGGATTGAGACGGTTCAATAAGACCCGAATGGACGTCCAACATCCCTATCTAGCAAAAAGATTTTTTCTTTAGTTTTTTTTTGTTTTTTTGTTTTTTTTTTTGTCCGGTAGTCACGTGCACGACGCTAAAGCAGCTTATCGCCAAGTTTTTCGCAGCGATTGGCACATTATTACATTCTTCTTCTACTTCTCCTGATCGCAATCGCGACTTATGTGACCGCTCTTGCCACAAACGTAGCAAATTTTTCCACCAGTTTCGGTACAATTGCGAGCAATGTGACCAGTCTTGTTACAATTGTAACAGCTTTGAAGTGCAAATCGACCGCTGTCATTGCCACCCTCTGGGCAACTACGAGCAATGTGGCCGGCTTTGTTGCAGTTGTAACAGCTCATCTCAGGTCCCTTTCCATCATCATCATCATCATCATCATCATTTAATAAAAAAGTACAAGAGAAAAAAGAATATTAATTTTTTTTTTTGCTTTCGGAATGTAGGAACGTTCGTATCGTTTAAGAATCCTACAACTGAATTCTCTGTATATAAATATATTGTTAAATATTCACCTGCTGGCAGTCTTTCGCAATGTGTCCAACGCCATTGCAGCGATAACACAAATCTTGATCTTCTTTGCATTCTCGTGCGAAATGGCCAAATTGGTTGCACTTGAAACATTTCTCACGGCCTCGGCCAAAGCCACCGCCGTCACGCTCACGTCCACGATCGCTTCGTCCACCTCCAGCACCACCTTGGGGGCACTCCCGCGCAAAGTGGCCCATTCGATTGCATTTGTAGCACGCGCTCGAACTCATCTTTTCTATCTGTAATTGAAATGCTCTCGTAAATACTTTTGTAACATGAAAATCAATAGGAATAATAACATTACTCTTCATAGAATCTATTATTTTTTTTTTCAACATGATAAATCACGATTGGCATATTATAATGAACCAACTAAATTGAACAATGATAGATTGCGCTATTGTTTTTGTTTAGATATTTCATTTATAATTGCCATTCTTATTACATAAGTAGAGTCAAAAAATGGATGACAACCTGCTAAATCATTGTAATATCTGTAAAATGTTGTCTAATGAACTCTCAGGATATATTTTCCCATAATGACGATGACGACAAACCATCTGTAGCAAATTGGGAAAAAAACATGGATTTCCCTCCTATTTTTTCCATTCAATTCAACTAGCTGAACCCGCAAATTCATTTCAGTCTCATTATCTTACATTGAATCTCAAACATTGTAGTTTTCTCATGTCAAAGTAGTATAATAACTGAAATCAAGTCATGGATCGAAAAAATGGCATCTTGCATTGCGATGCATGAAGATGAGAACTGAATTGTATGAAGAGTCCACGTGTTCCGCGCGGTGCGTCCTCATAAACTTGCCATGTTTGTTCCGGTCTCTATTATATATATAATATATATATATATATCATGAAGACCGATATGATGGATAATACTGATTAACCAAACAAGACGACGAAAAACCTGTCTGGCATTTGTGAAAATATATGGAGAGGGACCGCGCCGAGTCAAAAGCGGAACCCGGGGGGGGGGGGGGGGGGGGGAAGAATCAAAAAAATTTTTTGCGATGTGAGGCCTTCACAAAAAAAGTAGCCTACAATGTAGACATGCTGCTGCCAGGGAGCACCGTCACAAATTTTTTGTACAAAAATATCGAGATCTACATGTACATATATATATTCTGAAAGTTCAATATTGTTATTTTATCAACAAATAATTGTCTATATAGAATTAAAAAAAAATCTTTCAGACAACGTGGCTCACGCGCCCCCCTCTTTCGCAAAATGAGCACGCACGTATGCCAATGGCGCGGAAGATGGCATTCGCGAGGGACGCACATTATGGAGAGCTAATTTTCAATGGAATTTCTTTTCTTTCACTTTTCCCACATATTTAAATGAATTTCGATTAATTTTTTCGTCCTCAAAAAAAATGCCCATATAATAATGGATAAGAGATAACGAATGAGAAGATATATTGAGAAATGAGAGAAAGAGAGTTGGAGAAAGGAGTGAAGGGAAGGGGAAATGATGAAGAAGGTGATGGAAAAATGGAAAACTGGCAGACATTGGCGAGTGTGAAAATCCACAGAAGATTGCTCAAAAGAAGCTGTAAAAATGCATAGAAATGTAGTGAGCTATAGTAAATTAAAATTTCAATACGAAAAATAATAGCCATTCCGTGCTTTGTGGCTGCCTCTTTTGTCTGAAGTAGAGTATTAGAGACACGTTGACCACGTGTAGACTCAGACACAAAATGAAAGAACGGTCTATAGCTATAACTCCGGCTCCGCATGGAATCATCATCGTCGTCGCTGCCACAACGGTGGTGGTGGTGGCGGCGACCGCCACCGTGCGGTTCTTAGTGTTTCACGTGAAAAAATTACTTTGGGCTTTCCCTTAACTTGGATCTCTTTCACGCATCACGCGCAATGGCCCAGACATAATAAATAGATAAAGACTCACCTCTTTTTTTTTTATTTCTCGTTCACCTTCTCCAAAGAGCAACAAACAATATTAATATTTGTTTGATATCCGTAAAGTCAGATTTCTCCTCTATTAATGTCTATTACACGAACTCGTGGCAAATGGATTCGCGTAGAGTCACAGAAGAGAGTATATTTTTCGTTAAGTAAAACGCGTACCAACCGATGCTTTAAGGGACCAGACGGCTTCAAGCAACCATCGACTACAACAGCAGGGGAGATCAAGGAACCACAGCCGGACCAATCGGCGCGCTTCTGCCCGCCAAACACCACTGGATAATTCTTCTGAACGCTTCCCCTTCATCCCCTCCATTCCTACAATCTTAATCAATACGAATACTTTATTATTTTATATTAATCAATTTTTTATTTTATTTTCTTCCACGATATGTAAATAAAAAATTAACTTTTTATAAATGAACTATGATTGATTATTGCACGTTTAATAATGTTTAAGTTTATAAATAGTGAAGATTTGATATTCTGAGAGTAATGATTGGTGAATGGAAAAACCGGCTGCGTTGGAAAGCATTATTTGTGTTTGGAGAAATGCGTTACGTCGCCTCTGTCGCTCTGTCCAAACCGGAAATCATACCAACTGAAATAATATTGCTTACTGGATTTAAAACAGAGAGAGAGAGAGAGAGTGACAAGGGGAAAGGATAATATGATGAAAGGGAAAAAGAGAGGCATAGATAACGACCATGTGGAAGGCGTGATAATTTGGTAGCAATGCAAAAATGAATTAATAATGTAAAAAGTCATGACTCAACAGACAATGTTTTATTTTTATTAAAAAATGCTATTTTCATATCTTCATGAATAATTCTGCATTGCATCGGATCACATAATTTCAAATAAATTATGGCCCTGATGCAATTTGAGAATCAAGTTTTTTTTCCACAAATATTCTGGATGTAATATGGCGATATGAGAATGTCCGTCGTCGTCAAGTATTGATAATTGTAAACATGATTGCATGATTTTTGCTGTTTTTTTTTTGGTATATGTAAGCTATACAGAAAAAAATCATTGACATATCGTAATGTATCCAATAAGTACTGGCAGGAATATGAAAATTTGAGAAGGGCCAGAAAAGTTGGTGACGAGTAACCAAAAAAAATTGCTGGATGGCACAGTAATTTTATGGGAATTTTCCAAGCATACGATACGTCCCTGGGTTCTTGAGAGGTCCAGTAATTTTTTATTTGAGCTCTGGGTACTTTTCGCTGATTTTTCCATGTACATTGTTGAACGCTCGGAGCGCTGTGAGCACTACATCCTATAGCACTTTAACATGCGATGCATATATTGTCGAACTAGCCAAGAAAAAAAAAGCCGAATGGCCGCGGTCTGAACACAACCTCGTGCAGTGAAGCTCCGTATTTTCTTGAAAATTACAAAGTATTTCCGATTATATTTAGACTCGTGCATACGTTTGCAAGCTCAATTCGACTTAAAATTGTTTTTAAGTTCAAGCTTTGATCCTTTTTTTCACCACATTTATTCGAACGGCATCATAATTCATAAACTCTCGCCAGTTAACCTCAATCTTAAACTGGCGGTTCACCGTCTAACCACCCGATCTCCAAATTCCTACGTTACCGGCACATAAGCCGGTACCAACAAAAACTACCATGAATACAGATCATCTAGAAGATAATGACGAAACACTGATTGAAGTAGAAGTAGAAACAACTGAGTCAGAACAGATCGAAGACCTCCTACTAAAAAATGAACTAATCAAAACGGCACAATTCCAAGAAGAAACGATGATGCACTCACAATATCAGAACTCACCAGAAGGTAACCTATCGACAGCTAACTACGCCACTAACCCAAATTATCAACCTCCAATTAACACAATTCCATACCAACCCATTCCAGCCGCTGCTAAATTAAACAAAGTTCAAACGCTCAAGCGTAAATTTGATGGCGCCGGCGCAAAGTTCCCTGATAATCACTCTCGTTCAAAAATCGCACACAATTCTTCTGAGATCAATATGACCCCATCCTCTAAACAACCATCAAAAGACCAGTCGGATCACACGAAGAAAAACCACAAGCCCAGATCAATTGCCCCACTAGCTATCAACAACAGATATGGTGAATCATTGACTCTAAGTCAATACGACATACTAATAGAAGCAGATCCATCCCAAGAACAGATGAAAGTCCCAAATCAGCTGGCAGTTGGTAAGATAATCGCTAACTTCCTCAATTCGATCCAAAAGCCAAATGATGTCATTCAATCCAAAAAATTGGGTACCAAAATCCTAATTTCTTTCAACTCACGAGAGGTAGCTAACGCCATTATTGAGCACCCCCTACTCAAAGAGAACCAATTAATCGCTTATATCCCAGAATTCAAAATGATTCGGCAAGGCATCATTAAAGGCATTCCTTTAGATTACTCCCCAATAGAACTCACAACCACCATCAAAACTCCAATACCTATAAAAACCGCCACTAGATGCAATCGCTTTTTCGTCAAAGATGGTGTCCCTAACTCTCAACCCACACGATCCGTTCTACTAGTCTTTGAGGGACAAATCCTCCCTAAATATGTCAATCTTTATGGTACTCGACTTGAGGTCTACCCTTACGTCTCACAAGTCAAAAGATGCGGTAACTGTCTGAGATTCGGTCACATCAAGAAGGAATGTCAATCGAGTCCTACTTGCGATCACTGTTCCCAAGAAGCTCACGCAGACAATGTCTGCCCAAATCTCCATGAACCCCCGAAATGCATAAATTGCAAGAGAGCTCACAATTCCAGATCAAATACCTGCCCAAAACTACAAATGCAAAGGCAAACACATTCTTTCGCTGCTGCTAATGGTATCTCATATCTTGAAGCTAGGGAAATATTATCAGGAAAATCTAATCTCTCTGACTTTCCCCAAGCTAGTTCTGCCCCCCCACCAAACATCAACAATCACACCATCTTTCCATCACTTAATAAACACCCATTAACTCACCCTCAGCCAAACCCAGCATCAAAAACTCTCGATAACAATTCCGCTACACGCAGAAACCAGTATCATGCTAATAGCAGCAATAGCAGTAGCAATATTGGGAACAATAATCCCTCGATAAGTCACTATAACAATACCAATAATGAACCGTACCCATCAACTTCCACATCCCTTGTCAATAATTCTAACAACAGCAATCTCAACATCCTGCCCCCATTCTACCCATTTCAAACGTCACAAATGGTAAACCCTTCCTACTCACATCAAACGACCAAGAACAACCGTAAACCTAAATCTGCCAACGTCAACAACCACAGCTTACTCAATATATCCGACGCACGCCAGGGAATCCTCATTTCTCCCAATGGTGCGAATTACACGAATTTAAACGATTATCTGGGCACTGTTCCAAGACCAAATAAAACCCCTCCTGAGAATAATCAGTCGACTCTTCCAAAAGGATCTCCTCCGATGGTAACAGATCCTAACTTACTAAATGCAGCGCAAGAAATATCAAAAATTGCTGACCAACTAAAAAACTTCGTCAATCTACTGGTTGAAAAACTAACTCCTCTTATTTCAGCACTCCAATTGGATAACAACCTCTCTGAACTCATTGAAGCAATTAAAAACCTAAATTCAAATCCGTCACTCCAGCAATTTCCTCCACAAGAAACCCTTCCAACATCCCTCGACAACCTACAATGAACTCCCTACGTATTCTGCAATGGAATGCCTTCAGCGTTCTTAACAAAGCTGGTGACTTGAGGAACCTTGCCAACGACTATGACATCATGCTCTTATCAGAAACTTTCCTGAAACATGGCCGTAACTTTCACCTTCCGGGATTTAACATCCTACGCAAAGACAGAATTAACGAAGCAGGAGGTGGCCTACTTATCGCTATCTCATCGAAAATAACCTACACACGTCTGGGCAGCTTGGACCACATCTCGGAAAATCTGGACCTCATGGGAATTTCTATTCCGTCTCCTCAAGGCGATACAATCATTGTAAATCTCTATAAACGAACCAACACCACAATTACACTACAGGAATGGAATGCTCTCTTCAACTCCTTTCCAAATGCTCATGCTGTTCTCATTGGAGGAGACTTCAATTCACACCATGGTGCTTGGGGGTGCGGTAGAGAGTGTCTCTCAGGACGAAACCTCCTGGAGGCTCTCGCAGACTCCAATTTACTTCCTCTCAACGATGGCTCTCCTACGAAAATTACACGTCCTAATGAAGCTCAATCTGCAATTGATTTGACCTTAATATCATCAAATATATTCACGAGAGCGTCCTGGCAAGTTTTATCAGACCGCATGGGTAGTGATCACCATCCAATCCATATAACGATCGGTGTACAAGCCGACAACTTCTCTCATTTCTCACATAAAATCAACACTTCGAAGATCGATTGGGATCGCTTTTACAACTATCTTTCTTCTAAGGAAGAATCAATAAATAACCTTCCCGACTCTATGTCTAACCATCAGAAGTATGAGCAAATCATCACTATTATAATGGAGGCGGTCAATCATTCCTCTCCACAAAGAGGGTCTCATCAGCATCAAAACTCCTCATCAACGTCAAGGAGAAAGAAAACAAAAACTACTCCACCGGCTCCCTGGTGGAACGAGAACTGCTCCAAGGCAGTCGCTTTGAGGAGGAGAGCATACCATGCTCTGCGACGCTGTCCAAACTACCTTAATTACATTGAGAGTAAGAAACAAGAAGCGAAGACCAAACTCATCCTTAGAAAGGAGAAGATCATTGGTTGGCAAAAATTCTGTGAAACCTTCAACAAATCTACCCCAATCTCATTCCTATGGCAGAGAATAAAAGCCTTCAAAAATAGACGGTTCTCCTTTCCCAATACTACTCCCCAACAAGATACAGAAACGATTCACAAGATGAAGGAATTCGTCGACAACTTCTGTCCCAACCTTCCCCCAGACTATTCCCCTAAACAAGCCCCCGACATTCCCTTCCAAGACAACGAGTTTCTCGACAGAGAATTTTCCATAGATGAATTTCATCATGCTCTTGAATCCTGCAAAGTCAAATCATCACCTGGTCTCGATAAAATCGACTATCACCTTATTCAAAAACTCCCCAGCTCATACAAATCACATATTTTAAATAGATTCAATGGCTTCCTGAATGAAGGGAACTTCCCCAACTCATGGCGACAGTTCCTTGTCTTCCTTCTCCCAAAACCCTCATCTAATAAATTTAGGCCAATATCCCTAGCTTCATGCTTCCTAAAACTCTTCGAAAAACTGATCTCTTTCCGACTTACTTGGTGGTTAGAGTCCAGAAGAATCCTCCCGAAAACCCAATGTGGATTCAGAACAAGTCGATCCTGCGCAGACTGCCTCGCCATCCTTTCATCAACCATCTACACTGGCTTTGTCAAAAGACAATATACCACATGCGTATCCCTTGACATTAAGGGAGCCTTTGATAACGTCGATCCCTCCAGCCTCTACACAATTATGGCTAAGATCGGCATTTCAAAAAAAATAGCAGACTTTGCTTTTTTCTTAACCAACTACCGAGAATTGTTTTTCGTGATTAAAGGTCAATTATCAGAACCTAGACCAGCAATCAAAGGCACACCTCAAGGCTGTGTACTTAGCCCGACCCTATTCAATATCTACTGCACCTTCCTATTCAAATTAATCCCACCTGATATCCAACCAGTCGGGTTTGCAGACGACTGGGCCCTCATTCTAAGAAGCTCCAACCTACAACCGGCTCTGAAAAAACTCAATGACGCAGTTAATTCTCTTAATGATGACCTCGAGAATCTCAAACTGGAATTATCCCAAGAAAAAACCAAATTAATCATCTTCAGTCATAAACGTTTCAACCCCTCGGACTACTTCATCACTCTCAAAGGGCACAGAATTGTAGCTGCGGAAAAAATTGATATTCTTGGTGTTACCCTCGACTACAAGCTCACTTTTAAACCTCATACTAATCGTCTCATACAAAGGAACTCCCAATTAATCTCCATGATAAAAGCCCTGAGGCACACGCATTTTGGAGCAGATCCAAGAATTCTCCTCACATTCTATAGAGGCCTTATTAGAAGCTCCTTGGAATACGGATCACACATATACAACCCTTCCAGCGTTAGCGTATTTGAAAAATTGAATAAAATCCAATATAGAGCCCTAAGACTCGCTTTGGGATACAGGGAATCTACGCCATTAAATGTAATACTGGCTGAGGCTTGCGAGGCACCCTTAAACTATCGCTTTCAACAACTTTCAGACAGATACATTTTGAAGGTACTCTCTCTCTCAGAACATCCACTCCACGAAAACCTATTGACTCTCCACGACGTACTTCTTACAAAAAACACTAACCCCTTCTACATCAAATCTCACTTCCCAATTTACAAATCATTATGTAGATACGAAAAATTCAAATCAAAAATCCACTCTACGCCATCAGCAACTCCTTATGAATTCTCATATGATTTATTCACCCATATCCCTCCAATCGATACAACCTCAGGGATATTAACCCAGGGCTCGCTTAACCCAAATACCCAACTCCAATCGGAAATCAATAAAAATCAACTCCAAGATTACACGCAAATTTACACTGACGGCTCCAAGACAAAAGAAGGCAATTATGTGGGTTTCTCAGTGTACATCCCTTCCCTCGAAATCAGCAACACGTACAAAATTTCCTCATTTGCTTCCATCTTCACAGCCGAAGCCTCTGCTATCTACCAAGCTCTCCAATCAGTCGCTGAACAGAATATTGTTAAGGCACTAATCCTCTCAGACTCACTCAGTGTTCTCCTGGCTATTCGGAATCTCTCCCCATCCAAATCCTCATCACACATCATCTACAAAATCCTTGACATGCATAAGCTACTAAAACTACAAGGCAAGACTATCCACCTAATGTGGATTCCAGCCCATGTTGGAATCGAAGGGAATGAAGCAGCTGACACTTTAGCCAAGGAAGGAATACATTCCGGCCTACTCACTAACACCCTAATCCCTCACACGGATTACTTTAGAGTCGCAAATGACAGAACTAAAGCCAACACCTCCAAACTCCTCCGCCTCCAGTCCAACCACAAAGGTCAACACTATTTTAAACAATTCTACTCTGGATGGAAGCCCCCCTGGTTCTCTAAATCCAAACTAGATCGTCCTCAAATTGTCACGTTAAATAGGATGAGGTCCAACCACTACAACCTCAACTACAGCCTTGCCAGAAAACAATTGGTCCCCTCCCCCCTCTGTACTTGTGGTAAGATAGAAGATCTAACTCATGTGTTTTGGCAGTGTCCAAAATACGCTCAAGAACGAAATATACTCATCAAAGCCTTAAACAATATGAAAATATCTGAGTACAACATCATCAAACTAATTCAAACACCAGAAACGAAAATTGCCTACCTTTTATTCAACTTCCTTAAAAAAATTGGAAAACAAATTTAAATTCAAATATATGCCTCCAAATCCCTATCCTTCTCCTTACTGGCTGTCGCTAGGTTCCAACAGTCAGACAAGGAACCCTCATCACCGACACTAATCCACCTCAGTGGAAAATCGAAAAGTCCCTAGATGGGATAACGGCCGGATGACCAACAACTGTTGGCGGAGCCTCACAAAAAAGAAGAAGAAGAAGAAGAACTAGCCAAAGAGGTAATCTCCGAAATCGACTCGAAGCTGGAATTCACATGTTGTAGCATGGGATCCGAATATTTCCGAGGTTACTTCAGTTGCCAGTACGACTTCATATCTACTAATATATACGCGCTAGAGATGTAAAATTACCAGTAATTCTTGTTGCAGTAAAATTACGGTAAAAATACCGCAATGTTACCGTATTGTGGCGTAATTGGAAAAACTACTTGTTTTGATGTAAAATTACCGTCAAAATTTTTTGATGTAACGATACCGTAATTTACTGTAATTTCCATCTATACAGATGATTCAAAAAAAATGAATGATCAGTTTTCCGCCAGTTTCTGATCACATAAAAATCCATAAAAAGAAGCAAAAACAGTCTACAGACAACAAACAAACAAAACACAATTATTGAATAATTCAAAAAACAAATACAGAAAATGTATAAAAACTGATCCACTACGAAGCTCAATGAGTATGTATGTGCCTTAAAAAATGTTAGGTTAAGAAAAAATACTGTTTTCCATGTTTCCCAGTATCTAAGTAATCAAAAATAAAAAATGTATCCATATGTACAAATGCTGGCTTAAATAAACATGTTAAAAAAAAAAAAAAAAAATGATTCAAAAAAACATTTCCATACTCAAAGAATTACTTTTCAATTAGTCAATTATATGAGAGTTAGTATTGAAATTGTTTTTCTTTGCTTCCGAATGGAAGCTTTGTTTTCGCAATTTTTTTCGAAATGCCAATTTTCATTGGAAACGACTCAAAATGATGCAAAACGTCGAGAAATCATAATGAGAGAAAAAGTAGACATGTATGTATGTGTGTCGGTATGTACAACTTTACGACTCTCTATTACTCGAGAACGGTGAGAGATCAAAATTTGAAATTTCGGCATGATATCAGTTTTCATGAAGTGTATGTCCCATAAAAATTTCAGCAAGATCGGTTCAATGGTTTTTGAGATATAGCAATTTTTTAAAAATCGTATGTTTCAAAACTTCTCAATTTGCGTCAGACGAATACCGTTCAAAATTTTACTCAAGATTCGCAACCATAATATCTAACTTTTAGCTTATTTTCATGAATTTAATCCCATTATTCTATTAGTTATTAATTTTTTTGTGCTTTTTTTCAAAAACTCGGTTTTACGACGATAGCTCAATGAATAATTGACTTAAAGACTTCAAATTTTTTCTGTATATGTAGTTCCTGATGAAGATGGTTGGGATTGAATCTGAGGCATATCGGCTGAACGGTTCTCGAGATATTTTGAATTGAAGTTTCTCCGAAAATCGACTGTATCTTCCAAACTTCTCATCCGATTTCATCGGGACGAAGCTCAAAAGATTCGCGTTTCTGAGCTGAACAAACCCTCAATTTTTCGAATTTTTAGATGAAGTTGTCCGTTTAGTACATTGAAAAATGTATTTTTTTCTCAATTTTTCAAAAAAAAATCCAAAAAATGCAATTTTTCTCCATTTTTTTGAATGGACACCCCTATTTTTTATTTTGTTTTCTGAAAGAACACATTTTTCTCTTCCAAATAAGTCCCTACTTATCTTCGTAGGACAATCAGAAACTGTACCCAAAAGGGAACATTCAAAGTGAAAAAGTGATATTTTATGTAAAATTCAGTATAATTTGGAAATAATTGAATTTAATAAATCCTGATCATTTTATCTTATATTTCAATGCATTATAACACGAAAAGAAAGAAAGATAATAGAGAAAATTCAGAGAGAACCATTGGGAAGCATTCTGCTGATTCATTATATTAGCAGAAATTGAAAGGAAGAAATAGCGATTCACAGAATAACGTCGAAGCAATACCGACTATCGTAGCGACGAACGTCTGCATGTTTTATTAAATTTTTTAAAAGGACAATTATTTAATTTTGTTAATCATTCAACGAGAACAGTTACTCGATTTATTCATTTTTGCCTCTTCAGGATAATCATATTTTCATGCATCAATATTTAGAATAATATGTTAGGAACATTAATGATAATAACAACAATTTTATAATTTTTCATTGGCCGTCACTGACTATAAAAAAAGTAAGACAAATGATGATCAGAAAGGCTGCGAATTGATTTGAAAAATTAATTCCGTAATTCATCTATATAGATGTAAATTTACCGTTATGTCTCTAAAAATGATAATTACGGTAATTTAATTTGAAAATCAGTGTTTTTACCATTTTTGTTATTTACTGACGTTCGGTAAATTACGGTATTGAAACCGTAAAATTACTGGTATCGTTACCTTTTCACATCTCTAATACACGCTAAAAGCGAGCAAGCGTCCAAGGCGAATGCAGCTGTAATATACTATACATTACAATTCATAAAATTCATATGGAGCATACATATGTATATTACACATTGTTACACATCAAACGTATATGATAATATCATAGTAATAATCCGATGAATTGAGAAAATAGTGGTGTTTGTTTTATATATTTTTTCATACATAATTTTACAATAATGGCGGCAGAAAAACGAGAAAATACTGATGACAATATTGATGAAGAAGATTGGGTCGGTCCCAAACCAAGTGAAGCAACAACACCGGCGAAAAAACAAAAAGGTTATAATCATTTGTTTTTATAAGTTTATTTCCTTATAATCTATAACAAAATCAACTAATCAATTAATCAATCAATAATTTGAATTTTTTCATTAGTTTTGGAGTACGAGCAAGTTTACATTGATAATTTACCCAGTTGTGAGTGTTATGAAAAATCTTACATGCATAGAGATGTTGTGACACATATAATAGTAACAAAGTAAGTATATGAAAGTATATGGTTTTATTTTTTATTTTTTTTTCGAGATAATAAATTTACACATTAGCTAATATTGTGCTCTATTTAAATGCAGAACAAATTTTGTAATAACAGCTAGTTGTGATGGCCATGTAAAATTCTGGAAGAAACAAGATGAATTGATTGAATTTGTCAAGCACTTTAGAGCTCATACAATGGCAATACACGGTTTAGCTGCAAGTTATAATGGAACATATGCAGCAACTATTAGTTCTGATAAAACTCTGAAGATATTCGATATTATAAATTTCGGTGAGTGTAAAAAAATTACCCCCTAAGTTACATGTGAAGTATTGAAGTGAATTCCCATAAACCACATTGAAAAATGGAGACGTTGGGAAATTCTAAATTGTTGTCTACTAGCCTATACTAGTTAATCTTTTTCTTTGCTTTCATTTTATTCATTTATTTGGTCGATTCCACCAATTCTCGAATAGCATTTCGGCTCCAAATTTTTGGAGGCGACTTTTCGGTCCTCATCGATTAAAACCATTAAAATGAAGAAAATCCTAGATTCTAAACCATTTTGCCCCACTATCGAAGCAGAAATCGATGGATTTTGATTTTTGCATCGAAATTTTCTCTTAAGAATGACGTGAGTAGCTAAATGAAAAAAAAAATACAAAATATAGATTTTCGTCGCAAATTTTCTGAATTTTCTGAAAAAAATATCCGTTTCTGTCTTTGTCCTTGTTTTCGAGGTGAAAATGCTCTTTGAAAACTTCAAATGCTTGTTTCGAATCGTTCCCCAATTTTTTTTTCAATTTTTTTTATTTTTTTTCTGAAAATTTGGAAAATTTGCTAGGAACTATATGATTTTTGGCCCCTGCTCTTGAAAACCCCGGCAACTGTAATTGAAAATTTGAAATTTAATACTTATTGAGTACTAACAATAAATGCAAGTTGAAAAGATGAATGTTGCAAAAGACATATGAATATTGATCACATTTTATAATCCTAAATGGAAAACATTTAAACAACTGATGTTTTCCATTTAGAATTATGAAATGTAATCAATATACATATGTCTTTTGCAACATCCATCTTTTCAACTTGCATTTATTGTTAGTTCTTAATAAGTATTAAATTTCAAATTTTTTAATTACAGTCACCGGGGTTTTCAAGAGCAGGGGCTAAAAATCATATAGTTTCTAGCAAGTTTTCCAAATTTTCAGAAAAAAATAAAAAAATTGAAAAAAAATTTGGGGAACGATTCGAAACAATCATTTGAACTTTTCAAAGAGCTTTTTTACCTCGAAAACAAGGACAAATACGAAAAAGGATATTTTTTTCAGAAAATTCAGAAAATTTGCGATGAAAATCTATATTTTGTATTTTTTTTTTCATTTAACTACTCACGTCATTCTTAAGAGAAAATTTTGATGCAAAAATAAAAATTCATTGATTTCTGCTTCGATAGTGGGGCAAAATGGTTTAGAATTTAGGATTTTCTTCATTTTAATGGTTTTAATCGATGAGGACTGAAAAGTCGCCCTCCAAAATTTGGAGCCGAAATTCTATTCGAGAATTGGTGGAATCACCCATTTAATTCATTCTCGTTCTTTATCCATTCTCTTTATATAGATATGATAAATATGATGAAATTCGAATATATTCCAAGTTGCGTCGAGTGGGTTTATGGCTCTGGTGATGCAGTATTCGCTGTAGCTATTTCTGATAAAAATTCACCAAGAATATATATATATGATGGACAAGGAACTGATAGAGCTCTTCATGTATTCGAGAGTTTGCACAGAAAACCTGTGGTTGTTATGAAGGTAGCGTAATTTCTTCGTACTAGAAAATAACATTACAAATATCCAGTGAATGAGAATTCTTCTGCTCTTTTATTTCATTCAAATTGCTATTTTCTAGTCGTATTAAATATTTTTGGATGCAGAAATTACTGGGTGGTTAAAAGACAGAATTATTGATTCACTAGATGTCAAAATTAAATTTATTCCCAAGTTATAAATTCTGATTCATTGGTTTCTCCAATTAAAACAGTTGTAACTCTATTTTCAGTACAATCCAGTCTTCGAAACGTGTATAACAATCGATCAAGCCGGTATATTGGAATATTGGACAGGACCAAAATCAGAGTATCAATTCCCAAAGTGTGTTTTATTTGAATCTAAACTAGATACGGATCTATTTGAATATGCTAAAAATAAAACCTATCCATGTTGTCTGGCAGTTTCACCAGATGGAAAAAGATTTGCATCCCTTAGTAACGATCGAAAAGTACGAGTTTTCAATTTTTTAACTGGAAAACTGTACAGAATATTTGACGAGTCATTGCCGAGATTTTCAGAACTTCAACAAACCACTCAACAGCTCCCAAACATGGAATTTGGTAGGAGGTAACCGTATTTTTTAGTGAAAATTACATTCGTTTTTCTTATTTCTCGACAAAGTGTTTTTTTTTTAAATCAAATTGATAATTCAATTTTTCCATAGAATGGCAGTAGAACGTGATTTGGATAAATGCGAAATAAATCTGGGCAATATTCTATTTGATGAATCTGGATATATTTTGATTTATAGTACAATGTTGGGTATAAAATTGGTTAATCTTTATACGAGTCGGTGCATTAGAATACTAGGAAAACCTGAAAATATCCGTCCAATGCAACTGGCTCTATTTCAGGTAGATAATTAGTAGTAGTAATTTTATAGTAAAATTCTGAGGAAAAAAACTAATTTGAAGAAGCTACAAGTGTTTTAATTCAAAATTTTAATATAAAATTAATTTCAACAAGCCCTTGCATTTTAATATCTATGTCAACTCCATCAATCATTATAACTAATTTTTATTAACGATATTTTTAATTAATTTTCAAAGGGAAAAGCACGTAAAACACTATCTGTGACAATAGAAATGGAGGCATCCGAAAATCCAACACTAGAACTGAATAAACCAGATCCAACAATCTTTTGTACGGCTCATCGAAAAAATAGATTTTACATGTTCACAAGACGTGAACCGGCTGAGGATACAAAAAGTTCCGAGTGTGACAGAGATGTATTCAATGAAAAGCCATCCAAGGAAGATATTATTTCATCAACTGACGCAACAAATATGCAGAAAATATATGATACTGCTATTATCCATACAGCTCTCGGTGACATTCACATTTCATTATTTGGAAAGGACGTTCCAAAAACAGTTGAAAATTTCTGTGTTCATGCCAAAAATGGTTATTACAACAGTCACATATTCCACAGAGTTATTAAAGGCTTCATGATACAAACTGGAGATCCAACTGGGACTGGAACGGGCGGAGAAAGCATATGGGGTGGAGAGTTTGAGGATGAATTCAAAACACATCTCAAACACGATAGACCCTATACTTTGAGTATGGCAAATGCTGGCCCCAACACTAATGGCAGTCAATTCTTCATAACTCTGACTCCAACTGTATGTAACTACCGTCAATGACCCAATTAATGCCACAAAGAGACCTATTCTGCTGCATATCTTTCATAGAAAAATTATATCTTATCATAAATTCAAATTTGATTTTTCCTCGAAAGAATTCAGGGTCCGGACTATCATTTACATTAATTATTTTCCTGAATTAATGATAAAAATTATTTAATTTATATTTTTGAAAATATTTTGTCCATGGCCCGATTCATGCCACCATGGCCCGATTTCTGCCACAGAGGGTCCCAATAATTGCCATCAATTAATTTCCATCACTGGTCGTTATTTTTGAATTATTCGTCAATTTATATGAAAGTCCAATGATTTTGCTAACAATCAATACAATTTTCGATTTATTAAATACTTAAATTTTCTCAATATCACACATTGAACTGATGAGGTAGTCTAACTCCACATGAAGAGCTTTAGGGCTTAATTTTGCTGAGCACGCTAGTCGCATTTAACGGATTAATTTTAGAAATATATCTAGTAGAGAAATATCGAATATTTTGATTGTCCGGTGTCCTTAGAATTTTTTTCTAGCCACTGTTATCAATTACTTAGAGTTGAGAATTCGAATAAGTTCAATAATCACGAAAATGTATGAAAAGTGGCATTAATTGGGCCGATGGCATTAATTGGGCCATTGACGGTACTAGAGAATAATAATAGTAGATTCAATAAATTCCTTAAATATGAAATCAAATATTCCCCATGGAAAAAGTATTTGAATTTTTATGGACTTTGTGATAATAATATCTTTTCTCGATTCTCCGAATTGATAATTTTTATGGAATATTTTGCTTTTTCATTTCAAGATGATAATAATCATATTGAATAATATATATTTAATTTTTTCAGCCATGGTTGGACAATAAACATACAGTATTTGGCCGTGTCGTGAAAGGCATGGAGGTAGTACAAAATATAAGTCAAGTGAAAACTAATCCGAAAACAGATAAACCATATGATGATGTGAGGATAGTGAGTATATCAGTGAAATAAAATGGCATGTAGTTTTTTAAATTTCTAATAAAAATTGAACTTTTACTACTATGAATTTTACTAGAAATTATTTTATTAATTCGTGAATATCTTCTGGTTTTCTTCTGTAACTCAAGTATTATTTCTGTTCCATTTGATAAATTAGACCTCTATAGAAATTATAAGCACCCGTCATGCAAACAAAGATATTCACACTGAACAGATTCCAATTTTTTGGAATGATAACCAAGGAATATCTATATTGTGAAGGAATTGTAAAATTATATATTACTCTTGTTGTTTACTATATACTATAAAACAAAATATTTTCAAGGGTGATGCTTCATTTTCCATTAACCTCGACCATACAGCACCAGTTAGCATCAGACTAGCAGTTTGTGCCAATGAAATAGTTTGAGGAGGACGATTTATATCGCCAAGTCCTGCGATTACTAAGCCCCACTTGAATGTTGGTGCCCAGAAAAAAACTGTCGTTGGACCTTAAATAATAAGAAGGAATTATTCAATGAAATTACACATATATTTTGTTGATATTCATTGCTATAATATCAAAATTACTACCTGCTGGATGAAGAAATGCCGCTTGAGCGCTTTTTGGCAGTAATCCTGCCATTTGCACCATAAGTTTTTCATACCTACTCATGTTTTAATAATTTCTTTTTTTTTTATGTATAAGATTTTCAATTTACTCGAGCTGAACATATCTCTCCACAATATTTTGTCTTTTCACATTGCAATTGTTTATTGTTTGAATTTATTTTATAGAGATTTTAGAAATTAGAGAAGATAGAAGAAGAATAGAGAAGGAAGAATGAGATTTGGTATAATATTTTACTCAGTCGAAATATTGAATTAAATGACACAATCACGACAATATCGAGGAAAATACACTCGATTTTGTCAAATGAGAGGCAAGTTGAAAAAAAAACACATGGTACAGAAAACTCAATATTTTTATTATTAAAAATTAGCAAAGTGATAAAAAAATACTACATCAAACAAATATTATAAACTATTATATCATTTGAACGAAGGGCTGCTCTTTAACACTTTTACTGGACTGTTGTTTTATATATTTGCAATAATCGGATTCTACTTGATTGATGTTGTTCGAGCAAGTATGCAATGGTTTATACTTTCGGTTTGGTAAATTGAAACATCCAACAGTTACTGTTTTATGAATAATACGATAAATTGATACCTCAACCTTCAGACAACCATGAAAATCGTTGTTTTCAAATGATAAATCGTAAAATCTCAAGCAAATTTCAGCACCAATTTTTTCAAATTCAGGGATCCCAATGCAAAAAGGCGGTGGATTACGGGCTACATTAAATAGAGATAAACAGAAATATAGAGATAATAATTTTCCATTTCTTATCACGAGAAATAAAAAAGTGTTAGCAAACTAGGGTCACACTACCAATAGATAGACACTGACCAAAGGATGGACGGTTTCTATTATCGAGGATTTTCATAAATAAATGAATGATTCTTATACATTTCACGTCAATTCCTGATTATTACATTCATATAGATTTATAAACTATTTATTTCATACCGATTGATCCAAATTTAAAATCATACTACTGCAAATATGCAGTTTTTCCTTGATTTTTAGTCAAGTCATTGTATATTTTTCTGTACATCATTGTTTTCTGCAACGTTTTAACGTGATTTGCCTATTTCATATGAATTAATAAAGTAATATTTCCTTAATCGTCCATCTATTGGTCATGTTACCCTAGATATGTAAATATTCATATTTTACCTGAAACAGTTTCATTGTAGAGTGTGTAATTATTGTAGGTGAGGGTTACAGCAATGCCATAATCATGCGGCAAGTATGTAAAATTGGTGCAAACTGGTAGCAAAAAAGAAAGAAAAAAAATGATAAAAGCACGAGGTTTTTAATGAAATTTATATTTTAAATTGAATATATATGAAGTACTTGTTCCTTGGATACTGATCGATCCTAGATTCACATACTCGCAGCAACCGCAGTCATAATCTATACACATACAGCCTGACTCTTGAAAGGTCCTACCTATGAAGCAATGTAACAACAATGTGATGAATAATTTAATTGGCACAAATGAAAGAATTATAAAGTTTTTCTTTAACCTGGTGATATCATGGATTCTCCAAGAACAGAAATAGATAATGGAAATAGGCATGATAGTAGAGCAATAATAAGAATGTTATGCGAGCTCGACATCTTTCTTTGGATGATGATGATGATAATTTGTTATTTTTTCAGAAAAAACTGGAGAAAAGCTTTGTATTCTAATAAATTTTATTATCACTCGGATTCTTGGGTGCTCTCTAAAACCTACATGCTAAGCGCGCATATCTTTATCTCGCGTCGAGCCAAGAAGATCGAGTTCATGAACACAAATAGTCTTTTGAAAGAAGAGGGAATATTCCCTCTTCTTCTTTCGTTTGCCCAAGTTTTGTCCTTGATTGGGAATTCCATTTTCAAAATTCTTGGGATAACGATGATTTCCGAGTGGCCTTGAAATGACATTATTAGCAATCTTGAAAATAGTGGTGGGCATATGATGCTTCATCAAAAATTGTCATGTTTTTGTTGATTTTGCAGCTGGGCGATTCCACCAATTCTCGAATAGAATTTCGGCTCCAAATTTTGGGGGGCGACTTTTCAGTTCTCATCGATTAAAACCATTAGAGTGAAGGAAATCCTAAATTCTAAACCATTTTGCCCCACTATCGAAGCAGAAATCAATGAATTTTGATTTTTGCATCAAAATTTTTTCTTAAGAATGACGTGAGGAGCTAAATGAAAAAAAAAATACAAAATATAGATTTTCATCGTAAATTTTCCGAATTTTCTGAAAAAAATATCCTTTTTCGTCTTTGTCCTTGTTTTCGAGGTGAAAATGCTCTTTGAAAACTTCAAATGCTTGTTTCGAATCGTTCCCCAAATTTTTTTTCAATTTTTTTATTTTTTTCTGAAAATTTGGCAATTTTGCTAGGAACTATATGATTTTTAGCCCCGGCTCTTGAAAACCCCGGCAACTGTAATTAAAAATTTGAAATTTAATACTTATTAAGAACTAACAATGAATGCAAGTTGAAAAGATGAATGTTGCAAAAGACATATGTATATTGATCACATTTCATAATTCTAAATGAAAAACATCAGTTGTTTAAATGTTTTCCATTTAGGATTATAAAATGTGATCAATATACATATGTCTTTTGCAACATTCATCTTCTCAACTTGCATTTATTGTTGGTACTTAATAAGTATTAAATTTCAAATTTTTAATTACAGTTGCCGGGGTTTTCAAGAGCAGGGGCCAAAAATCATATAGTTCCTAGCAAATTTTCCAAATTTTCAGAAAAAAATAAAAAAATTGAAAAAAAAATTGGGGAACGATTCGAAACAAGCATTTGAAGTTTTCAAAGAGTATTTTCACCTCGAAAATAAGGACAAATACAGAAAAGGATATTTTTTTCAGAAAATTCAGAAAATTTGCGATGAAAATCTATATTTTGTATTTTTTTTTTTCATTTAGCTACTCACGTCATTCTTAAGAAAAAATTTTGATGCAAAAATCAAAATTCATTGATTTCTGCTTCGATAGTGGGGCAAAATGGTTTAGAATTTAGGATTTTCTTCATTTTAATGGTTTTAATAGCTGCATTGGGGATAGAAAAATTGCGAAACCAATTCAGCGTATTCGACAAAACTTGAAGATTTATTATCCAAACAAGTAGTTATTTCATTGTGAATTTGAGTGAGTCATGTCATCAACCAGTAGGTTTCTATAAAAATGAACGTGAAAAAACGAATTTATTCTGAGAACCAAGCACGAGTAGATCATAGATACGAAGAGAATGAAAAGAAAAAAAAAGCTAAAGGTGTGGGGTCAAGTGGTCTCTCTCTCTTTTAAAAAAAAAGCCACTTGGGAAGTGATGACGCGGTTTACCGAGGATACATAATACAAAATGTTTCGAGACAGTTTTAGTAAATGAGACTCATCATCCTCTGTACAACCAATTGACTCCAACAGACCCTAAATAATCTCTTGCTCATTTTCCACTTCTATAAACCGACTCGGTCCAGTTACTTTTTCCCTCTTGTCTAGTTTTCCAAGATGCATTCCTTCTACGTATTATGGTAATATACAAAGACATATATAGAGATCTGAGAAAAGTTGCAAGATATTTCAATAATTTTTATTAATTTATTGAATTTCTTACATGATATGGTTATAATGTAAAGAGATTTTCGCAACTTCTCGTTTTTCTTTTGAATCCCAGTAAATGTTTGAGTATTCTTGGTCGATGTTTGCTTCTCCTGCGTCGAGTTGACAGGTCTCCACGATCCCTTTGAGGATTCAATTTTATTTGGGCTAATATTCCCACAAGGAGTTCATCAACATGATGAGCTAAGCCAGAAGATGTTTCAATGAATTTACAACCACAGCTGTTGGCTAGTCTTCTACCTACTATTTGGGATAATAAAAAAAAAAAAGATATAAAAATCGATCCATGTCAGATTATTTTCGACTATTTGCAAGTACTAGGGCCGGAGACTTCATTTAAATTTGAGTTTCACTAAGTTGCTAAGCAACTAAGATACTCAAATCAATAAATAAATTTGATGATTGAATAAAGTTTGGAATGTCAAAATGATATTTGCGAGTTTTCAGGCATTTGAAAGTTTGCCGCGAGTTTCGCTCAGAGGTCCCCTCAGAGTTCCGCTCAAAGGTCCCCTCAGAGTTCCGCTCAAAGGTCCCCTCAGAGTTCCGCTCAGAGGTCTCCTCAAAGTTCCCTTCAGAATTCCGCTTAGAGGTCCTCTCAGAGCTCCTTTCAGAGGTCACCTCAAAATTCAAACGCTCAAAAACTCTCACAAATGTCACTTTGACATTTAGAATATGATTCAATTATGAAATTTATTTATTGATTCGAGTATCCTAGTTGCTTAGCAACTTAGTGAGACTCGAATTTAAATAAAGTTTCCGGCCCTAGCAAGTACCAACATCATCAATTCATTGAAAAGTGTTTTTTTTTCTCAATTCATTTTCATTGATCTGAAGATATTCATTCAATTATTTTCTAGAATTAGTATTATTATTATTATTATTATTAATCAGCTTACACATGGATGGTACTTCTCGTTTTCTCTCGAGGTCCACTTTGTTGCCAACAAGGATAACGCCACGAGTAGTCATATAATCACTTTTCCAAAGATAGAGAAGTGTTTCTTCTGCAGATTTTAGAGTTCTTCTATCAACTACTGAGTAGACCACAACATATACATCGGGATTATATGTTGCGCAAAAACTTTCAACCTATGAAGCATATTTCAAAAATATATGTAGGGGAAGATGGGACATCAGGGATAAAATCGGACACATCTAAATTTTTAGGCAAATATTAAGGAAAATTCATGGAATTAATAGAAATATTGGTGGTAGATTGTTTTTAATGATTTCATTGGAAAGCTGAGGAAATTTTAGGTGGGGAACAAGTGTCGAAATTAATTTTTTTGAATTTTTTGCGATTTTGACTTTTTTTAAGCATTTTAGATGGATGGAACCCTTTTTTTTATTGAAAATTTTCAGTTTTCTGAGAATATCTTCGGTTTTATTTGTGGTAGCTTAAATATTTCAACAGGCGGTTAAAGGTGAGATCATTTACCATGGATTCATAGGGTTTTCACTTTAAAAATATCGATTTTTAAGGCATTTATGGATATTTTTGTGGAACAGTTTTGTGAAACAGTTTTTGGCCTATAATTATCCCAAAAATTGATATTTTTAAATTCAAAACCCCATAAATCTATGGGAAATGAGCTCACCTTCCATTCGAGACCAGCCCTGGATTGCTAAGATCAATAGAACCAGAGATATTTTCAAAAAACTGAAAATTCTCAAAAAAGGAAAGGCCGAAAAATATCGAATTTTTCAAAAAATCTAAAAAAATACATCTAACACTCGTTTTCAGGCTGAAATTTTCTCAGCTTTTCAATAGAATCATCTGAAAAAATTCATCTCTAATCGTTTCATTACAGTGTCCATTTTGCCCCATTCTCCCCTTAGCTCGAACCACATGTGTTTTTCCATAATGAGAAGAAAGTCATATGAGAGAGAGAGAGAGAGGAAGAGAGAGATTGAATTCATAATCATGGAAAAAGTACGGAATTCATAGGGAGAGAAGCAATTAATTTAGTTCATAAGCCTTCTGAATATAATATTAATTCTGAATGTTTTTTTTTCTTATAATAAAATTGCTTACCGACATCTCCGAAGCTGGATGATCTATTATTTCAAGTTCCGTTTCCTGCCCATCAATCATCACTGATACACTCTTTTGGCCGTACTCGTCATCTGTGAAAATATTAGGGGAAGGCGGGTTAAAATTTTCACAAAGGGTAAAAGGAATTTTCCCCACAAACTTGGAGATGTATCAGAAGCAATTTCATGTGAACCAATCTATTACATTGCATCATCTCGAGCAAACAAGTGGGAAAAGAAGCGTGGAGGTGAAACCAAACATATCTTGGTTTTATGCTTTATATGGGCGATTCCACCAATTCTCGAATAGAATTTCGGCTCCAAATTTTGGGGGGCGACTTTTCAGTCCTCATCGATTTAAACCATTAAAATAAAGTAAAATCCTAAATTCTAAACCATTTTGCCCCACTATCGAAGCAGAAATCAATGAATTTTGATTTTTGCATCAAAATTCTCTCTTAAGAATGACGTGAATGGCTAAATGAAAAAAAAAATTTAGGTTTTCATCGCAAATTTTCTGAAAAAAATATCCTTTTTCGTACTTGTCCTTGTTTTCGAGGTGAAAATGCTCTTTGAAAACTTCAAATGCTTGTTTCGAATCGTTCCCCAATTTTTTTTTCAATTTTTTTATTTTTTTCTGAAAATTTGGGAAATTCGCTAGGAACTATATGATTTTTGGCCCCTGATCTTGAAAACTCCGGTGACTGTAATTAAAAATTTGAAATTTAATACTTATTAAGAACTAACAATAAATGCAAGTTGAAAAGATCAATGTTGCAAAAGACATATATATATTTATCACATTTCATAATTCTAAATGGAAAACATCAGTTGTTTAAATGTTCTCCATTTAGGATTATAAAATGTGATCAATATACATATGTCTGTTGCAACATTCATCCTTTCAACTTGCATTTATTGTTAGTACTTAATAAGTATTAAATTTCAAATTTTCAATTACAGTTGCCGGGGTTTTCAAGAGCAGGGGCCAAAAATCATATAGTTCCTAGCAAATTGTCCAAATTTTCAGAAAAAAATAAAAAAATTGAAAAAAAAAATTGGGGAACGATTCGAAACAAGCATTTGAAGTTTTCAAAGAGTATTTTCACCTCGAAAACAAGGACAAAGACAGAAAAGGATATTTTTTTCAGAAAATTCAGAAAATTTGCGATGAAAATCTATATTTTGTATTTTCTTTTCATTTAGCTACTCACGTCATTCTTAAGAAAAAATTTTGATGCAAAAATCAAAATTCATTGATTTCTGCTTCGATAGTGGGGCAAAATGGTTTAGAATTTAGGATTTTACTTTATTTTAATGGTTTTAATCGATGAGGACCGAAAAGTCGCCCCCCAAAATTTGGAGCCGAAATTCTATTCGAGAGTGGTGGAATCGACCATATTATAATAATCCTTCGAAATCAATAAAGATATTTGACATGGATTCTTCTCATAATTCCATTGAACCGAGGAAATTGCAGCCAGAATTATCCTCAGCCTTTTAATGGAATTATCGAGCGAGTTCCATCTCGTATCTTTCTTTTCTTAGAATCTCCATTTTTCCATATATATCTAAATCTTGTATTTACCTAAAGATGCATCGTAGGCGCAAATATATTCACTGGTAGTGAATTGCGCGGTGAGAGCGGTTTTACCAACACCAGATGCGCCCAACATGCCAACTTTGTAAGTAGTTATTCGATTATCATTATCTGTTTTTTCATCGACTCCGAGACATGAATGTTGGGACGCTGAACTACAATTAAAAAATAAAAAATTACATACTCAAAAAATAACGAACAATTGTAATGGTTTAGATTATTTATGAAATTAGCTCTGTTATTTCATTAGGAAGAGAAGACAGCTTTCGAAAATCCAGTGAAAACAGTTTTTGACAATTGAAGACCAGGTGATTTTCACATCAATCTTATCAGTTGCTGAGCATTTGATTTTCAGAATATTGGAATGGAAAGGATTCGTTTATTTTTTCTAATATGATGATATTGTGCGAAGATGAAAATTAATTAGGATAACTCTTGACGAAGGTAATGGGAGGGGGAGAGGGAGGAGGAACCTGCGAAGCAATAGCTAGATGTCTCCTTTAATTTTTCCTTTAATTTTTTTTCCTATTTGGAATTAAATTTTCAGAAAGTTTCAAAATAAATAATATTTATATTATAAATTTAGATGTATACTATAAATCATAATTACATAAATAAGTAATTATATAAATAAATAATTATATAAATAAAATATAAATTTAGATTGATATTATAAATCATCACCTGAGTAATCTAGTACTGCTGCAACTAGTTCCAGACGAGGTAACACTGTTGATACTCCTGCTACGTCGACTCTTGAGCGAGTCGCCGAGATTGAAGACCCCATTGGCAGTTATAGAAAAGGATCTTAGTCGATAATATTCAACATCAGCCTCAGTATCATTTTCATCTGTACCAGTAGTAGGAATGGCACCCCTTTTTGTTTCTACCAACATGGGCTGCAACATATCACACGTACAGAATGTAAAGAATAATTGCATATTCATCCAAGTTTACTTGGCTCGTCCTGTACCTAAAGATTTATTCTTTTTGCTTCCGAATGGAAGCTTTGTTTTCGCAATTTTTTTTGAAATGCCAATTTTCATTGGAAACGACTCAAAATGATGCAAAACGTTGAGAAATCATAGTGAGAAAAAAAGTAGACATGTATGTATGTGTGTCGGTATGTACGACTTTATGACTCTCTAGTACTCGAGAACGGTGAGAGATAAAAATCTGAAATTTCGGCAAGATATCAGTTTTGATGAAGTGTATGTCCCATGAAAATTTCAGCAAAATCGGTTCAATGGTTTTTGAGATATAGCAATTTTTTAAAAATCGTATGTTTCAAAATTTCTCAATTTGCGTGAGACGAATACCGTTCAAAATTTTACTCAAGATTCGCAACCATAATATCTAACTTTTAGCGAATTTTCATGAATTTAATCCAATTATTCTATTAGTTATTAATTTTTTTGTGCTTTTTTCAAAAACTCGGTTTTACGACAATAGCTCAATGAATAATTGACTTAAAGACTTCAAATTTTTTCTGTATATGTAGTTCCTGATGAAGATGGTTGGGATTGAATCTGAGGCATATCGGCTGAACGGTTCTCGAGATATTTTGAATTGAAGTTTTTCCGAAAATCGGCTGTATCTTCCAAACTTCTCATCCGATTTCATCGGGACGAAGCTCAAAAGATTCGTGTTTATGAGCTGAACAAACCCTCAATTTTTCAAATTTTTAGATGAAGTTGTCCGTTTACTACATTGAAAAATGGATTTTTTTCTCAATATTTCCAAAAAAAATCCAAAAAATGCAATTTTTCTCGATTTTTTTGAATGGACACCCCTATTTTTTATTTCGTTTTCTGAAAGAACACATTTTTCTCTTTCAAATAAGCCCCTACTCATCTCCGTAGAACAATCAGAAACTGTACCCAAAAGGGAACATTGAAAGTGAGAAAAGTGAACTTTTATGTAAAATTTTGTATAATTTGAAAATAATTGAATTTAATAAATCCCAATCATTTTATCTCATATTTTAATGCATTAGAGCACAAAAATAAAAGGAGATAATAGAGAAGATTCCGAGAGAACCATTCGGAAGCATTCTGCTAATTCATTAGCAGAAATTGAAAGGAAGAAGTAGCGATTTGAAGAATAACGTCAAAGCAATACCGACGAACGCAGCGACGATCGCCTTCTTGTTTTTTTATGCGAAAATTTAAAATTTTAAATTTAATATAGCGAAAATTGACCTCCCCATTTCCCCAGTTGATGATGAAAATTCATGGCAAGATTTGAATGAGTGAAATGACTAGAGACACGATGCGTGTGATCAATTAAGCCTTCGCAAGTTAGCTGACTGGTTTTTGTTTTTTCGTTTTTTGTTTAATTGACAAGAACATTTGTTCTCCATGCCAATTCCGAGTTTTACCGAGCTAGGTGAAAGTATTTGTCAAGTACTCCAGTCAGGTTACCAGTATGGCCATCGAATCATTAAAGTAACTCTAAAGACCAAGTCTGGGCAAGATTTAGAACTCGGTAGTAGTTACAACCATAATTGTGATAATTCTGCTGTAAGATAATGTGATGGAATTGTGGTTAATTATTTCAATCAAATTTTGTAGGAAGAACCGGGACAAAAGTAGCCAGCAGGGTAGACATGCTATGAAGTATTCTCCATGAATTTTCATTGACATATTTTCACACAAGTCTACACTGGTTCACTTGGACCTAGAGATGTAAGATTACCAGTAATTCTTGTTGCAGTTAAATTACGGTAGAAATCCCGTTTTTTTTTTTTTTTTTTTTTTTTTTTAACATGTTTATTTAAGCCAGCATTTGTACATATGGATACATTTTTTATTTTTGATTACTTAGATACTGGGAAACATGGAAAACAGTATTTTTTCTTAACCTAACATTTTTTAAGGCACATACATACTCATTGAGCTTCGTAGTGGATCAGTTTTTATACATTTTCTGTATTTGTTTTTTGAATTATTCAATAATTGTGTTTTGTTTGTTTGTTGTCTGTAGACTGTTTTTGCTTCTTTTTATAGATTTTTATGTGATCAGAAACTGGCGGAAAACTGATCATTCAACGGTAGAAATCCCGTAATGTTACTGTATTGTGACGTAATTGGAAAAAACTACTTGCTTTGATGTAAAATTACCGTTAAAATTTTTTGATGTAACGATACCGTAATTTACTCTAATTTCCATCTATATAGATGATTCAAAAAAAAATTCCATACTCAAAGAATTACTTTTCAAGTAGTCAATTATATGAGAGTTAGTATTGAAATTGTTTTTTTTTTTATTAAATTTTTTAAAAGGACAATTATTTAATTTTGTTAATCATTCAATGAGAACAGTTACCCGATTTATTCATTTTTGCCTCCTCAGGATAAGCATATTTTTTTACATCAATATTTAGAATAATATGCTAGGAACATTAATGATAATAACAACAATTTTATAATTTTTCATTGGCTATCACTGACTATAAAAAAAGTAAGACAAATGATGATCAGAAAGGCTGCGAATTGATTTAAAAAATTAATTCCGTAATTCATCTATATAGATGTAAATTTACCGTTACACAGAGAAAAAAGTTTTCTTAATTTAAGAATGTGCAGTCACTTAATTTAAGAATGTGCAGGTCACTTAAATTAAGAAAGAAATAGTTACTTGATTTAAGTGAGAAAAGTCACTTGATTTAAGTGAGAAAAGTCACTTAATTTAAGAATGTGCAGGTCACTTAAATTAAGAAAGAAAAGTCACTTGATTTAAGTGAGAAAAGTCACTTAATTTAAGTGACTTTTACGTTCTTAAATTAAAAAAGAAATAGTTACTTGATTTAAGTGAGAAAAGTCACTTAATTTAAGAATGTGCAGGTCACTTAAATTAAGAAAGAAAAGTCACTTGATTTAAGTGAGAAAAGTCACTTAATTTAAGTGACTTTTACGTTCTTAAATTAAAAAAGAAATAGTTACTTGATTTAAGTGAGAAAAGTCACTTGATTTAAGTGAGAAAAGTCACTTGATTTAAGTGAGAAAAGTCACTTGATTTAAGTGAGAAAAGTCACTTAATTTAAGAATGGCAGGTCACTTAAATTAAGTGACTGCACATTCTTAAATTAAGAAAACATTTTTCTCTGTGTATGTCTCTAAAAATGATAATTACGGTAATTTACTTTGAAAATCAGTATTTTTACCATTTTCGTTATTTACTGACGTTCGGTAAATTACGGTATTGAAACCGTAAAATTACTGGTATCGTTACCATTTCACATCTCTACTTGGACTGGCTCGTGGATTTTGCCCCGGTTTTGCCGCCACTAATTATTTATTATTATGATTCAATTGAACAAATATTATAACGTTCATATGATTACAAACGATATTTGAGAATAGATCGACGGCAATGCTACAGCAAAATTGAGACTTCAAGATTATGGTATACTGTCTGAAAAATGGTATAGCGATGGCACAATCAATTTGAAATATGAAATTGATGGAAAACCATTCGAAGGATTGGGCCTTACAAGTGGTTATTCATACAATCCATCAACTCATGCTTGTGATCTCAAACTCATCGTGAAATTCAAGAATGAGATTACTAATGCCAGTTGTTCCGTCTGTTTGTACATGTCACCTTATTAGTACTTGATAATATTTAAGAAGAATTTTATCAGCCAAGGAGGGTCGTGATAAAATGGATGAACTAAGCAAATTTTTTCACTCAGTCTTCTCCTATTAATGCATGAATTTTATTTCAGCAAATTCTCTTGATAAAAACTTGCGCCTACTTGCTGGTGCTGTGATCGGCTTGAACGATTTCTTCTTCATTGGTTACCAATTTGGATACGATACGTCAATACATTCATTCACTGAGAGCAATTTTAGATTGACTTTTAAATTGCCTGATACTGGTGGTGTTCAAATTCAATTTTCACCAGGCATCACGAAAGATTGTGACTTGGCCGCTATTTATAGAGGTACGCGAGAATTCTTGACAATTAAGGAGGAACATCAGCTTTTGACCTAAAACAAAAAACGCTTAGCTTTACCACCAACGTGGTGGTAAAGGGGGAATTTTACTAAATTACCTTGCTGTCCATATCGTCCTATACAGAAGTTCCAACTTTGATAATTATTTTCGTGGGCGATTCCACCAATTCTCGAATAGAATTTCGGCTCCAAATTTTGGGGGGGGGGGGCGACTTTTCGGTCCTCATCGATTAAAACCATTAAAATGAAGAAAATCCTAAATTCTAAACCATTTTGCCCCACTATCGAAGCAGAAATCAATGAATTTTGATTTTTGCATCAAAATTCTCTCTTAAGAATGACGTGAGTAGATAAGTGAATGAAAAAATCCAAAATATAGATTTTCATCGCAAATTTTCTGAATTTTCTGAAGAAAATATCCTTTTTCGTCTTTGTCCTTGTTTTCGAGGTGAAAATGCTCTTTGAAAACTTCAAATGCTTGTTTCGAATCGTTTCCCAAATTTTTTTTTCAATTTTTTTATTTTTTTCTGAAAATTTGGCAAATTTACTAGGAACTATATGATTTTTGGCCCCTGCTCTTGGAAACACCGGCGACTGTAATTAAAAATTTGAAATTCAATACTTATTAAGAACTAACAATAAATGCAAGTTGAAAAGATGAATGTTGCACAAGACATATGTATATTGATCATATTTTATAATCCTAAATGGAAAACATTTAGACAACTGATATTTTCCATTTAGAATTATAAAATGTGATCAATACACATATGTCTTTTGCAACATTCATCTTTTCAACTTGCATTTATTGTTGGTACTTAATAAGTATCAAATTTCAAATTTTTAATTACAGTTGCCGGGGTTTTCAAGAGCAGGGGCCAAAAATCATATAATTCCTAGCGAATTTTCCAAATTTTCAGAAAAAAATAAAAAAATTGAAAAAAAAAATTAGGGAACGATTTGAAACAAGTATTTGAAGTTCTCAAAGAGCATTATCACCTCGAAAACAAGGACAAAGACAAAAAAGGATATTTTTTTCAGAAAATTAAGAAAATTTCCGATGAAAATCTATATTTTGTATATTTTTCTTTATTTAGCTACTCACGTCATTCTTAAAAGAAAACTTTGATGCAAAAATCAAAATTCATTGATTTTTGCTTCGATAGTGGGGCAAAATGGTTTAGAATTTAGAATTTTCTTCATTTTAATGGTTTTAATCGATGAGGACCGAAAAGTCGCCCCCCAAAATTTGGAGCCGAAATTCTATTCTACAATTGGTGGAATCGACCTCGTTTATTATTCGGTGGTGGAAAAATCCGAAAAAATTATGGTATATTCTGAATTACTTAGTGAACTTGTCCTCGAAGTTTCATAAAAACCTAAGCGTTTTTTGTTTTAGGTCGAAAGCTAATGTTCCTCCTTAAGACTTATAATAAAGAAATATATGTCTTGACTATCCAGTGAATGAAAATTTACAAACGGCAATTAGTGGAACCTTGATTAGATGTGATAATGGCATTGATTGGATGTATGGATGTGGCGTGCAATACAAACTTGATCAAACATCTACATTACGAATGAAATTCAATAGAAAGATGGAATTAGATACTAGTATACAACAATTAGTCTATGAGGGTATCAAGTTAACGCTTGCGTTTGGTTTCGATTTGAACGATGTTATGAACGCACGTCATCGCATTGGACTCGCTTGCGATATTGAAGTATGAGCAATAGCATTATATTGTCACCTTGTTAATAAATGGTCGCAAGTGCCAAAAACTCAAGAATAAAAATCAAAAAGTCACGTCTTCGCAAACTACTGCCAAAATCTTTACAATTACAGCTCTTTGCTTTTACTGTTTCTCAATACAGGAAAAAATTGATAACGCTTTTACGTCTATTTGTTTTCAAGATTCTTTAATATAAGGGGAAGTGAAGGAAAATGGACATTTGAATGAAACGGCCGGAGATAGATTCATTTTGATGATTGCATTGAAAAGCTTAGGAAATTGACGGTGGAAAGTATATGTCAAAAATGATTTTTTTTTTGTATCCTTTATAAATCGAACTTTTTTGGTCAAAATTTGAAGAGGTATCCCTTCCCATTCTTGGAAAAAGTGAATTTCTTTAGAAATAGAAAGAGATACCCCTTGAAATCTTGACCAAAAGAGTTGGATTTTTTGAAAATACAAAAAAATAATTTCTGACACGTAATTTTCACCGCCACTTTTCTCAGCTTTTCAATGGAATGGCGAGAGAATATCCATCGCTAATATTTCTATTAATTTCAAGCTTTTTTCATAATATAGACGTCAAAAACTCAACTGTATCAATTTTGCCCCACATGCCTGTTTTGCCCCACTTTCATAAAAAAAAAAGCAAGTGCTTGGAGACTCGACTCCCTGTTGGTAATATGTGGCACTTGCGACCGTTTGTTATTAATAATTTTTCTTTTGATTCATGCAAGGCAAGCCCACGAGATATCGATTGGAGTAAGGAAAAAAAATACGACTTTTTGGTGTTTGCAATATGAGAAAATTTGAAAAATGTGAACTTGCGACAATTTTTAATTTTTTTTTTTTTTTCACAATTTTTAATTAAGGCAACGATATATATTCGTAGTGTCTTTTATCCTCCTCAAACAGAAGCCATGAGTGAGAGAGCAATTTTCTTTCAAATTCTATGATGATTATCATAATTCCAATGTAGACAACATCAAATAAATCATTCAATCGCCATAAACTTACGCGATTTCTAGGCACTGCGGGCATACTACTCGTTCGGCCACGGTGTTGTCTATCTGGTCGATTATTTCTCAAGGTAATCCCAGGACTAGTTGAGCTGGGGCTTAAGTATGACATCATCGAGGAGGCTCCAAGACTTGGAATACTACTCCTGGTTGGACTTCTCGGCGATGGTGTCAAACGTCCCCATGGGCCAGCTTCAGCTTGAAGAAATCTGATAATTGTAAATATTCTTTGAAAATGATTCGTTCTTGGGGCAAAATGTAATCAACATGAACATGTGGAAGTGGATATTATATTTGCAAGTTTTTCCAAGTCACATTTTATATATCGGGGCGATTCCACCAATTCTCGAATAGAATTTCGGCTCCAAATTTTGGGGGGCAACTTTTCAGTCCTCATCGATTAAAACCATTAAAATGAAGAAAATCCTAAATTCTAAACCGTTTTGCCCCACTATCGAAGCAGAAATCAATGAATTTTGATTTTTGCATCGAAAGTTTGTCTTAAGAATGACGTGAGTAGCTAAATGAAAAAAAAAAAATACAAAATATGGATTTTTATCGCAAATTTTCTGAATTTTCTGAAAAAAATATCCTTTTTCGTCTTTCACCTTGTTTTCGAGGTGAAAATGCTCTTTGAAAACTTCAAATGCTTGTTTCGAATCGTTCCCCAATTTTTTTTTTCAATTTTTTTATTTTTTTCTGAAAATTTGGAAAATTCTCTAGGAACTATATGATTTTTGGCTCCTGCTCTTGAAAACCCCGGCGACTGTAATTAAAAATTTGAAATTTAATACTTATTAAGAACTAACAATAAATGCAAGTTGAAAAGATGAATGTTGCAGAAGACATATGTATATTGATCACATTTCATAATTCTAAATGGAAAACATCAGTTGTTTAAATGTTTTCCATTTAGGATTATAAAATGTGATCAATATACATATGTCTTTTGCAACATTCATCTTTTCAACTTGCATTTATTGTTAGTTCTTAATAAGTATTAAATTTCAAATATTTAATTACAGTTGCCGGGGTTTTCAAGAGCAGGGGCCAAAAATCATATAGTTCCTAGCAAATTTTCCAAATTTTCAGAAGAAAATAAAAAAATTGAAAAAAAAATTGGGGAACGATTCGAAACAAGCATTTGAAGTTTTCAAAGAGCATTTTCACCTCGAAAACAAGGACAAATACAGAAAAGGATATTTTTTTCATAAAATTCAGAAAATTTGCGATGAAAATCTATATTTTGTATTTTTTTTTTCATTTAGCTACTCCCGTCATTCTTAAGAGAAAATATCAAAATTCGATGCAAATATCAAAATTCATTGATTTCTGCTTGGATAGTGGGGCAAAATGGTTTAGAATTTAGGATTTTCTTCATTTCAATGGTTTTAATCGATGAGGACCGAAAAGTCGCCCCCCAAAATTTGGAGCCGAAATTCTATTCGAGAATTGGTGGAATCGTCCATTGTCATATATCGTTGTCTTGGTAGAATAAAGGATGCACACGAGTGTTATACCTTAGAAAAGCATCTTCTGCAACGCCAATTTCATTTCAAGGCGAAGGTATACAATTCTTATACAGTTAAAAAGATATGAATTTTCGAAATTGTTGCAAAATTTACCTATGTAAATCTGGCGTTGGCCTCGCTACTGCTATGCTGCAGCTTCTTCGACGCGATGGATTTGGTGATTCCAGTGGACCTTCACTGGTCGAGTGAGATTGCCCACACATAGAATGTAGTGTTCCATGCAAACGTACTTCGATTTCACTCCTTCTCCTTTGGAATGCATGTTTCGTCAATCTTTTATTATTCTTATTCTCCAGAATTTCGGTCCTTTTGGACAAAAAAAGAGAGAATTATTTTTATCATTAATTCGCAATTTCACCTAGAATCTGAATTGGATTTTATCTTCTTCACTATATATTCTTATTATTCATTTATTGGGGGGAAAAAAATGTCGTAAAATGAATATCCCAATTAAACGGTTCGTGATAGAGATTTTCCGAATAATTTCGCATGAAAAAGTGGGAAATTTGAATTTTTTTGGCTGAGAAAAAAAACGAAAAAAGAATAATTTGTTACAGTATAATCTGGGATTCTATGGGGGGTCCTCGAGTGACCTCGGGTTCATCTTGATTGCAAAAAAAGCTTATCACTCCCATTAATTCATATAGTCTTTCAATTCTGGTAATCGATTTTTCAATCATTTGTACGCCCTATTTCTGCAAGTTTCGCTCTAGAGCGATTTGAAAAATCAATAATTTTTTCTTTCACAGTATGCTTACTACAAGTAAAATCACCGGAGATGCCCCCAAACAAGTCGAGTTTTTGAAAAAGAAACAGGGGTTCCATCTTCAAATCTAAATAAAAAAATCAATCCCTTTGCTCTGAATCATCAGAAAAAACCTGTCTCGAATATTTTCATTAATTTCGAGCAATTTTGCATAAAAAAAATTATCGAAACCCAGATGTGTCCCTAATTATCGTTCCCCTCCCCCTATATTATGGGTAATTACCTGGGTATTAGTTTGTCTTCGAGCATACTGCACAAATCATCTGTATCTTCCGCGAGTGAAGTAAAAAAGTCTTGAAATTTGTCTGGAAAATTGCTTGGAGGACAAGTTACAGTGGATAGTTGATCTTGTTCACTGTTGTCATGATACCTAGTCGCTGTTGATGCTGCCATTGTCGCTTCCTGGATGCTAATGTCAACCAAGTGTCTATAATTTAATCATAAACAGTAATCAAGTAATGAAAATTAATAAAATATGATAAATTAGAGGTAGCCCTCCATCGCCCATGAATCAAATAGATCACATTGTAAAGAAAAAAAAAATAAGGGTAGATTTCATCTAATGAAATATCAATCAAGCAAGTAGATTGACATCACTGGTTGGTGATTACATGAATTAATATCTTCATCATGAACATATATACAAGATATTAGATGTGTTTACCAGTTTGATATCCCCGATATTATTTGTCTCGTCCAATCAATTGGCCACCAACTAGTTTGTAAATTGAGTTAAGCACATGTCCACGAGTTGACATATCTTCACTGACGTTTAATACTCTAACGAAAAGAGTATTAAACGAGTACAATTAACTTGATTACTAACACATTATCGATAATTAATTGAATTTCCTATAACAAAAATAATTTATTTCACTCACGAATTCAGCCAGATAGTCATAGAAATATATTATGATATTGCAATTTTCGATTTGTATGGATTAGACGAATACTGGAATGAAATATGAGTGATTGATAAATCAAAATTGCATTATTCACAAAGTACTGATACCTCCGTGCTTGCCTAGCGGACAACTACAAGTAGCAAATTCTCGCGTGGTTCTTGTTACTTGTTTAGCCAGGACCAGTTGCCTGGGGGTTGCGCAAGCGTGACTCGTCACAACCCCATGGAGTGGCTGATTTGTCAGAATCAGCCTGATAGTACAATGTCCAGAGCAGTTCTACGAGCTTCTATTATTATAGCCAGATAATAGCATTAAATAATTTTGTAACGAGTTTAAGATGGACTTTGCAATAGGTATCACTGGGAGAAATAGCAGCTGAAAATGAATAGTAGTTGGGGGTGGCAAGTGTCATATGAAGCTTGGCTTAATATTTATCCTTTGATAAATCAGAACAAGTATGGATACCTTTTCAGGGTGTCAGGGAAACCGGGAAAAGTCAGGGAATTTCATGCTTCTGGAAAAATCAGGGAATTCTAAAATTTATCTGGAATTTTAATTCTTTCTCAGGGAGTATGAACATGAAAATTCTTTGATTGTACTGAGGAGAATTTATGATGCAATTCAATCGAAGGAAAAACTTAAAAATTTTGTTGTGACAAAACACATATGAAAATGTTTTATAAAGTCTTTATAGAAAAGTTAAAGTTCTTTATAAATTAGAAAATGTTTCGATTCCTTACAAAAATATTCTTTATAAAACACTCTAGTACGTGAAGCTTTAATCCATGCAGCTCGTGATTTTCACGCGAAGTGCAAAGAAGATCTGGCGAAACAAATAAAAATGAAAGAGAAGAAAATGAAAAAGCGTGAAAAACCCAAAAGAGATCGGCTGGAATTGTGGAAGAACTAGGAAGCAAAAGAACGGAAAGCACTCGATGATGCTGTGAAAACAACTGCTTACATTGACGAAAAAATCAAAAAATTAAGACACGCGTGATTTCGATGCCAAAAAATACTATAATACAGCTATGAAGCGATTGAGGTTTATATTTTCACTATTTTCCTATATAGATTCTATCAACATTTTCAAAATCAGTTATTATGCTGTGATTACACAGAGAAAAATGTTTTCTTAATTTAAGAATGTGCAGGTCACTTAAATTAAGAAAGTAAAGTCACTTGATTTAAGTGAGCTTTACTTTCTTAAATTAAGAAGGAAAAAGTCACTTGATTTAAGTGAGAAAAGTCACTTAATTTAAGTGACTTTTACTTTCTTAAATTAAGAAAGAAAAAGTTACTTCATTTAAATAAGAAAAGTCACTTGATCTAAGTGAGAAAAATTACTTAATTTAAGTGAGTTTTACTTTCTTAAATTAAGAAAGAAAAAGTCACTTGATTTAAGTGAGAAAAGTCACTCAATTTAAGTGACCTGCCATTCTTAAATTAAGAAAACATTTTTCTCTGTGTAATAATGATTAATAATATGTGAATAACATCATTGGAAGAATGTTGAATTTTCTTCATGAATTCTATACATTAACAGAAGGCATAGGAATGGGATTATTTGTAGCTAGTTTAATAAGTTCATATTTGCATTACGGAAGAAGTCAGTGTTGAAAATTTTCATTCCTATTATCATGTATAAAAAATTTCCATTAAAATTTTCGCAACAAATAAAATAAATACTGAACATGACCGTGAGCAAGACACTAAAAATTGGTCAGGGAAAAATCATTTTTTCGACCTGGAAAACCGGGAAAAGTCAGGGAATTTTTTTGTCATGGCCTACTGGACACTCTGCTTTTATTCTACGAATGATGAACATCAAAATGTGAAAGATTATGGATTCATTATCAATATCTATTCAACAAAAGATGACCTACTCTAGGCGTATCGTCTTCTAACACGACGTTTAATATGCTACAGATAATTCAGCATTTTCCATTCAATGCCAAGAATGCACAATGCTCTTGTACAATCAATAATAGGTACGTGTCTAATGTTCCATCATCATCAGAAATATTTAATGATGAAACATCTTTTTCCAGCGAGCTCTATGGAAAATATGACAGGACCAATGAGTTTGGCCCAGTTTTTTCATGTAAATGACTTGCATCTTCACCTATCTGATCAGAAATGGAGTGCATGCTCATTAGAGGTGGGGATATTACTACCATCCACTCGTCATACTCAGCAGACTAGGCTTGAGATGATCATTATTATTATATTCACGTTTTTGAAGCGTCAATAACTTCAGCGACTAATATAGCGGGATTCCTTCAACTCCAATCCTTTTTTTAAAATAATTTAGATAATTGAATAGAAAAACGAATTGAATGGATTTCTGGCTGAGAAATCAATTTTCCATTGATATTCAGCTGTGACAGCACAGTGGAGAAATTCAGCGAAAATTTCGATACAATTATTAATTGGATGTGATAATTTGTCATTACTGTTTTTGCAACAAAATAAGAGTGAAACATGAGTTTGGAAAGCTTGGGGGTAAATCCGTCCGATGAACAAGCACGATCCATTAGAATTGATTTTTGATTCTGCTCATTTTGAATTACAAAAGCATTTATGTCGAATGAATTCTGGGAATCCATGATTTCTGTTTGTACTAATTTTTATTCGACAAATGATAATGATTACAAATAATTGTAAATTCTATATCTTATAATACACGCATATTTGTGTCTTAAAAAGTTTCTCTTGTAAATTTCAATCAATAATCGTTCATTCTGTTCTGTTTTGTGATGAATAACGCATTTTTAATTATTCATTCCTGTGTACTATTCATTTGCATACGATTGAATCTTTATTAATATGATTTTTTCTTAGTTTAGGTTCATGTTATTTCTGTGCTCATCCATACAATCAATTTATTTATCCATACTTTTACTTAACCATCTATTTTTCCTTATTTCTTTCCAATTTTTCGCATTAACTCTGATAATTTATTTTTTTTCATATTCTTCATTACTATTATTATTTATTCAAATAAAAGAGTTTTCGTAAGATCCTGTTGAAATACTCAATAGATGCAGCTGATTATTACCATTGCTTATTCATTTCTCCCCCTAAAATAATTCATTATATATTTTGATTGGTAAATATTCCAGCTACAATTTCAGTAAAGTTTAATTCGTTCAAAAATTAACTGAGGAATGGCGAAATTATCGAAAATAAAACTCAACCAGTCATATGAAAATGCCCTTTTGATATTCCTGAGGATAGTGTTAGTGACGGCCAAGTTGAGGGTAAATGAGATGAAATGGACACAATTCTTGTATGGATCCATGGCGTGAGATGGGATTCTTCAAATAATTTCATTGAAAAGTTTAGGAAATTCGATTTTTCCGGGGGAGGGGGGGGGGGCGTACAGAGATCTACCCTTTTCCATTTTGTAAATTTATTACTCGTTCGAGGATATTTCCTTCTATTCATAAGTTGAGATCATTTACCATCATATTATTATTGTCTCAGAAAATAGATGATTTTTCCTCAAAAACCACATAAATTGATGGCAAATGAACTTGCCCCGAGATATTTTTGAACAAGTGCTAAAAAAAAGTTGACTTATCAAAAAATTCTCAAAAATCAAGTTCGAAACACTTGTTTTCTAATGAAAATTTTCACAATTTTTCACTTGAATCATCAAAAAAACATCAAAATTCAAATATTTCCAGTGATTTCGAGCAAGTATTATAATGCTATGAAACATCAAAAGTAAAATATGACAATTCAATCGTGCCTTATGTCTTTCATACACTCCCCTCCTATCATCCCCTATATGGAAATTATGAAAATGAAGTGAAAAGGAAAACAAGTAATTGATAAATCACATTCAATGAAGGCTGGATAGGGGACAGCAATTGATGCAAGCAAAATTAATATTTAATCGATGTGTTTTCTTTTGATTTTCTAGTTAGCTGTTCAGTCTGTAAGACACGCGCGCATTTATTAAATAATATAATGGTCCTATTATGAAATTTTTAAAACTAACAAAAGTTGAAATTGATTGATTCACTGATCTCGTTGTATTGTATCGACATTGATGATGAAATGTTCTTCTACATTCGCATGTTATATAGCACGTTACATATTCAGCTATTATATTTTTTTCATTGAAAATTCCTCCTCTTGTTTCATTCAGTTTTGGGCGATACTTTGTCCATCAATAAGATCTCTCACCTCTATCATTTAGAGCTTTGATGATGATTCTTAATGTTTACTCTCATCATCAATAACATTATCCATATTACAATTTGTTTTTTATCTCTCATTGAATTTTTAAACACTATTCTTATCAACGATGCTTAAGCGCTTGCTGCGAAAATTATGAGTCCATTTTTCTTATTTATGTTTTATAGTAGAAATTAAAAAAAAAAAAAAACTTGTTTTGCTTCTATGTTCTTAAATTGATAATAATTAGATTCATACAATGATCCTGTGCATCACAAGTCAACGTTTCGTTCTTAAAACAAGTTTTAAAAGAGAAGAAATAAATTCAAGTTGAATGCTATCATTTTATGTAAATATTTTTCTTCTAGGTTGCACACTTTTATGATAAATTGAAATTTTTTCGAATTTAAAACGAATTGAAATTCATATTATTGATTTTGGAATTTACTCTGTTCTGTCGTAAGAAAGAAGGTTTGGTGTCATAATCTACATTATACAATTATCAGTTTCAGTAATCTTTTACGATATTATAATTAAATACAATATCGAAAGCTATAGACCATGATGTATGTAATGTGATTTTGATTTTCTTTATCCTTCAAATCACTATCAGAATATTCATTGAGTACATATATATATATATAAAAAAAACACAAACTGTGATAAATTAAGCATGTATGAATGGCTTGATTGTTATTCCAAGCCTGATTGTTCATACTATAAAAGGTACAATTTGAATCTCATTGATTCTGATGAAAAATAATACATAAATGAATAGCAACTCTTCTAGTGTAAAATCAAATCAAAAAGTGTATGCTCTATGATTTCCAGAAGTTACCTTATTACCCTATTTACATTGTAACTGATAAATACATTCCAAAAAATGCACAGCGATTTTTTTTTTTTAGATAAGAAATGAAAAAGAAGAAAATAAAGAGTGGTAATTTTTTTCACAATCAGTAGTATGAACGAATGCAACGAGATGAAACTACCTTGCAAATTAGTAAATATTACTCTTAACATACAGACCACGGACTCGGTTAATTAGTAATTGCCAGCAAATGTGTACATGTTTAAGGTGATCACGTTGTTTTTGTCTCTTTTTAATCATAGATTCCATGGAATCTTGGGTTGCTGTTTTGTCTGTTTTTGGGTCTGCTGAAAATTGTCTTCTGAAAAAATATGATTCTTCTTGAGTCAAGGCTATGCATACATTTTCGGCTCGTACCCATACCATCATTATCTCATTTATCAATTCTTTTTCATTCAAAATTTATCATCGACAAAGTTAACTTTTATGAATTGGTTGAGACAGTATAACACCACTTCAGTGTTAATGAAGGTGCGATATCTTCTAGGTACGAATGTCGTCAGTAATTATTATTTTTTTTTCTCATTCCTTCTCATCACGGTAATGTTTTCAGTTATATTTTTTATTTAAAAAAGTTTGTTTCCTCTTTTTTTTTCCTGTTTCTATTCTTGTTTATCTTTTTTTTTTTTCTTTTAATTTAATTTTATTGTTTATTCAGGAAGAAAAGAAAAAAAGGGTAATAAACGTCTTTGGCTCCCCTTTTCATTCTTGATTCTGCAGTTTAATAATGATCTGCATTGTCGTGTACACTGGAAAATAAAAAAAATCATGAATTATTACTTTTTTAGTCATGATAGAATTTTTTTTTCATTCAAAAATTTTTCTCGTTTTACATTTAATATACACAATTGTTAATTAATCATGATGGATATGCATATGACGTGATATAATGACAGAGCATATTATTGTTGTTAATAATCCAAAAAGCAGTTTTGCGCAGGAGTTTATCGAAGAGATTGAAGACCTTTGTAGGATGATTAGTGATTCCTTGTTATCTCTACAGTAGAACAACAAAATCACTAGTCTTCCATACAACGGACCTCGGTGGTTACACACGATGTTGGATGATAAATGGCTTCGTGTAATCTTCAAGTTGATATTCTATCAATTCTATATTATCAAATATCCTTCTTGCACCTTCACCATATAACATGAATCGAGTTGACCTTCATTTTTTTCTAGAGAATTTCCGAGTCAGTCATCACAGTTAGTTAAATAGCAATATCATACTTTTTTCTCATGGGCATTTTTACATATTTTTCTAGAAGCTTCACATGATAGAGCGTAATGAACAATAATAACTTGCATATGATTCTTTTTAATGCATTAATTTAATAATAATAATGAAATTTTAGATAATTACCTCTGTTGTAGCAGGTACTGGGCCATTTGAATCTGATTTGGTAATCCGGTAATGGTGATAATGCGATCGTTACTTCCAGCCAATGGCTCGTCTATTATAATTCCTGCTCCACTGTCCGATCTAATCTTTCTGATTCTCGCACCGCCTTTACCAATAATAGCTCCAGCCAACTTGAAATTGAATATAAAAATATTAATATCAGTTCATTCCATGTGTGTATGTGTGTATGAGCAAGTAATTAATCGCGAAACTAATCGTCATTAGAAATAAATAACTGAGCTCACATCTTTGGGTATAGTGACTTGAGTGCTAGTCTTATTTCCACCCATGTTTCCAGGATTATTCTGATTATTTCCACCCATTGGTGGGCCACCCATTCCTGAGTTTCCACCGCTGCCTATTCCATTGGGCGCATTTCCTTGCATTCCCCATCCATTATCTAAGGAAAAACGAAAGTTTAATTAAATAATCAGAAATAAAAGATAATAATATTTCGAAAAACATCACGAGTAGATCTGAGCATATCGCGTTACTAATGCCAAAAGGGCGTATCGCGGATTTTACGCCCTTTTGGCTTTGCAGAACCAAAAGGGCGTATCGAAAACAATGTTTCTCTTCTTTCTGATTCCAAAATGTTGGAAACGTATTTTTCTGTCAGAAAAATACAGAAAAAAATTTTTTTTTGTGTACGCCCTTTTGGCTTTAAGAGAAAAAAAATTTAAAGCCAAAAGGGCGTATCCCAACTTTTTTTTATCGACGTTAATATGGGATCAAGAAGGAGTTTTTCCAGTTTTCCGTGATTAACTCGGTGAATAAGTGAGATAGAGCGAAATGGATATTGATATGGGATCACCGGGGAGTTTTCTCAATTTTTCGCTATCATCTCAGTCAATAAGCCAGATAGAGCGAAATGGACGTTAATATGGGATCATCGGGGAGTTTTTCCAGTTTTTCGTGATTATTTCGGTGAATAAACGAGATAGAGCGGAATGGACGTTAATATGGGAGCAGGAAGGAGTTTTTCCAGCTCTTCGTGATTATCTTGGTGAATAAGCGAGATAGAGCGAAATAGATATCAATATTGAATCAAGAGAGAGTTTTTTCAATTTTTTGCTAACATCTCGATGAATAAGTGAGATAGAGCGGAATGGACATTAATATGGGATCACTGGGGAGTTTTTTCAGTTTTTCGCTATCATCTTGGTAAATGAGCGAGATAGAGCAAAATGGGCGTAAATTTGGGATCAGGAGAGAATTCTTCCAGTTTTTCGTAATTATCTTGGCGAATAAGCGAGATAGAGCGAAATGGACATTAATATGGGATCACCGGAGAGCTTTTCCAGTTTTTCGCTATTATCTCGGTTAATAAGCGAGATAGAGCGGAATGGACATTAATATGGGAGCAGGAGGGAGTTTTTCGTGATTATCTCGGCGAATAAGTGAGATGGAGCGAAATCGACGTTACTATGGGATCAGGAGGTAGTCTCCTCACCGTTCACAATCATCTCTGACATTAAGCGAGAGAAGGTGAAATGGACGTTAATTTAGTATCGTTAATTTAGTTTTTCGCGACTATATCGGTGAATAAACGAGATAGAGCGAAGTACACATATGGAATTATGAGGAAGTTTCCAGATGAAATAATATTCTCTTGATCCCAAATTAAGGTCTATTCCGCTCTATTCCACTTATTGGCCGCTATAGTCACGAAAAATCCAATGAACTCCCTCCTGATCCCAAATTAACGTCCACTCCGTTCTGTCTCACTTATTGGCCAAGATAATCACGAAAAACTGGAGAAACTCCCTAGTGATCTCATATTAACGTCCATTTCGCCGCATCTCACTTATTCACTGAGATAATCACAAAAAACTGAAAAAACTTCCCGATGATCCCATATTAACGTCCATTTCGCTCTATCTCGCTTATTTACCAAGATGATAGCGAAAAACTGATAAGACTCCCCGATGGTCCCATATTAATGTCCATTTCGCTCTATCTTGCTTATTAACCGAGATAATAGTGAAAACCTGGAAAAACTATCCGGTGATCCCATATTAATGTCCATTTCGCTCTATCTCGCTTATTCGCCAAGATAATCACGAAAAACTGGAAGAACTCCCTTCTTCTCCAGAATTAACATCCATTTCGCTCTATCTCGCTTATTCACCGAGATAATCATGATAAACTGGAGAAATTCTCTCCTGATCCCAAATTTACGCCCATTTTGCTCTATCTCGCTCATTTACCAAGATGATAGCGAAAAACTGAAAAAACTCCCCGGTGATCCCATATTAATGTCCATTTCGCTCTATCTCACTTAGTCACCAAGATGTTAGCAAAAAATTGAAAAAACTCTTTCCTGATTCAATATTGATATCTATTTCGCTCTATCTCGCTTATTCACCAAGATAATCACGAAGAGCTGGAAAAACTCCTTCCTGCTCCCATATTAACGTCCATTCCGCTCTATCTCGTTTATTCACCGAGATAATCACGAAAAACTGGAAAAACTCCCCGATGATCCCATATTAACGTCCATTTCGCTCTATCTCGCTTATTGACTGAGATGATAGCGAAAAATTGAGAAAACTCCCCGGTGATCCCATATCAATATCCATTCCGCTCTATCTCACTTATTGACCGAGTTAATCACGGAAAACTGGAAAAACTCCTTCTTGATCCCATATTAACGTCGATAAAAAAAAGTTGGGATACGCCCTTTTGGCTTTAAATTTTTTTTCTCTTAAAGCCAAAAGGGCGTACACAAAAAAAAATTTTTTCTCTATTTTTCTGACTGAAAAATACGTTTTCAACATTTTTGAATCAAACAGAAGAGAAACATTGTTTTCGATACGCCCTTTTGGTTCTGCAAAGCCAAAAGGTCGTAAAATCCGCGATACGCCCTTTTGGCATTAGTAACGCGATATGTAAATAATGTATCTTGTCATTATTACCATTATAACTGCCACCGCCACCACCACCACCGCCAAAAGGTGGTGGTCCTCCTCTATTTCCAGTGAAACCTCCACGATTGCCTCCATCATAGCCACTACCTCCACTGCCAACTCCTCTGGCATTTCCATAACCACGATCTGGTGGTCCTGACATACCGCCACCGCCACCGCGTGGTCCACCTCTAGGTGGTGGTGGGAAACCTCGACTCATGTCAGGTGGTCCACCGCCACCACCAACGCCTCCACCTCCGCCACCGCCACCACGAACATCACGTCTTGGTGGCATTCCTTGTCCTCCACCTCCTCCACCACCACCGCCGCCACCACGTCCACCTGGACCAAAACCACCAGGTTTACCCTGGCCCTCACCTGATCCATATCCACCATATTCTTCAGCATAGTAGTCATCATAATTATGAGGATCATATGGATTATTTACGCCTTTTAGTGGAGACTAAGTAATTGGACATATAAAACAAATAAATAGTTAATAAGTTTTTCTCAAAAGCTATTTCTTCTTCAGATAATTATTAAATCTACAAGTACTTACAGTTTTTATGGTTGCTACAAGTTCGCGAATGCATTCCATACATGTTGTTGGTTTACCACAAATGCTGATCACTCGATCACTGCTATGAGGACAACAGTTTGAGTATATTTTTATCCTTGCCCCTGTTTTCTATAACAAAAAAAGAATGAATATATTAATTTTCATATGTCAAGATTTTACACAAGCCATACAGAGAAGAAAGCTCGTGGACTCATAAGCTCTCTTCTGTCTCTCATTTTATTCTATATATTTCTATATTTCTTGATATAGCCATCATTGGACGTTTCCTCTATTAGGGGAAACACCATAGGGGAAGGTGGGGCAAAATGGACATCAGGGGTAAAATGGACACATCTAAATTTTTTGGCAAATATTATGGAAAACTCTTGAAATTAGGGGAAATATTGGCGGTAGATTGTTTTTGATGATTTCATTGGAATGCTGAGGAAATTTTACATGGGAAACAAGTGCCGAAATAAATTTTTTGGAGTTTTTGGTGATTTTGACTTTTTTGAGCTTTTTAGAGGGGTAAAAACCTTGTTTTTTTGAAAAATTTCAGTTTTTTGAGAATATCTTTGGTTCTATTTGTCGTAGCGCAAAAATTCCGACGGAAGATGAAAGGTAAGATCATTTGCCATCGATTTATAGGGGTTTAAATTCAAAAATATCGATTTTTAAGGTATTTATGGACATTTCTGTGAAACAATTTTGTGAAACAGTTTTTGGCCTATAACTATTCCAAAAATTGACATTTCTGAATTCAAAACCCCATGAATCGATGGGAAATGAGCTCACCTTTCATTTGAGACCAACCCCGAATCGCTACGACCAATAGAACCAAAGATATTTGGAAAAAACTAAATATTTGAAAAAAATGAAAGGCTTCTACACCCCTCAAAAATGCCAAAAAATATAGATTTTCAAAAAAATCGAAAAAAATACAAGTGACACTGGTTTTCCGGCTAAAATTTCCTCAGCTTTTCAATAGAATGATCAAAAAAAATCAATCTCTAACCATTTCATTATAGTGTTCATTTTGCCCCACTCTCCCCTATAGTAAAATATAAATTCCATTGAATATCTGAGAAAACATGTTGCGATCGATTCCAAGTCACCAAGTCTAGGTACAATGGAAAATCGCTAATTTCGGTTGTCGGCACTTGATCACACGGAAATTCACACTTTTCCCTTCGTTTCCGTTACAATTTTCTATTTTTTTTTTGTGGTTTCTTCGTTTTTTTCTGGGAGAGCAGTTGATTATTTCCGACATGAACACAATATGCAATAGTAGTGATCCGTCATTTCATGTATGCCAATCATTAGCTCACGTGAGTTCTTACTGTTGAGTATCGTAGGGGATTTGAATCATGACGAGTGACAAAAGAGGAAAAAGCACAGAATCGACGAATTGAAAAGAAAAAAAATCGAAAGTTAGTGAATTACAAATAATCCAAAACAACTCTAAATTAATGAATTTCACTGTGTTCCCTCAAAAAAGTTGGATCCATCATGAAAATAAAACTTACATGATAAAATTTATTATTGATAGATTTTACATATAACTGATTTTTCAAAGAATTCTAAAATGAGTCAGTTGAATTCTGGCCAAATGTAAATTATTGTCATTCCATTCAATGTAAATGAATTTACGTCAACTAATGAATTTTCAAAATATAAAAATCATCCAATGAATAATAAGTAGAGCTTCATTCGATGCGAATTTCGTGTAGATTTTAGTAAAAAAAAAAAACTGGTCAAGTTGTAGTGAGCTCAGTGCTGCGTAGACAAGAACATTAGAGAAATTCTTCAGTGTCAGTTGAATTTGAATATACATATACAATGAAACGACCTTTTTTTTTTTTCAATGAAAGTGGAAATTGATTTTCTCGTTATATATGCAACAGATAGTTGGGAAACGACTGCCACCCTGTAGACATCTAAGGCATTTTCTGTAAGGTGTAGAAACTGAAACATAGCTTCTTGGTTTGTGGGAGAATTTACTCATTAATTTCTCTGGTAAGTTGATAATAATAATTGTTAATGACTAATAGAGAAAAGAAAACCAGTTATTGAAAAGAAATTGTAATAAAAATGTTGTATGTCTCATTTCCAGTTATGTGTGATTAACTTTTAACTGATATTTCGTATAAATGAATAATCTGATGCATAGAACCATATTTTAGACTTTATATGTAGTATATTCATTGTTGTCATTATAATTCCTGCTTGTAATGATTCTTAGCCAGTCTTTTTCATAAAACTTGATAATTAAAGCATGCAAAATATTACATTCTCATTCTCTGTAAATTTCATAATTGAATGTTTATGAAAACACTTGATAACGATTAATATCCTATTTTATCTGCTGAAATCACAGTTCCATTATTCCAAGTAGGGGAGAGTGGGGCAAAATGGACACTGTTTTGAAATGGTTAGAGATAGATTTTTTTTTCATCATTTTATCGGAAAGCTGAGGAAATTCTAGCTGGAAAATGAGTGTCTGATGTATTTTTTTTTATTTTTTTTGAAAATTTGATGATTTTCGGCACTTTGAGGGGTGAAACCTTTCCTCTTTTGAAAATTTTCAGTTTCTTGCAAATATCTGTGTTTTCATTGGTCGTAGCAATTCAGGATTGGTCTTGAATGAAAGGTGAGCTCATTTCCCATCGATTTATGGGAATTTGAATTCAAAAATATCATTTTTTGGGATAGTTATAGGGCAAAGACTGTTTCACAAAACTGTTTCACAAAAATGCCCATAAATACTTTGAAAATCGATATTTTTTAATTGAAAACCCCATGAATCGATGGCAAATGATCTCACCTTTCACCTCCATTTAAAATTTTCACGCTACGACAAATAGAATCAAAGATATTCTCAAAAAACTGAAAATTTTCAAAAAAAAGAAAGGCTTTTAAAAGCTCAAAAACGTCAAAATCGCAAAAAATCCAGAAAAATTAATTCCAGAACTTGTTTTCTGTCTGAAATTTCCTCAGTATTCCAATGAAATCATCAAAAACAATATACCACCAATATTTCTATTAATTTCAAGAGTTTACTATAATATTTGCCGAAAAATTTACATGTGTCCATTTTACCCCTGATGTCCATTTTGCCCCATCTTCCTCTATATTAATATGAAGAAAAAAATTTCAGAAATAAAAAAATAAAATGGCTAAAAAATACACAGCAAAAGAGGTCGCACGTCACAATAATGAAACTGATCTTTGGATGATTCTCGATGGTGGAGTTTATGATGTGACAAAATTTCTCAGTGTACATCCGGGTGGTGAGGAAGTACTTCTCAATCTTGCTGGCAAAGATGGTACAGTGTGTTTCGATGATATTGGCCATACTACTGAGGCAATTCAATTACGTGAAACTTTGAGAATTGGTGAAGTCACTGTTGGTGAAACCAATGTTGGCGATATTACCGATAATCAAGAGGCTGAATCTTCTGATATATCAAACGATAATAGTACTGAATGGATGATTGAAAAGGACAAACAAAAATCATCTGCTCTAGTCCCATTTTTTTTTGGAATTCTTGCAATTATTTATGCTCTCATGTTTTACTATTTACATTAATATAGTAATATACAATTTTGGTGATTAATTATTTAAATATAGAGAAGAAATTCACGGAATGGATTCAGACAATTCGTCGATATTTCAATCAATTAGGGGAGAGTGGGGCAAAATGGACACTGCAATGAAACAGTTTGAGATGGATTTTTTTTGATGATTCTATTGGAAAACTGAGGAAATTTCAGCCGGAAAACGAGTGTCAAATGTGTTTTTTTTTTATTTTTTTTTGAAAATTTGATATTTTTTGACATTTTTGAGGGCCTTTCCTTTTTTGAAAATTTTCAGTTTTTTTCCAAATATCTCTGGTTGGTTTCAAATGAAAGGTAGGCTCATTTCTCATCGATTTATGGGGGTTTAAATTCAAAAATATCAATTTTTGGGATAGTTATAGGCCGAAAACTGTTTTACAAAACCGTTTCCAAAAAATACCTATAAATACCTTGAAAATCGATATTTTCGAATTGAAAACCCTATGAATCGATGGCAAATGATCTCACGTTTCACTTTTCGTTAGAATTATTACGCTACAACGAATAGAACTAAAGATATTCTCAAAAAACTGAAAATTCTTAAAAAAGGAAGGGTTTTACCCCTCTAAAATGCTCAAAAAAGTCAAAATCGCCAAAAATTCAAAAAAATTAATTCCGGCACTTGTTTTCTGTCTAAAATTTCCTCAGCTTCCTGATTAAATCATCAAAAACAATCTACCACCAATATTTCTATTAATTTCAAGAGTTTTCTATAATATTTGCCTAAAAATTTAGATGTGTCCATTTTGCCCCATCTTCCCCTATATAAATTGAAAATCCATTGAATTTAATAATTTTCTTACATTTATCTTATCAGTGTGTTGTATTTTAAAGTAGTTATTTATATCCTACGGCGATGGCGCTCATAGCATGACACTCTGTACAACGTATGAGGAAAAAAATGTGGTATCATTACAAACGATTTATAAAAAATAAGGACAGCTATTTGTCTTTTACTAGAGAGAGAGAGAGAAGTGAAAAAAAATTTGGTAATTGTTTATTAATGATAAATTCGTCAATTTTTATTCCCTTTTTTTTCTCAAATATCCCGAATACAGTAATCATAAAAATCTGATCCTCATGAATTAAAAAATAATTAATTAATTCAGACTTTGAATAATAATTATCTCAAAATTGTTGATTTCATCAATAATTAAGCTGCTATTGAAAAATGTTTTTTTTGCAGATTAAATTACAGTTCAAAGTTCAGAAAATAATGAATAATCCGAATTTTCTTTGTTTTTTGTCTCCAATTTGCGATTTATTTGCTGCGAATTTTTATTGATAAAAACGAGAGAAGAAAAGCATGTATCTCGTAATAATAAACGAGTAAATTGAATGAAAATCAAAGATTGTCTAGTCCAATCATTATACATGACTAGTAGATAAATATAAATAAGGACAAATGACGATGTATTTTCTCGTTAAGATATCATGGTATAATAACAACATACAGAAGGTGGGGAGGTGTTGGTAGTTGGTGGGAAGGGAGAATAAATATATACGACTGAATGCGATCGTGGATCTGGTGATAGTACGTGTAACGCATTCTTTAAAGTCTTTACAGTCGCTATATATTTCATTCTACTCTGTATCATTGAAAAGATTCAAAGTTAAACTTTAAACTCATAATCACGTTTAAATTTCAATTAAAATTCAATTGACTGGAGAATATCTGGATTATTCGATTTTTTTTTTTTTTTGGGTGAGTGAATTCACACAGATGTATTGGTTTTATTCACGTCTACATTAGAGATTACACAGCAATTGAAATTGAGAACGCAATAAGGAGATTGAAAAAAAAAAAAAGAGTCTCACCAAGCATTATTTCCCAATATTCATGGAACATGTTGGGATTTTGAAGAGGTGGCCACGTGGCTTTAGTAGTTGAAAGAAGATAAAAAGAGAGAGAAGCAAGAGACGTAAAAGTTTTCGAAGCAGGCAGGCAAAGGTGAGTCGACAAGATTTTCATGCTCTTGGCGTTCACTTTTTTTACCTGCTGCATTGATATTCTCAAGTGAAAGTTCCGGTTTTCCTTGTCCTCATCAAGTTTTTTTCAAAAAAATAAAGACTCTCATCTAAATAATTCAATATCTATTTTCGGCGAAGACTCATCGACAACTCCACTTATTAAGTGAATAGTGTTTTAAGTGCAGGCGCCATATTGGTTATCGTATGCATAGCAGGTTTCAAGAATCATTGACATAGTTATAACATAGTGGCCTTGAAAATGATAATTTTCTTTTTTTTTTTCTCAATTTAGAATAATTATTTATGATTATTCTCTTGATGATGATGAACGAAGAAAAAATACAAATTTTTGGAAATATGGATTAAATTCAAATGAAATTATTAATAGAATTTTAATAAAAGCGATTTATCCAGAAAAAAAAAAAAGTAATATATTCAATGACTATACGTCACTTAGAAATTGCGTAATCGACCAACTATTGAAGTAATCTTGTTAGTTCACATTTTAAACGCCAATTCGCGCGCTGCTATCACACAAATTGAGTTTTTTTCCTTTTTTATACAAAAAAAAAAAATTTATTAAATCTCGTCTTCAAGTATCATACTGGAGATGAGATAAGACTCTTTGCATTCGAATGGATAGACATATGAAGATGAATAATACGTTTGAAGCATTCTCTTGGCAGAGAATTAATTATTATAGGGGAAGGTGGGGCAAAATGGACATCAGGGGTAAAATGGACACATCTAAATTTTTAGGCAAATTTTATGGAAAAATCTTGAAATTAATAGGAATATTGGCGGTCGATTGTTTTTCATGATTTCATTGGAATACTGAGGAAATTTCAGACTGAAAACAAGTTCTGGAATTAATTTTTCTGTATTGTTTGCGATTTTGACTTTTTTGAGCTTTTAAAAGCCTTCCTTTTTTTGAAAATTTTTATTTTTTTGAGGATATCTTCGTTTCTATTTGTCGTAGCGTAAAAATTCCGATGGGAGGTGAAAGATGAGATCATTTGCCATCGATTCATGGGGTTTTCAATTAAAAAATATCGATTTTTAAGGTATTTATGGGCATTCTTGTGAAACAGTTTTGTGAAACCGTTTTTGGCCTATAACTATCCCAAAAATTAATATTTTTGAATTAAAAACCCCATAAATCGATGGAAAATGAGCTCACCTTTCATTTGAGACCAACTGCTAATTGCTAGGACCAATAGAACCAGAGATATTTCCAAAAAACTGAAAATTTTCAAAAAAAGAAAGTCTTTCACCCCTCAAAACTGCCAAAAAATATAGAATTTTCAAAAAAATCGAAAAAAATATATCTGACACTCGTTTTCCGGCTAAAATTTCCTCAATTTTTCAATAGAATAATCGAAAAACAATCCATCCCTAACCGTTTCATTACAGTGCCCATTTTGCCCCACTCTCCCCTACAATAAACAAATGAAAAATGCAATGAATCTGAATTAAATCAATCAAACTTATTGTTTTCGTAATTTTTTCAGATCGAATATACTGGATTGGAATATAATATTACTACTGGAATAATAGAATGGCAGAATTGAAGCAATTCACAAGGGCAGAAGTAGCAAGTACTGAGGCAAAAACTACCCGTTTTGTAATTCACGACAAAGTTTATGATGTAACAGCTTTTTTAAATGAACATCCTGGTGGAGAAGAAGTACTACTTGATCATTCAGGCAAAGATGCATCCGAAGATTTTGATGATGTTGGACATTCTACAGATGCCCAGGATCTTATGAAGAAGTATTTAATTGGTGAAATAATTAAGGAAGAAAGAACAAACAGTAAACCCAAACAAGGATGGATTGCTGGACAGGGAAAAGAAACTGAAAATAAAGAAACTTCGGATAATTTTTATCTCTATGTTGCTGGGCTTGTGGCAATAGTTTTGAGTTTTTGGTGGTACACGAGTTCTTGAATTATTTACTTTTATTTGCAACAATATAAGATGGGAACAAATTAATATTTAGCATTCCGGTAATTTGAGGCCATAACAAGGATAATCAATTAAATTTAACTATCTAATTTTTCAATATCATTGAATTCGTTTTCTTTTATCAAGTAATTTTTATAATTTAATTGGCATATGAAAATACCAATAAATAATTATTATAAAATTTCACTTATTCAGAAATTGTTACTGCACAGCATTGCGATGATCGTGATATGATTCTTTTTTTTTATCATAAAAAGCCAAAACCATATGATTTTTTCAAAGAAATAGTCAATGATAATAAAAAAATATGCCAATAGTTCAAGTTTCAATGTTTTAAATTATAATAATTGCTGACAATCAATGAGAGTATTCAAGTCTAATTTTTTTTGATTATTTCATCGAAAAACCGATCAAACTTCTATTCAGAAAACTTGATTTAGAATTTATTTTTGAGCTATAAATTGCACAAGCCCGCGGGGTTGCTGAGACAAATAAAACCAAAAATGTGCATTTTCAGCACTCTTCTTGAAACAACAAATTCAATTGTTTGTACATGATGAATTAATTAACCAGCATAGAAATAATAATGATAATGAATATTATGAATAAATGAAAATGTGAAAAAACAAAGAAATGCTTACGTTTCCTCCGGCAAAGCGTTGATTATAATGTATAAATTCCATTCTATCAATTCACATATTTTTGAAAGCATGATGTTCTAATAATTTGCTGATAAACGAATTAACGCGAAAAAACAATTTCGAAATTTTTCAAAAATTACGCGTTTCACAAGAGATTAATTGCGAGCCGAAGTGTTCAAGCGAACGTTTGCAAATGAACTGCTCGTAGTAGCTCGATGAGGCTAGCAAGACACTGCCTCGTCCTCACCCCAGTTTTCTACTCAAGCGGTATTATAAGACCCTGCTTCCCTCATTTCCGGTCATGTGGAGGGGACAAGAAGAAAAGGAAGAATGTTCACGGCCAAATGAAAGGATGTTCTCCACCATATTCTCTCTCTCTCTATCTTTCGATGGTCCATTTATATAAATTTTCGCATTTTAATTTTTTATTTTTACATCAAATCAAATATAAGAAATAAAATTTTTTACGGTAGCCACCAAGACTCTAGAAATGCATAACTGATCTTCATAGAAAAGATAACTTGTAGAGAAAAATCATAAGGGAACAGCGGATAGACGTTTCGTACACCTGGCGTAGCAGCTGTTCATATGGCGTCCGTTGCCTTAGGTAGCACCTGTTTGGTTTGCGTGATGTTCAAGCCAAACCCCCATAGCAACACATGTCACTGTATGAGAACTTTCAGGAGAGAGAGAGAGAGAGAGAGACAGAGACAAGAACAGAGAAAAAGATTCTCACTTGCAGAAATTCTAAAATTTTCAAATGTCCCTTTTGCACAACGACAAAAGAAGGTTTTTCCGAAAAAGAAAAATAAAATAATTTGGTCACGTTCCACCCGTTCTCATAGGAATCCCCATGTCTTCAAAAAAAAACGGCAAAACCTGAAGAGTAAAACCGGCATGCCCCTCCAAAAAATTTCATCAAACGAATCAAATAGACTTGAATAGAATAAGGGTGGGGTAAAACGGACACGGGTTGATTGTGGAATTTTATACGACGAAATTTACTCAGAATGGATGAAGATATTGGAATTATGTTTTTTCTGATGATCCTATTGGAAAGATGAGGAAATTTCCCATGAAAACACTATGTCAGAAGTTATTTTCTGGAATTTTCAAAGAATTCAATTTTTTCGCGCTAGATTTGAAGGTGAAAGCCTTCTGTTTTTGGAAGTACTTCCGTTTTCCGGAAACATCTCCGGTTCAATTGATCGTAGCAACCTGGGGTTGATCTTGAATGAAAGCTGAGCAATAACGATAAAGTTCTGTGGCTTAGATTCAATTAATGTTGTGAGAGCTTACTTGAAATAACACAATCATCTAATTTATTTTCAATGGATGCCAATTTTTCTCACCAGTATATGAAGAAGGAATAAAATATCGTTGATCCACACATATACCAACGGAGTAATTGAGGATGTCATATGTCAGTAAACAGACATACAATATGGAACAATATGTGAAATGTTAAAAAACGACATGTGCCTTATTCTTCTTCCTCATCAAAAACTAGAGGACAATGAGTATTTCTGAAGAGGAAACGAACGTTACATGTTTCTTTTTATGAAAAAAACATAAAAATGTGAATCGATATTATTGACAGATGGAAATAATATTCAATAGACAGGAAGTTATGCCACTGCTATAATAATCCCTTCAACAGAAATTTTCATTCAGTGAAATTATCAGAAACAAATTACCTATCTACCACCAGTATATTAACATAGGAGAGAGTGGGGCAAAATGGACACTGTAATGAAACGGTTAGAGATGGATTTTGGATTTTGATGATTCTATTGAAAAGCTGAGAAAATTTTAGCTGGAAAACGAGTGTCAGATGTATTTTTTTAGATTTTTTTAAAAATTCGATATTTTTTGGCATTTTTGAGGGGTAAAATGAAGATTTTTTGAAAATTTTCAGTTTTTTCACATATCTCTGGTTCCATTGGTCGTAGCAATTCGGGGTTGTGAGCAAGTGAGCTCAATTTCCATCGATTTATGAGGTTTTGACTTCAAAAATATTAAATTTTGGGATAGTTATAGGCCTAAAACTGTTTCACAAAAATGCCAATAAATACCTCAAGAATGTATATTGTTTAATTGAAAACCCTATGAATCGATGGCAAATGATCTCATCTTTCACCTTCCATCGGAAATTACGCTACGACAAATAGAACCGAAGATATTCTCAAAAAAAATGAAAATTTCCAAAAAAAAGAAGGGTTTTTACCCCTCTAAAATACTCAAAAAAGCCAAAATCGCCAAAAATTCAAAAAAATTAATTCCGGCACTTGGTTCCTATCTAAAATTTCCTCAATTTTCCAATGAAATCATAAAAAACAGTCTACTGCCAAAATTCCTAATAATTTCAAGACTTTTGCATAATATTTGCCTAAAATTTAGATGTGTTCATTTTACCCCTGATGTCCATTTTGCCCCACCTCCTCCTATCCATATTTCCAACTTCACCAGAAATTATTTCATTTTTTTTCCCAAAGAACTTGAATTTTGTAAATGAAAAAAGAGTGTAACAAATCAACTTTTTACTGAGGAATATGAGCAAAATTTTTCCTCATGGGTATACTAGACATATATTTAAAGCCTCGTATTTTCCTCACTTAAGAACAAGTAACGACGACCCCCGGATTCTGATGTCAGTTATTTTATAATATTTTTAAATTCAAAACTATGTCATACGGTGATTCAGGACTAAAAGAATAGTGGAAAGGGTTAGCTCTTGATTCATGAAATATATTATAGGGGAAGGTGGGGCAAAATGGACATCAGGAGTAGAATGGACACATCTAAATTTTTAGGCAAATATTATGGAAAACTCTTCAAATTAATAGAAATATTGGTGGTAGATTGTTTTTAATGATTTCATTGGAAAGCTGAGGAAATTTTAGGCGGGAAACAAGTGCTGAAATTAATTTTTTTGAATTTTTGGGGATTTTGACTATTTTGAGCATTTTAGAGGGGTATAATCCTTCTTTTTTTTGAAAATTTTCAGTTTTTTGAGGATATCTTCGGTTCTATTTGTCGTAGTGTAAAAATTTCGATGGGAGGTGAAAGGTGAGATCATTTGCCATCAATTCATGGGGTTTTCAATTGAAAAATATCGACTTTTAAGGTATTTATGGGCATATTTGTGAAACAGTTTTGTGAAACAGTTTTTGGCCTATAACTATCCCAAAAATTGATATTTTCAAATTCAAAATCCCATAAATCGATGGGAAATGAGCTCACCTTTCATTTGAGACCAACCCCGAATTGCTACGACCAATAGAACCCGAGATATTTCCAAAAAACTGAAAATTTTCAAAAAAGAAAAGGCTTTCACCCCTCAAAAATGCCGAAAAATATCGAATTTTCAAAAAAATCGAAAAAAATACATCTGACACTGGTTTTCCAGCTAAAATTTTCTCAGCTTTTCAATAGAATCATCGAAAAAAATCCATCTCTAACCGTTTCATTACAGTGTCCATTTTGCCCCACTCTCCCCTATATACTCAATGAATGAAGTTTTCGATGAAATAATAGTATAGATATGGGACAAAGTCAATACACTTGTAGCCATGATTTGATCATAACGAAAAATGGCATCAGATTGAGAATATGCCTTGAACAAAATCAATAAAGTTACCTCGTGACACAAGCACGCATCGAAATAAAGCAGCTCTTTGGCGATATCGCTGAGTGGCGGTGCCACGTCTCTCGATCTGCTCAAATACTATGGCCCTTATGGGCTTTCCTGACGCGTCAACACAACTCAACTCATTTATTTTTGTCACATTGCAGATAATAAATTAATATTAAATATTTACAAGGTTCCTAGATGAAAAAGCTCATCGCGATGATAATCAAGTGTGCTAAAGTGATTATTCTACTTTTCGGATTTGCTGTTTTATAAGAAAAATTGGAACCAGGAAAGATATCAGAAAGCCATCGAGAAAATTTTATGGCCATTTGAAAGGCATTCTATTCAACTTCAATATTGGGAAGAAAATTGAGAGGATTTCAAGGACTTACCTCACGAAGTTCTTTTATTTTAAGTCCTCCTTTTCCAATAACACATCCAGCTTGACTTTGGTGTACCAACATGCGTACATCAATTTCATCATTTCCATGTTTCGAACCATTCTGGAAAATCCAATAATTTTCAGTAAAATTCTTTCATTTTTCATTAATAATGATATATTTATGTCATTTTATATTTTACCTCTTCAAGATTCGGTACAACTTTATTAACCACCTGCAGGACAGTGTCTAGATCTGAGCTGATCGTCAGAACCCTATAATCAGAAATACTCAAAGATTATTAATAGTTATGATAATATAAATGTGTTTAAATTTCCATTAAAAAAAAAAATTCAAACAATAAATTGATTGAAATTCGTGACTAATATTTTTTTGTAAATCCAATCCCAATATTTATTATTTATAAAAATGTAAATTTCACTCAAAGTTATATTTACGAGAATGTATTGAAATATCATATACAGTAAGCTGTTTAGAGCTTTTTACCGTCAGGTCACAGAACGGAAATTTACACGAGTTGCATTTGATGAATCAGTACTATACTGATTTTACTTTAACAAGTAAAATGAACATGGAAATAGTATTATTTTATTTCATCTACCCAGTTAATATAATTGGACAATGAGTCTAATATACTGAGGAATTTGTTTTCAAAGTATTAATTCTGAATTAAAAAAAAAAAAACACCCAATATTTTCCCATCGAAATTATTGAGCTTTTAAAGGCTTCTCGTGTAGGGTAAGGTTGAGGTAAAGAGGACATAATGGGTGAAACAGACACATTTCAGTCTCGATGTTTTATATTAAGAAAATTCCTGAGAATCAGTGACAGTATTTGTGTCAAGTTTTTTTTTCTCACGATTTCATGGAAAAGTTGAGGAAATTTTCATTAGAAAATACGTATCGAAATTAACATTTCAGAATTTTTTTTTGAAAAACTATAGTCATTTTTGAAGTAATTCAATGGGGAAAAACGAAATTTTCACAAAATGGTTTACAACTAGCTAAAGAATCAATAGTTTTCTTTATCACATGAATTGATGGAAAATGAGATAGATTCCCGACCCCTTAGTCGTGTATATACGATTAGGATATTCCAAAAAATTCATAAAATCAATTCTGACACATATTTTTCACTGAAAATTTCCCCTACTCTTCAATGATATCGTTGACAAATTAAATCTCGTCCAAAATGACTATTTCACCACATTTTCCCCAATATAATGTTTTTTTTTTTTCATGATATTGACTATTCAAGTACCTACTTGAATTGAATATTTGTGACTGTCTATGATAATAATTTGGGATTCGATAGCACCAGTAGGCTTGTGAATGTACATTGAATGATGTTTTAAAATTAGAATTTAGGTTGGACATTGCTCCAAGATCATGAAAGTGAAAAGCATTACCAGATATTATGAAATTAACAACGAATTTTCGTTATTTTCTTGTTTCAACTAGTTGAAGAATAGTTAAAATTTATAATAACAATTCTTATAATTTTAAATTCAATTAAATCAAAATTCTTGTTTCATCAATTTAATGAATACAATAAAATGGCAAAAAAGGCTCCTTTTGTATTTCCTTCTCCACTAAGTGAAATAATTAATTCTACTGCATTTTAAATCTGTTGAAATATGAAAATTCCTGCAAATTTTTAAAGCTTCGTTCAACTTGTTACGTTTCCTGTAGATACGTAGAGATATGGAACAATGTTGAATCACAAAGTATCTTCGTTACTATGATTATTGAAGAAATTTTATCATATTCATCAATGGGCATATGGGATATGCATATTTCCAATAATAATATTGAGATAAACTGGGAAAATAATTGGTGTTAAAAGTTAGGGCATATATTTCGTTATAATATGCTGTCATTTGGTTTTATATTTTCTGATGATGATAATGTAGTAATTCGATTTTTAGATACGACATATCTTCATCTCTCTGTAATTATGTATTTGATTAAACACATGTGCTCTGCAGGTATTAATTTTCATTATTTTCTTTCCATCCTTGTGATTTTCATTGCTTCTCAGGGGTAGATAAAAATTTATTGCCAAGTGCTTCACGTGCCTAAGCTAAAATTAACTAATTTTTTTTCTGCTTCAATGGAGTAAAAACAATTTTTTTTAACGAAATTATGAAATGGATGAATAATTAATGTGAAGGAAATTAAAATCTATTAACCATGTGGAGAAACGTTTTATGTGGAAAAAAATGATAGAACTGATGTGTGACAATAATTCATTGACTGAAAGGGAATAATAATAATAATAATAAATATTTCGAAAAAAGAACAGAGATAGTCATAATATTGTAACGTATATCTTTGCTCTATGTGAATTATAAAGTTCTTGTTTTCATTGAATTTGTAATGTAATTGGACAAAAATCGTCCCCAGGTGCATCAACACAGAAAACTTAAAATGATGGTCAATTCTGTTTTTATAAGATTTATAGAATTACAAGAAAAGCTTTTGAGTGAAAAACGTAAAATAGCACATGTGTGTGAGTTTTTCTTATTAACTGTTAATTATTATATCATTGAGCATGAAAGTTATTCACAATTGATGAAGTGAATAAATACGCAGATGATGGCAGATAAATTAGGCTAATGAGAAATAAATTAATATAAATAATATTGAATGAAATAGAAAATTATCGAAATATTGATGATAATAATAAAAAATTAATAATAATGATTTTAATAATTATAGATATTCCTTTCAATTTTTTCAATAAAGAAAAATAATTCAAAAAAATCTAATTGTAAAAAGAGAAAAATAGTACAGAAATAGCTAAATAAAAATAGAAAAATTAGACCCTAAATTTTATTTTTGTTTTTGTATTTGTAATTAGAGACAAAGAAGAGTATTAAGACATTAAGTAGTGGTGTTTGGCATTACCGTTCGGGTCCGGGGCAATCGGGTACAATGATTGAGGCTTTGTACTGTCGGGCCGTGGTAGTTGGTGGTGATTCATTGGTGGTTGGTTGGTTGATGTCGATTGTTGGTTGGGGTGGTTGGTGGTCCACACAATTGCCGATTGCGCGTTGGGTTCCATCGTTCCGGGCAGGGCAATCGGCATTGGCAACAGCCAGGATAACGCCAGGGCAACACCAAAGGGGCAACGCCGGGGTTGGGGCGGGGCCAGGGCACAAACCATCAACCAAGTTAGAATCTCATTTTGATTCCTTATTTTTTGTTTATGCATTTTTTTTTTTTTCTTAAATTACATCCCACTCTAAGAATCCGTACCATCATTCCCTTTCTTTTTTTAATTTTTTTTTTTGTTTTTAAACAAAAGAAGAATGAAGAAATGTGGGCCACGTGTATATTCGCGAGGAAGATTACAACGTAGCATACATCATGATGTACAGAGGGCATAGACACCATTTGGTGCTTGACCAGTCATCTCGATCTCTCTGCTATTACACAGCATCATTGTGCAATTTGTAAATAATTATGTTAGCCCAAAATGAATAATTCGGATATCATAATGAAAATTTTACAATTCTTTCCTTTTTTTATTTTATAGGCATTGTTAATCAATTCTACAGTTGGAAATTGGACAGAGAGATCGAGGTTTTTTTTTCATAATATATATTTCATTTTTTTTCCCCATTTAATTTGTATTCTTTATTCTTATTCTCCGATTTCCCATCTAACAGATATATATCCTATATCTCTTGATCGCTATTAATTCAAATTCGAGTTAGTAAAAAACTGTTTCATTTATTTCAAGTAATTCGAGCTTTTCAAAGGGTTTTCTAAGAATGTAATTTTTTTTTTTCAACATTTCTATTTGACCATTTTTCAATTCAATGAAAATTTCGAGAAAGACAAAGATATAATCTGTAGATGGAAAATTGGAAGCTCGTATTTTAATAGTGTGAAGCATGAAATTCTCACCTGGCTGCGGAGCTTGGTGATATTTTGACCTCCTTTTCCAATGATTGAACCAGCAACCTGTAAGATAAAAAGAAACATTGAAAACGTTCTATACTTGGCAATTTATAATCATGTGTAGTACCAAAAGCATAGCAATTATTGATAAAAACACTAGCATAATTTGGAATAAGGACACGAGTGGAATGAAAAATAATATTGCTCTCAATTATTAGATACCCAGTACAGTTTAATTGAAATGGAATAATTGAAATAATTGAAACGTGGAAATTTTTGGCAAGACGGGCGGCCTACAGAATAAAATGAATTTTTTTTCATTATGAAAATGAAGGACTTGCTTGAAACAATCGGGTCTCTTTCTTGTCTTGAAGACTGTGCAAAATGTATTATGCAAAGAGCCCACCCACTGGCCCACCCATCGTTTATTTATTCCTATGAAGGCGACACAAGGTGTCGGTCCAGTGACAAATATCCCTTCTCCATCAAATAGTCACAATACAAATCGTTTATATATAATTACATCACTACTACTACTACTACTACTACTACGGAAACACTTGCAACGCATTGGAATGCCGTTGGTGGTGGTGTTGCATAGATAGTTGTCTTTGGCTTCCTTTAACGGATTTTCCTCGCCTAAATTGATGGAGCAAATTGAATGGAGGTCGAGGTTTTTTGTTGCAACAATTTCAGACTCTCAACTACAGAATTGTTCCTTTTTTTCATTTCTAATTTATCTACGAATTTCTTGAATAACATGACTAAAGTCCCCTTGTAAAATGATTAAACACGTTTCTAAATTAAAAAAAAAGTATCGCAGATTGTATATATCGTCACCTTAGAAACAAAAGGCAATGAGTGCTGTGCATAGCACTTACGCCCCTTTATTTCTAAGGTGACGATATCATATATTTGCAAGCATTCATTCACCGCCTTTCAATGTCCTACGTGAATCTACCCATTTATCCTTGAGGATGTAGACATTCAAATGTTGTCAGCGAGATGGAGAGATTAATTAGAGCGTGTCTTAGACGGTAAATGCATTCCACATTGTGAGATTTCTATATTTTCTATTCGATTAGCATTGTTCTCCATTTATCAATATATCGTCTTTTTAGCAACAAAAAGTCATATCTCCAGGACTTGCGTCTTTTTGTTTCTACTGGTTCTTATTGAAAGCAAGAAATTGCGAATAACGCATTCCATGGAGTATAACTTGTTTAGGGGAAGATGAAGCAAATATTTGCTCAAATACACTTTTTGCAACATATTTTCGGTTCTATTAGTCGTAGTGTAAAAATTCTAAATGGAGATGAACGGTGAGATTGTTCGCCATCGATTTATGGGGTTTTGAATCCGAAAATGTCGATTTTTAGAATTATTATGGGTCATAAACTGATTTTCACAATAGTCTCCATAAATACCTTATAAATCGATGGCAAATGATCTCACCTTTCATCTCCATTCGGAATTTCTACGATATGTCTAATAAAATCAGAGACATGTTGAACAAAAAGTGAATTTTTTAAAAAATAGAAAAGAAAAACGAAAATTAATTTAAAACCGTCTATTGGAATATCTGTTGAGCCCCATTTTCCCCTATATATACACAATATGAATTGAGCATCTGACCTCATTCTCTGTACATTTCAAGCCACATGCAGGTTGAATATTCATAATTCATTCTTTTTTAAAGGAAAAAAAAATCTGTTTAATTTACAATACGATAAATACTGTGATGACATGAATGATAATTCAACTATCTCTCCAATGACATTCCATTGATTGTATCAATATTTCATTGAACGTCCAAGTTAAATTTTCATCATCATAATTGCAGTATGCTATGAATACATTTATTCGAGGTATTTTACCTTGCTGGGTATGAGAAGCCGTAGTTCATCGTCGCCTTGGCGATATCGCTTGTGAGGATTTGTTGGGCCTCCACCGCCTGCCATTGGGCCGGCCTCTGCTTCTCTCTTCATGATGTCTAGAAAAAAAGAGTCAAGTTTAATCTGTTAAAATTATTCCCATATATAATTATGATACTATGAGATATAAACTTCAATGAGATTGATTGTATACGGAAAACTTGTGTCAAATTAGTAACACAGTTGGTATCAAAAAGGGAGAGAGTAGGGAGAAAATGTTAGAGTATCAAAATTAGTGGACAGCTGCCTTGTGCTGTTTGCCAATTGAGATTTTTCTTAATTTCAAAGCAAATGCAATCAATTTTAATCATCATATATATGAATACAAAACGTACTTCCAGGTACATGAAATTGCATGAATCTTCAGATTTCTGAATTATTGCGATATCGATTTTTGACTCTCATGTTAAGCAGCATCTAAATAAATTATCCTACTTTTTACGTTGGCATTTTTCAGAGGAATTATCAGATAATATGTACCATGATGAACCCGGTTACCGGACAGGTCCCAGTTTCCGGATGCAGCAGCAAAACATACTAATAATCAATATTCAAGTGAAAAAATCTAGTTTTTCAATACTTGCAAATTGTTAAAATGAAAATCAAGTAAATTATTTGATTGATTTGATTGAAATTTTCTATCATATTAATAATTTAATTCTAACTTGTCCGAGAACCGGTACCATTGTCTTAACCATCCGGTAACTGGTGCCCTCACGGTAGGGTAAAATGGTGCGGAATAGAAAACAGGGGTAAAATGGACACATCTAAATTTTTAGGCAAATATTATGAAAAACTCTTGGAATTAATAGGAATATTGATAGTAGATTGTTTTTGATGATTTCATTGGAAAGGTGAGGAAATTTTAGGCGGAAAACAAGTGCCGGCATTAATTTTTTTGAATTTTGACTTTTTTGAGCATTTTAGAGGAGTAAAATCCTTTCCTTTTTTGAGAATGTTCATTGTTTTGAGAATATCTTCCGTTCTATCTGTCGTAGCGGAAAAATTCCGATGGGAGGTGAAAGGTGAGATCATTTGCCATTGAGTCATGGAGTTTTCAATTAAAAAATATCGATTTTTAAGATATTCATGGGTATTTTTGTGAAACAGTTTTGTGAAACAGTGTTCGGCCTATAACTATCCTAAAAATTGATATTTTTTAATTCAAATCCCTATAAATCGATGGTAAATGAGCTCACTTTTCATTTGAGACCAGCCCCGAATTGCTACGACCAATAGATCCAGAGATATTTGGAAAAAACTGAAAATTTTCAAAAAAGGAAAGGCTACCCCTCAAAAATTCCGAAAAATATTGAATTTTCAAAAAAACCAAAAAAAATACATGTGACACACTCGTTTTCTGACTAAAATTTTCTCAGCTTTTCAATAGAATCATCAAAAAAAATTCATTCCTAACTGTTTCATTACAGTGTCCATTTTGCCCCACTCTCCCCTAATATTTACAATAGAATTGGTTATAGGAATATTTCCTTCAGATTTATTCAACTGAGTAGTCAAATTATCTATGAGGTTCATTGATGCGTTTTTAATTGAAGAAAGCTGTATTGAATGTGATTTTAGAATAATAGAATCAACGCAATTTTTATGCATAGAAAAATCAATTGAGTGAAAACGACAAGAAAAAAATGCAGTTATTTTAATTAAGACGAGGGCGTTTCTACACATTTGTACTGTCTTCGTGACGGATGTTGAGGTCATTAAGGGGGTGCGCTTGAACATACCTGAGTGAGAGAGAGAATATATAGAATAATGAAATGAAGTAGAGTCTCCATGAAGGAATTGAAAAAAGAAGAGAAAAAAAAGTGTAGGATGAGTGGAGGGGAGTTAAAATGGGAGAGAAAAAGCCGCCAGCAGGTCTGTATATCGCGTCAGCGTGAGGCGCCGCCCGGGCGGACATATAGATGGCGAGGAAGTAAAATGTTATGGATACATGCAATGCCATAACCGCAGTCACAAAAATACTTGATAAAGCATAGGCGCACATTACGCGCAAAGAGATTATTACACTCTATTGATTGAGAATAAAAATAAAAATGACATTTTACAGTATTCATATATGAATTTAAAATGGATACTTCAATTGAGCGATTTGAGATTGAAATTTCCTAATGATTTCATGGAAAAGCTGAGGAAATTTTTGAAAAATTCCAAAAAATAATTTCTAACATATGATTTTCATAAGAAATTTCCTCATCTCCCCAATGCAATAATCGGAAAAAATCTATCTCCCATTTTACCCGACCTTCCCCTAAGAATTACTACCTAAAAATGATAGTAAAGATTTTTCATTTTTTTTTTATATTAGAAGATATATTTCATCAAACTTCATCATTCTGGAAATTTATCTAATATGATGCAATTATCCTCATCATCATTTCTGTAAATTGTAAATTTATTAATAGCCACGTGATATGTGACATCCCCCATACTTGATTATTCGGAAGATGCACATACTATTTACACACTATTCATATACAAAGGGGCGAGCAGCAGATGAATTTTAAAGTGGTATTCCTTGTTTATAGGAAATATGTTTTATTTTCAAGATTATCCGGTATGGTCTAGGGGCAGGATATCTGTTTTATTTTCACATTATCAAGATTTCATTGATACAATAGACTATGCAGCTTCAAAAGCACGAGTCAACTGAATAGTATCAAAATCAGCAAGTGAATTGAGAATAAATGTGATCTGTCTGATGACGAGACCAACTAAAATAATGCATTTGGCACTTCACGAACACGTGGGGGCATTCATTCATTCAATGCTTCTATGTATAAATGCTACACGATGTCCCGCCAGACTTAATCCAAACTGTTCACACTATGTTGTGCTTTTCTCGATGTCAGATGTACTCATCAAATATATATTTGAGATGAAAATCCATTCTTATAGTCATCATATGCTTTATTAATTCAGGTTCAATCATTTCGTCTGCATAGAAAATGATTTCTATAGATTCAATAAATTTGACTTTTTTTTTTTGCAAAAAATATTCATTTCCCGAAAAATGAGCACGCGAATGATCATGCATTTAGAAGATACTTCGCAACTGGGACGTAATGCCAGTGGGACCGGTTTTATGTCATACCTGTTATTTTATCACCAATGAGCCGCAGAAATATAGGAAATCAAAGAATTTAGGGATTTGTTGAAGAATTTTTTTTTGAAGAGCGGATCCAATCAAATTTTTGTATATCAGAGGATTAATTTCTACATTATTAGCGAAAATCATAACAATTCATGTGCTAAATAAACCGAGAAGAAAATAACTACGCACAAAAGACAAATCGAACGAGTTCCTATTTGCATGAATTTGAATAATATTGCGGGGCAACTTTGGATTTCATAGATATTGAAAATCAGTAAGTCTACACAGAGAAAATTTGTTTCTTAATTTAAGAATGGCAGGTCACTTAAATTAAGTGACTTTTCTCACTTAAATTAAGTGACTTTTCTCACTTAAGTCAAGTGACTTTTCTCACTTAAATCAAGTGACTTTTTTTTTCTTAATTTAAGAAAGTAAAACTCACTTAAATTAAGTGACTTTTCTCACTTAAATCAAGTGATTTTTTCTTTCCTAATTTAAGAAAGTAAAACTCACTTAAATTAAGTGACTTTTCTCACTTAAATCAAGTGACTTTTTCTTTCTTAATTCAAGAAAGTAAAACTCACTTAAATTAAGTGACTTTTCTCACTCAAATCAAGTGATTTTTTCTTTCCTAATTTAAGAAAGTAAAACTCACTTAAATTAAGTGACTTTTCTCACTTAAATCAAGTGACTTTTTCTTTCTTAATTCAAGAAAGTAAAACTCACTTAAATTAAGTGACTTTTCTCACTTAAGTCAAGTGACTTTTCTCACTTAAATCAAGTAACTTTTTTTTTCTCAATTTAAGAAAGTAAAACTCACTTAAATTAAGTGACTTTTCTCACTTAAATCAAGTGAATTTCTTTCTTAATTTAAGAAAGTAAAACTCACTTAAATCAAGTGACTTTTCTCACTTAAATCAAGTGACCTTCCTTTCTTAATTTAAGTGACCTGCACATTCTTAAATTGAGAAAGCATTTTTCTCTGTGTAGATGAGAGACAGTTTCACGTAAATTTAGAAGAAAAAAAAACATCACTTTCTATATGGTTTTCTTTCAGACAAAAAAGTTTTCTTCTCTATCACGATTTAACACTGTTTCATTACCGTTACTACCAGCGGTTATAAATCAGGTTCACGAATACATATTCCTCGCCTACGCATACGAGGAAACGCCCACTAAATAATTGAAATTTTTTTTTTTTAAAAACATTGTCAATAACACGAGACATCAACTCATTTAAATATTCGTCATTTAAGCGAAAAGGACGTAAGATTTCGTGCGGTAGGTCACTGCGTATCAAGCAACGAAAAAAATACAAGAAATGCTCAGTTGGAACCCCTTCCTGTTTATTTCCTAATTTTTTCATTCACTTCCACGCAATAAATTCACCACAAAAATTAATTCGTAAAATAGAAAAATCATCGTTCTTTCATCAATTTAATTTCAAGAATTCAAAGAAAAACGATGAAAACTCACGTTATTACTGTTTTTTTCCCTCGCTCCAAAATAGGAGAAAATCGAAAAAATTTTATGAAAAATTTTTTAATAAAAAGAACTAATTGATATGAGAAATGAAATATATTAATAGAGAAAAATTGGGAAAAAAGACACACGCACAAAGAGCGCACCTGCAGAAGAACTGAACTTGACTCGAACCGCGGTCGTAGCTATACTCCAAGCCGTAGTCTCTGTAGTCTCTCACTTTACCACAGAGACTCACCTTCGTCCAGTGAAAAAAGAGAAGGTATGCATCCATGCATTCACATACACATATGAATAGACATGTATAGGATAGGAATACCACACAAATGTTTTTTTCTACTGTTCTCTTCTCTCTTCATCTTGCATCTCAAGTCTAATGTGACGCCGCAGCACTCTTGCATCCAAGGCAAAGAGGGGTAGAGAAATATCTACAAGTTAAAATCATGAAAGAGAAGATAAAGAGAGGGACTGAATGAGAGGGTATTGCAACCAGAAGAGAATAATCCAAGTGTGCACGCGCTAGTCTCTATGTTTGCGAACAGAGACTGGGAACTCTGATAAATGAGTGAGTGAGTGCGTGCTCGCTCTAGGCTACATAAATTCTTTTCTAATTTTTTTTATTTTCTTTTAGTAATCTATATATCTTATTTCGTTTTTTTTCCATCTCTGTGAAATGTAGAAGAGCCATAATATTTTCATGTGTAGCACAAAATTGCACTATTCAGTTAGAGTATAATTCTAACCATTTTCAATCAGAAATCTCGTAAAAATAGACAATTTTTCCGTTTTTTTTTTAAATTAACATTTCTAGTGATATCCTAATGATCATAGAGGAAAAATTTAATAACCAACTTAAAGGTGGGCTCATTTCCAGTAGTTTCAGGCACTTTTCAATTTAATTTCATCAATTTTTGGTGGATTCGTAACGCATTTAATGAAATGAGTTTCTCATTCTCAATTCAACCTTAGAAATCATGGAAAAAAAATTGAAACGACATGAATTATTAAGGAATGAACAGTTCACCTACAAAGTGGCTACACAGAGAAAATTTTTTTCTTAATTTAAGAATGTCCAGTCACTTAATGTAAGTGTAAGTCACTTAAATTAATTGACTTTTCTCACTTAAATCAAGTGACTTTTTCTTTCTTAATTTAAGAAAGTAAAAATCACTTAAATTAAGTGACTTTTTTCACTTAAGTCAAGTGACTTTTTTCACTTAAATTAAGTGACTTTTCTCACTTAAATCAAGTAACTTTTTCTTTCTTAATTTAAAAAAGTAAAAGTTACTTGAATTAAGTGACTTTTCTCACTTAAATCAAGTGACTTTTCTTTCTTAATTTAAGAAAGTAAAACTCACTTAAATTAAGTGACTTTTCTCACTTAAGTCAAGTGACTTTTTTCACTTAAATCAAGTAACTTTTTCTTTCTTAATTTAAAAAAGTAAAAGTCACTTAAATTAAGTGACTTTTCTCACTTAAATCAAGTGATTTTCTTTCTTAATTTAAGAAAGTAAAACTCACTTAAATCAAGTGACTTTTCTTTCTTAATTTAAGTGACCTGCACATTCTTAAATTAAGAAAGTATTTTTCTCTGTGTATCGAATTTTTCGACAACGAAAATTAGAACTCGAGATACTGAAAGCATAGAAAATAATGCATCCACTGTTTGAGAATTCACTGAATTACTCTTGAAATTATGAATGAATATTTGTCTCTCTACCTTGAATGTTCACGGATCACCAAAAGCAGTATGCTTGTTGTTGATAAACGTAACTCAAATTCTCGGCTTTTCTCACTATCTCACGCCTTTTCTTTCTTCACAATCACAATTATTATGACGATTCAACGAAAAACATGGTCAAACGTTATGAAGATAAAGAAGTAAAGTCACAATTTCGCGAAAATTGAAATGAAAAATCGATTTTTATGATAAAGTTGAATTATCTTTGCCGGTGATATGTATAACAAAAAATTCGAATTCAATTATTTTTCAACGTATTTTCTTTTTGTACTAGAATGATTATTACTTCAATAGAGATGCGTAACAAGCGTGACGCACGGTGCCGTTCATACGTATCGTGTTCAGCGGATATATTGATCAGCTGGTGGTCGGGTGTATACTGAGCTGTTTCGTGGAATTCCACCCCCTATTGTTGCACCAACGCGCGTGCGCTTACACGCCACTCAACATTTGTTCCCGACCCCATTTACTTCACCCTTTTCACCTTTCTACTCTCTTTCTTTCTTTATTTTCATCCTTAAGATTCAAATTTTTTCCTTCATACTTTTAATTTTTATGTATCGTTCCATTGTTGTACCCCTCTAACTTGTGCAGAGGACTCAAGAGCCTCAAAAACAAAATAATCCGAGGAATTTTCCGTCCGTTGATACATTTCTAAGTGATTCCGTGACTAAGTTTACAGACTAACATTTACTTTTTTTGTATTTTATATTTCTCGATCACAGGTACATGAAAATTCTTCTATGCTTCTAGTGATATATTGAAAACGAATGAATCTACACAGAGAAAAATGTTTTCTTAATTTAAGAATGTGCAGTCACTTAATTTAAGAATGGCAGGTCACTTAAATTAAGTGACTTTTCTCACTTAAATCAAGTGACTTTTTCTTTCTTAATTTAAGAAAGTAAAACTCACTTAAATTAAGTGACTTTTCCTACTTAAATCAAGTGACTTTTCCCACTTAAATCAAGTAATTGTTTATTTCTTAATTTAAGAGAGTAAAAGTCACTTAAATTAAGTGACTTTTTTTACTTAAATCAAGTGAGTTTTCTCACTTAAATCAAGTGGCTTTTTTTTCTTAATTTAAGCCACCTACATATTCTTAAATTAAGTGACTTTTGCTTTCTTAATTTAAGAAAGTAAAACTCACTTGAATTAAGTGACTTTTCTTGCTTAAATCAAGTGACATTTCTCACTTAAATCAAGTGACTTTTTCTTTCTTAATTTAAGAAAATAAAACTCACTCAAATCAAGTGAGTTTTCTCACTTAAATCAAGTGACTTTTCTTCCTTAATTTAAGTGACCTGCACATTCTTAAATTAAGAAAACATTTTTCTCTGTGTAATTAACTCGGTCCTCGGCGCCCAAATGATAATATAGATTTAGAAATATTTTTTTATGCAACACGGCTAGATATAGATCATATATTGGAAATTAAATGCTCTTTGCAATGAATATGGCATAAAATAAGTGGGGAATAGAATCATTTTAATAACTCCATTGAATTTCTGATGGAAAACCTATAGTATCACAAGATCAATTCTTTTTCTCTGATTAACATTTTATCAATTAATTTGCAATGCGTACTCGTAATTGAAGAAAATGTCGAAATTCTTTTACTTCAATTTTTAAAAAGTATTTAAAAATGACTAGTTTTGTACAAACACAATAAATTTGCAAAGAAATTGTACTTAAAACTCACTTCATCAAAAAAAAAAAAAATTGTAAAATTAATTTTTTTCTTTTTCTTTCGAAGGATGAGAAATTCATAGAATCATGATGAATGGAATACATCATGTATGAAATATGCAAGACATAATGTCGAAACAATACCCTATATCTCTATCATTCAATCTCATTGAAACAACTCATATACTAGTGAGAGTTGAATTGCGGAAATTCCGTGCAAATTGAAACATCTAACTTTCATCAGAAAGGAAGAGGAATTCAACGCAAAAAGAATAAAGCGTGTTAACGTAGTGGAATACAAATCAACTTTGTAATTTATGCACATGAACTTACATATTACGGATGAAAGTGGAGTGTTGTTATTACTCTTCTTACGCCCACCTCCCTCGATTATTTTTCCGAATTAGTCAGCTTCTTTGAGCACTGAAGACTACCTCAGATGAACTATTTTCTTGCCTGCAAACAAACCAAACAAAACGCAATCCATTAAAAACATAGTTTAATTGATTAAGCAATTCGATGTTACTAATTTTTTGCATTATTAATTGTCTTATGAATTTTCTGCTTATGGTTTATAGATTGTTGTAATGACAAACAAATACGATAGATCAAAAATAATAATTATCAACAATATTTTAGCAGCATTTTTTTCCTATTTTCTCTTCATCTTTTATTTATCTTAGTTATTTTTTGTTTCATTCTCGAAATAAAACTGGTATAAATTTACTGGCCTGTGGTTACACACAGACTGTAGAAATGGGAAACTATGGGTGGTAAACTACTATGAGCTGCACTTTTATTATTTTATTTCACATTCATTGGTTGAAAAAAATGATGTGGTATATGGAAAACCGCTAAGAAAATTCCAAATATCTGTTGGCAAATGAATGAAATAAACTTGCTATTCAGCTGAACTTGAAGTACGATGTAAGTAAATAAATAAAGTGCATAATACGAATAACTAATGTGTAAACTTTGTGAAATTATGGTAAAAAAGAAATGAGCGTATGCTTACAAATCAATCACAAGAGATACATTGTACAATAATGCTCCAACATCCAAGTAAGTTCAAATATGAGAAACTGACTTATTAAAAAACTTGGATGATTCAATATGAAACGTAAGTATAAACGAATTATGAATTGGCTCCCTTGGAGCTTGTTGTTCCACTTGTCTTGATCTACGAAACGTTTGTGAGTCTTTATGGCCTCGAACTGGTGCTCTTATCCCTTCGAATCGTCCAATCAAAAAAAGCAACGGCAAAACTAACGGGGATTGGTAGAAAACGGCCACCGCGAATACTTTGATTGGACAAAACCTTAGGCATCACCCCTGGTTACCATTCGCATAAACAATCTACTCGATCGATATTATTGGACTCGTGTATTACTTGCCCTGCGCCTCTACCTACTATTGCACTCTATACTAACTACTATAACTTTATACATCCACATATGTTCATCATAGTTTTCTCATGGCCATAGTTCAATGCATATAGTGTTACAAACAATATGATGCTGTTAGGAATAAAATTAATTATTATTTTTTTTTCATATTAACAATAATAAAGTTTTCTTCATCAGGTAATATGAAGGATATCTACTTGTGCAATTTCTTGTGGATGCATTTTTCGATTCTGATCTTAGCAAATGAATATTACTTCATACCAGTAGGCATATTTGACCCCATTATATTCCGATTTTTATAATTTTATATTATTCTTCAATGTTTCATGTTCGCATACACTGACCTATCAATATTGAAAATTGAAAAACAATAAACGAAATAAAAATCTATCTTTTTAAATGTACTCAACAATCTTTTTATACCCCTTTCATCACAGGGTGATGATTTTGTTGGCATTTACATTCCATATGCGATGGATCTCGAAAAAATATGCAATGAGAATCAGTAGTGTTTGCATTGAGATAGGTATCAGGATTGGGGTAAATATATATATATATATATATATATATTTATATAGAGAATGTAAAAGTGTAAGGATCTTAGCGATGAATGAACGTAGAGTGGGGTGAATGAACGAGAATCATGGGGTCCATCAAGTTATGCTCTGAGGAGACGGAATGACTCTGGAATGGTTTCCAAGGTAGTTTGTGTGTGGCACGCGGTTTTTAAGAAAACGAGAAAGGATAAAAGCTATGTAGTCAGCAATGTCGTTTGAGGCTCATGTTTGAGGTCGTCTTTTTCGTTTTTCTCGATTCAACCTTTCTCGTACGGCGAGGCTTTTATCCGTGAGAAGATTCCATTTGCTTTCTTCTCGCATTTTGTTGTGCGTCTTTTCGATCCTGCGGTTCATATTATTCTCCTTCCATTCTCTCTCTCTATCTCTCTTTCAGTAATTCTTGTTCTGAGCTAAGACGGTGTTTATTATGTACGCGACAGTACCTATGCAGCCCCCGCATAAACGCTACACAGGGCTGAGGCTCAGAATTTTCTTTTTCATCATGAGAACCGGCTTCCCAACATTCACCATTAGATAGATGGAAAAAGTGTCCTGAGTCCCATACAATGGAGATACTGATAGCCCCAGAAGACAGTAGATACTGACTGAAGGGAAATACACTCTGAAGAATAGTTCAATTGATTATTTTTTTCTTCTGTTCTCAAGAGTAAAAAAACCATCACGTTTTACTCTCCCTATGCAGCAGCAATAACAAATCCTCTGGAATATGTGTCTCAATAGTTGCCATAAAAATGCCAATAAAACATCCTATCGCAGCATTTGCTTCCAATTTGATCGTTACAAGAACTCCTTCGTCACCGGAAATCGTAAGGGAATTCATCAATCTTTCACGTTCGACTTTCGATCGATATCGCTGGCTGTTTTCCTAAATAATTAATGAGCAGAAAAGTGGACAGTGGCCTCTATATACCAACTATGCTATTTTCTTTTGTGATGCATTTTGGCCTTGCTTTTTCCCCCCACAAATATTATAACAATGAAAAAAAAAAAAAAAAAAGTGAGAATTCAAAAAAATGTATAATTTTATTTATATATATTTCGCATATAAGGTGCATGGTGTGATATGCACGGTTACTAAAATGAAAAAATATTATATTTAATCGGAAATGGTTTTTTTTTTTTTATTCTGGGGATCGGTAGAAAAAAGACGAAACTTTATGTAGGAGTTTGAACTGTGAGGGGTTCCGCTCTATAATTACGTGGCGACCCGCGCAATGTCGAAGAAGAAGGACACGAATTGCATTGAAGTCGAGGAGGGTAGAAGTGAGGAGGGAGCTTTAAGTGAGGGAATATGTGAGAATTGAAAGAGAGGGAGTCGTGTAGGAAGGGGCTGGTGCATAGTCTGCGAAAGAATAGCAAACTACTGTGGGGACAACGCATCTGTCCGAGCATATTTGATGGCTCAGAATAACCGGAGAAATCCTTCGGCTGTTGCACAGACAGTCTGTCACCTCTGTCATTTTTAATAATTCTCATTTTTTTTATTTCATTTCCTATTACCCCAACGACAAGAGCAATTTTTTGCTCAGAAAACTTGTTCATTTGCGAATTTGAGCGCAACTTTATGACGAATCATGGATTTTGGGGAAAGGCAGGAGAGGAAAATTGGGAAACTTTAAAAGTTGGCGCCGCTTGTCTGAGGGGTTGTGCGCAACAGTGGCTTCTAACTTATTCTACGTCGGGATGTTACCGACACGTATCACTCCGTGCTTGTATGGGACCGAGTTTTAGAAATAATAAAACGGTACACATCCATAAATTAACTAGTTTTTGCACTGTTTTAATAAATACAATAATAATAAACGAGTTGACACTTTGTTGAGCTTCTAAAATCAATATATCCCGCTTATAACTTTATTCAATTATAAATTTTTGCAATTAATTAAATAATAATAATGATAATAAAAATATTGTGAAGAAAAGAGGGATAGTATCAGAGTGAAAAATTTTGTGAGGATGAAAGTTGAAAGAATTTCATATTAATATACAGATATAGCTAAGAAGAGGGGTAGAAGAATACGTGGTGCCAAATGCGGTGTGTTTTCTCAGTGAAAGCTCTACTAGCTGTCGCCGATGCGACACTCCTTCTTCAACATTTGACGCTGTCTTGTACTCGGCACGCCATTCTCAATAATTCATCGTAAAACGGATCTATCTTATATACCGCCGTCTGTGCCACCGGAGTAAGAAGGGTCTCATTATATTTCCCTGCAAATGGGGGGGAAGAGAAAAGCGAAGACACAAAAGTAGGGACTCTGGGAAACTTCCATACACTTTTACAATAATAACTGTAATGGACAGCAATCTCACCCTCATATTCCTCTGATATCCCCGAGTCCCCTTCGCCACCACTTGCTATAGACTCCATAGATTCAAAACACATGTATATTAAAAACTATACGTATTGCATATTCTCCTCTTATGCTTTGTTCCTAACGTTTCGATTATTTTCCATTCTTTGTTCAATTCCTATTTCCAGAAATGTCAATGACCCCAACGAATATTTTTCCTCGCTTAGAAAAAAAAAAATGGTTGAGGTACACGCAGAGAAAAATATAAGAATTTTTCTGAATGATTCTTAAAAAAATTACTATGCCGCTTCACAAACGGGATCAATTTGCTTCTGAACGGAAAAATTGTCATGCTCCACATCATAATTTTTGCTTTCGATTTCTTAAAAAAAATAGCCATTTAACATTTAGCTTTGGATTGAAATATCTCGAAAAGTACTGAAAAGTTATCGAGACATGCTGTGAATGAAATTTAGAGGGAAGATTAACGAATAAAATGAGCGAAATTCCGTTTTTCTACAACTCCTAATTATTAAGATATTAATTTTTTAATGAAAAATTCAGAAGGGACGCTCGAGTGGCCATTTATTTACTATCGGGCCTCGTCCATTGTTTCTGACCTATTCATCAAAAAATTGATATCTCGGAAATTACTGGTCGTAGAAAAACGGTGTCTTGCTTATTTTCTTCGTTAATTTTCCCTCCAAATTTCATTAACAGCATGTCTCGATAAATTTTGCATAGTTTCCGAGATATTTCAATCCAAAGCCAAGTGTGAAATGGCCAATGGCTCATGTGGCGAAAACAGCCGAAGGTACCCGACTTGCATATTCGTCTACCACATTATGAGGCTGGCATGGGAAAAATTCTAAAAAAATTTTATAAAAATTCTTAGTAGGGTGAACAGTCCATTTGCGGAACACCTTCCATAAACGGAACACTTAACGTTTTATGCGATATTTCGAATGTCTGCTAACCTATCGTACTAATTATTTTTTCTAAATTGATTTAGTATCCCTACCTATGATGTCATAAAGCGTTTCATATCCCAGTGGTTAATTTGAATTAAATATTCTCAAAAAACTGTACTATGTATCACTTTGCGGCCAATAACAGTTAGCTGTGAGTGTGGGACCGCTAACTTGCTGAGCAAAGTTTTTAATAATTATAATCATCAAATGTGGTGAGTTGAAGTTAATATTGATCTAAAAACTTGAATTCGTCAATTTTCATAATTTATTCCCATCAAAAAATTGAAATTCTTCATTATATATGGCGTTCCGCTATTTGGGTCGGCTTTTCATCCAATTTCCATTTACGGAACATTCGTCAGTGGTGGTATTTAGACATTCCTGACCCGGGTTTTCTCCTGAATTTTCCCCTGGGTTTTTCCCAATAAACCCATTTGCAATCCACTGAACCTTTCCCGAAAATTTTGAAAGCAGAAAATCAAAGAAATGTTGAAAAAATGTGATTCAACTTTATTATATTTTCAAGTCAAAATAATTCTATTGTTTTTTGCATATTTGTGAAAATACATGAATATAAGAACTGGATTTATGTGTTCATTCGATTAAAAAATGTGTTTTTGTTACTTTTATTCACTCCTCCTATTTCTTTGCTAATAGAATTGTTTCCGTCATTGTGCCAAATGCAATAAGCAAATCTCTAAGATCTGATGTTCCGTAAATGGACAGATGATGTTCTCCTTATGGCAAAAGTGTTCCGTTTTTGGTCTTTTAGACTTGCACGTATTTATCCATTTTTATCGATATTTTCTCATGAAATAAGATGTAGTTTTAATTTTTTTTTTCAAAATATATTCAATTTGGACTCCAGCAGTATTTTTGTTACTTTTTTCAAAAGGATATCTAATTTTTCACGAAAGCGCAAACTTTTGAACGACCTTAAATGTTCCGTAAATGGACTGTTCACCCTAGCGTATGAAAATTTCTAAGGGCCCAATGATTCATCATTTGTCGAATAGACAATTTTTTCTCAACTTCCAAAGAAAAAATTATCAGCTAATATTTTTGTAATGCTACATAACAATTATTGTGATATTTTGTCTCAAAAATTTTATTGGCCCTATTACTAATTGCTGGCGCAAAGACATTTTTTTCCATTGGTAGACTCATGAAATAGCCCCGGCCTGCATTTTGCATCCACATTGTGTCGCTGAGCATCACAATTTTTCATAGAAATTTCTCTCCGTGTAGAATAACAAATATGGAGTTTGCGAGGAATTGCAAAGAAAGAGAGAGAGAGAGAGTTGTTTCTCAATTTTGGAGAGAAAAAACAAGTGTAACTGGTACGAAAAATTGGTAATACTCGCAAAATGACAATCTCAACATGGCTATTGATTAGCATTTAATTATTTCCACTCTTTCTTAGTATAATAATATAACAATCTCGTTAATTTGACAGATTATCATCACTCATTGGTAATGATTCTCTTGGCAATTAAATGAGTAGTGACTCTTTGAATTCATGAAATAAGAAGTAGCAAACACTTTTTAGATATAGGCAATGCTTGTAGTATACAATAAAATAATGATTCCTCGGAGGCTGGTAAGTGAAAAGGAATGCCAATGTGGTTACGCACCTATTGCTCTTAGCACGAGCTACAAGGAGCGGTATACACGACTCGTACATCAATTTTTAGACAGGTGCACCAAGTTAAACTCACGTATATGTATTCTATATGTTAACAACTCACATCATCTTATTCGTTCTTCATAGGAGTATATGACTGCAATACATTTGTGAAGCTGCATACCATGAGTTTATAAAGGTAAATGGGGACTAGTGAATTGAGCGAAAAAAAAAATAAAAATAACGGCGAAATTAGTCTACATTAGATGCATCCCCCTACCCACCCCCCCCCCCCCTTCTACCGTATTGAAATAAAGAAAAGCCTGGATTTTGCAATTATAAATTGAGACTGGATTTTAACGATGGAATTGAGCAAATGAGAGCTACACCAGCTGTTGCAATTTTTCCTTTCGAAATACCACATTAATGATTCCGCGCCATATGTATTACGACCTTGAGAGTTCCTCGGGATCTATTTTCTATATATGTGTTTTTCACATTTATAGATGTGCCCCCGCTTATCCATTAATGTGGTTCTTTGATAAAGCATTGAGTAAATTGGCCATCTTGAGATTTTTTTATTAACAATTCTAATGAATATTTCAATAGTGGCCGAGATTGCTGACATGGTGATTGTAATGAAAAATAAAAATAAATAGTAATTACAAAATGAATTAATTCAAGGAATTGGAAGAGGTGTACCAAGATACGATGTCTCACCACTAGTCTTCTTACTCAACAATGATAAACGATTGCATCAAAGAAAAATTCAAAGTTGGTCGTGCATAGAGATGTGAAAATGTAACGATACCAGTAATTTTACGGTTTCAATACCGTAATTTACCGAACGTCAGTAAATAACAAAAATGGTAAAAACACTGATTTTCAAAGTAAATTACCGTAATTATCATTTTTAGAGACATAACGGTAAATTTACATCTATATAGATGAATTACGGAATTAATTTTTTAAATCAATTCGCAGCCTTTCTGATCATCATTTGTCTTACTTTTTTTATAGTCAGTGACAGCCAATGAAAAATTATAAAATTGTTGTTATTATCATTAATGTTCCTAACATATTATTTCTAAATATTGATGTATGAAAATATGATTATCCTGAGGAGGCAAAAATGAATAAATCGAGTAACTGTTCTCATTGAATGATTAACAAAATTAAATAATTGTCCTTTTAAAAAATTTAATTAAAAAAAAAAACAATTTCAATACTAACTCTCATATAATTGACTACTTGAAAAGTAATTCTTTGAGTATGGAAATGTTTTTTTGAATCATCTATATAGATGGAAATTACAGTAAATTACGGTATCGTTACATCAAAAAATTTTGACGGTAATTTTACATCAAAACAAGTAGTTTTTTCCAATTACGTCACAATACGGTAACATTACGGTATTTTTACCGTAATTTTACATCTCTAGTCGTGCATTATTCTATAATTTTTGTGTAGGATTTCCCTGGAGACCAAGAAATTTTCTGACAGCAATTTTCAATCGGATATTACTTCAGCATTTCAATTAAAATCATTCTAAGACAAAACAATATTTTCAATAATTTTTTTCATTGCAATGTCCGCTTTGCAGTATATATATTCTTATAGTTACATTTGAAAAAGAAAGAAGAGCGGCAAATACCGCGTGGCTAGTGTGTAAGGCATAACGTTTTGCATTCGCACAAGTTCAAAGTTTTTGTGATGGCAACCGCGTGACGGTGAGTTGTCGTGGCAACGGTTTGTTGTGCTGTCTCGACACGAAACCGTGGAATAACGTTTGAAATCAGTATATGAAACAGTGAAAAAAAAAAAAAGAAAACGATAACAAATAGAAGATTGGCAGGGAAGGGGTAATGGCCAAGTTGCAGTCGATGGAAAATAGATCTTTAATGTTACTTTTGAAGAACTGGGTCGTTGGCATCCACTAAAAACTTGATAAATACTTGATCTATCGAATGACTAATATTCACAAAGCTGAATGCAATTGAAAATACAATATTTAATTAGCTAATCCATTATTTCTCTGATCGTCCTATTCCAAGCAATATATCGACACTTTTTTCTATTGTTAATCCACCGCAAATTCATATCGTCGCCTTAGTAACAGATGGTCGTAAGCGCTATTTTTCCAATTTTTTAATACTGCAGATAACGATGAGTCGTATCTTTTTCTTTTACTCCAATTGATATCTCATGTCGCCTTTGCATGAATCAAAGAAAAAAATTATAAATAATAAACGGTCGTAAGTGCCACAAATTACTAACAGAGAGTCGTATCTCTGACACTTACTTTTTTTTGCAGAAAGGAAGAAATGGTGAATAATGCATTCAATTGGGAACTACTTGTTTAGGGGAAGATGGGGTAAAACAGACATGAGGGGCAAAATGGATACAGTTGAGTTTTTGATGTCTATATTAAGAAAAACTCTTGAAATTAATAGAAATATTAGAGATAAGGTTTTTCTCATCATTCCACCGGAGAGCTGAGGAAATTTTCGGTGGAAATCATGTATCAGAAATGATTTTCTTGAATTTTTCAAAAATCCAATTTTTTTGGCCAAGATTTGAAGAGGCACCCTTTTCCATTTTTGAAAAAATCCACTTTTTTCAACATATCTTTGGTTCTATTGGTCGTAGCGTGAAAATTGCGAATGGAGATGAAAGATGAGATTGTTTGCCATCGATTTATGGGATTTTGGATTGAAAAATATCGATTTTTAAGGTAGTTATGGGGCAAAAATTGATTTGCACAATAGTGTACGTAAATACCTTAAAAATCGATATTTTTGAATTGAAACCCCCATAAATCGAATGACAAATGATCTCACCTTTCACCTCCATTCGGAATTTACCCTACACTGAGAAAAAAAAATTATTTTATTGAAAAAATTTGTCGTTGAATTGAAGAAAAAAAGAAGTGAATTTTTTGATCAATTAATTGATTGACGTAAAAAATTTTCTTTAAAAAGAGTATATTTATTGTTGAAACAAGCAATAAAATGATCAATTTGAAAAATTTTCAAGTCGTTCTAAATAACTAATAAAAATTGAATTAATTCCAATCTACTAATTTCTAAAAATTAATAATTATTGACTCTTCTCAGTTTCAAGAAATTCAATTTTTGGGAGAAAGCATTTTTTCCTCAGTGTAATGATATTTATATTTAATTTAAAGTTCGCGGGATATTGGAAATTTCCAATCTTTTTATTTCTCAATAAAATATATTTTTTTTTCTCAGCGTACAACCAATAGAAACGCAGATATGGTGAAAGAAGTGAATTTTTTCAAACATGGAAAGAGTTACCCCTTCAAACTTTGATCAAACAAATCGAATTTTTTAAAAATACAAAAAAATCATTTCTGCCCCATGATTTCCACTGCAAAATTTCCTCAGCTCTTCGATGGAATCATCGAAAAAAAAAATCTATCTCCAGCCGTTTCATTCTAATGTCCATTTTCCTCTCTTTGCCTCAATATTGAAAAATTCTGAAAATAAATAGACGCGAGAGCGTTATCACTTTTTCTCTGTATTGAAAAAACAGTAAAAGCAAATACATGGAGATAAGGTTTTTTACTTTCATATTGGTAATGGCGTCATTATGTTATTGGAATTTATAGAAAAAAAAAAAGACCTGAATGTCATGAAATAAATTTTTGCAGTGGTTTGCGAAGACTTTTTGATTTTCATTCTTCAGTTTTTGTGCACTTGCACCAATTTGTTACCAAGCTGACGATATAAATCTTATTATTGAGCATCGAACAATAGAACAAGAAATAATTGTCTCGAAAATTCGCTTTTGCCTGTTAAAAAAAAAAACCAAGGCAAGTAAATGAAGTGTTATCGGCTCGATAACGCCTCGAATAATGTCGACTAGCGTCGTTTCTACACGTAGTATAGATGATATGAGAAAATGCTTGGCTGAAAGACTCAAGTAGCAGTTACTGACCGAAAAATTCTATACCGTTATCAATTACGTTAATTATTCTTGCAATTAATATAATTATTTTTTCATCATCAAATGGATCAAAAAAATTGTGATATTTTTTTCAAATATTAACCTATATTGCGTTTCTTAAAAAAAAAATCCAAAATGGTGGATAAAATATGGAAAAAATATTGTATATTGGAACGATAAGAAGAAAGAATAGTGAGCAAGCCATGGCAGCTGGCAAGGACAACGCGGCGTCAATATCATAGTATTGAATGCTTATACCACGCGCACAGAAGAGGGCTTTGCTAGAATGCACGAGCATAAACTAACCCTGTAGACAAAAAAAAAAAAAATGAGGAATAAAAAATGAAAATTGAAATTATTGGAGCACAACGATCGATTGAGTTACATTTAAATGTATTCAACAAGTCGATTGATTGTAAAATTTTCAATTATTTAATTAAAAAATACTTACTTGTTTGAGTAATTTTTCGATAGATAAAGTTGTGAATAATACTGGATCGATTTTTCACTCACAAAAACACCGAAAAACTTTAAGACAGCAATCACGTCGCAATGGCGCACTACAAAATGCGTTGGAAAGTCTACAGTCACGGTAAAGTCATCTATCGTTGACGCTACGAAGCTTTCAGTAGTTTCGACGAGTTTCATTGGTCAATTATAACCAATTGTAGAGTGCCATGAATTTGCGCGGGAAACGAACATTTTGGATGAAGCGTGTGATGAAAAGGCGGTTGTACTGGGATTTTTTGAACTCAAGGTTACTAAATGACCAATAGCAAGAAGCTAAAAAAATCCTGGAGCCCAATAACAATTTGCCAATTTGAAAGATGAAAATAATGGCGTTGAGTGATAAAAACAAGATTTTTCAAATGTGCAATGATTGCGATTTAATTCAACGAGAAATTGAAATAAAGCAAAATGAACTTTTGAAATTGGAAGAATCAATTAATGCTGTAAAAAATCTTCAGGAAAAAGCCTTGCATATAATTGAATGTAATCAATTGAAGTTTCAACAATACGAACACGAAATGGAAACAATAGCAGTAAATTTTGGAAAATTACATGTTAAAAATGATGAAAGTCAACAAAACATCACCGATCAATTACTACTTGAGCTTTGCGAATTAAAAAACAGGAGAGATTCATTAAAAAAGCAGTTTGATTACCAGAAAAAGTATCAACAATAATGGAAGGAATTTTATTGAAATAATATAAAATTAGACAATCTTTATTGTATCTTAATTTTTTTTTAATTTCTCCTCTTAGCCATGCTAAATTATAAAATATATATAATAATTTATGGGAAATACAGACAAGAACATCACAAGAGTACAATTATAATTACATAATTTTTTTTGTAAATAATGTAGTTAATCCTTATAGATATTGTTCGTCAAGTATATCAGCACATAGCTGCATGTAGTCTCTAGATTTTTGTATCTTTACAAGGCTTTGAACAGCTGAGTTCGTGGCTTTCATTATTTTCTTATTGGTAAGATATTTCATTTGTCTTTTTCCGGAAATTTCCTTCAGCAAGAGAGCATTTTCATTTTCTAAATTTTTCACTAGTTCAATTAATTCTTCAGTTTGTTCATCAATTCGGATAGCGTCAATAGTTCTCAAATGAAGTAAAACATCACCTGGTGGTCGCCTGAAAGATAAATTTAAAAACGTGTGAAATTTTCATTAATTGTAAAAAAGTAATAGGGGAAGTTGGGGCAAAATGGACATCAGGGGTAAAATGGACACATCTAGATTTTCAGGTAAATATTATGAAAAACCCTTGAAATTAATAGAAATATTGATGGTAGATCGTTTTTGATGATTCCATTGGAAAGCTGAGGAAATTTTAGGCGAGAAACCAGTGCTGGAATTAATTTTTTTGAATTTTTGGCGATTTTGACTTTTTTGAGCATTTTTGAGGGGTAAAACCCTTCCTTTTTTTGAAAATTTTCAGATTTTCGAGAATATCTTCGGTTCTATTTGTCGTAGAGTAAAAATTCCGATGGGAGGTAAAAGGTGAGATCATTTGCCATCGATTCATGGGGTTTTCAATCTGAAAATATCGATTTTCAAGGTATTTATGGGCATTTTTGTGAAACAGTTTTGAGAAACAGTTTTTGGCTTATAACTATCCCAAAAATTCATATTTTTGAATTAGAAACCCCATAAATCGATGGGAAATGAGCTCACCTGTCCTTTGAGACCAACCCCGAATTACTACGACCAATAGAACTAAAGATATTTGCAAAAAACTGAAAAGTTTAAAAGAAGTAGAGGCTTTCACCCCTCAAAAGTGCCGAAAAATATCGAATTTTCAGAAAAAATCGAAAAAAATACATCTGACAGTCGTTTCCCGGCTGAAATTTCCTCAGCTTTTCAATGGAATCATCAACGAAAATCTATCTCTAACCGTTCCATTACAGTGTCCATTTTGCCCCACTCTCCCCTATAATATCTTAGGATGGATTTTCACGAAATTCCAAAATAGAATTGGCAAAATACTCACCATAAAAATTGATTAGGATCATAATCTTCAGTTAATTGTCTCAATTTTCCGAGACCATCTGTTAAAGTCTCTTCGTTCATCATTCCTTCGAGTTCTCCATTGAGTCTCTCGTCGAGATCTTTTACAATTTTTTCATGCAGTTTTTCAATGACATCATTGAATTTGTTGTCTGAAAGTTGCGACCTCAGGAAACTTTGACTTTCACAAAACTCCTTCTTACTAAACAGATAATTCGACATTATTAGTCAATTAATTTGAAACAATTAATATATTTTATGAAAAGTTTTTTTTTGATTCAACAAAACATCATTACTTTTTTTTTTTTTAATAAAAAAACATCATTACTTGTGGTGGAATAATTTTCTTTTGTAGTATGAAGGCAAAAATTGCAGGGAAATTTCATTCATCATTTCACGAACATGTAATTGAATTTTTTAAAAGTATGCATGAGAGAATGTGAGGTAAAAAACGTTTGAAATCAATGAAAATATATGAGAAATGTTTTTTTTCGATTGAATCCATTGAAAAGCTGAAGAAAAATTTGTTCAAAAACATCGATTAAAATCCATTTTTCAGGATTTTTCAAATAATTTCTATTTTTTCAGGGCATATCAGAGCTCTAAACACTCTTCAAAGAATTGAAAACCTTCAATTGCGCAGATTAAGAAAGGCTTTGTATCGAGCCAATACACATTTGATTGAAATTCGTAATAATTTCAGGGCCATGAGGAAGATAATATATCAGGAAAATAATTTTCGCACCCAAATGTAGGGGAAAGTGGGGCAAAATGGACATTCAAATGAAACGGTCGAAGTTACATTTTTTTCAATGATTCCATCGGAAAGCTGAAGGAATTTTAGGAGGAAAACATGTGTCAGAATCAATTTTTTCGAATTTTTGAAAATTTTCATTTTTTTGCGCCAAAATTGAAGAGTTTCCCATTTGAGTTTTTTCGAAAAATGTTTTTTTGATGATATCTCCGGTTCTATTCGTCGTAACGATTCGCGGGTGGTCTCAAATTGAAGGGGAGCTCATTCCCCATATTTTCGTTAAAGTCCCATTGATTTTTATCAAAAATTGACGAAATTACAGGGCAATTTGTGGAAATCAGTTTTTGGGCTGTAACTTCCGTAATTTTCGATAAAAATCGATGAGACTTTAACGAAAATGTGAGGAATGAGCTCCCCTTCAATTTGAGACTACCCGCGAATCGCTACGACGAATTGAACCGGAGATATCATTAAAAAACCATTTTTTCGAAAAAAATCGAAAGGGGTACCCCTTCAAGATTGAGTGAAAAAAATTTTTTATTCCAAAATGCAAAAAAATATTTTTCACCCATATTTTCCGCCTAAAATTTCCTCAGCTTTTCAATGAAATCATTGAAAAAATTCTACCTCCATTATTTTCATCAATTTCGAGCGTTTTTCAGGATAAAACCATGAAAATTCAGATGTGTCCATTTTACCCCTTATGTCCATTTTGCCCCACCTTCTTCTATATTCTTTTCATTTCCTCTGCAAATTTGGTTAGACATGTGAAGCATCATACATGTGGATTTCTTTGTTATGAGACCTTGATGATGGCGTGTTCGCGGTCAGGCCGGGACAGGTGCAATATGAAGATTAAAAAAAACACAAAGTTGCAAATGTCCAGACCTAAGTGAGAACACGAATATTTTATTATTCCTTGAAAGAGAAAAAATTAATTTATATAGAGATAATAGTTTGGTAAATTGAGTACTATACTATGTATACATTTTCACAGTCTTTTAATTTACCGTTCACTTGATTTATACAGTATCCAAACGATTATAAATCAATTGGATTCTTGCGTGGGAAGAAGACGCTACGGTTCAACGTAAAAAAATTTCACGTGGATATTGGATTTCCGGTCACCAAAGTAACGGAATTACTTCAAAACCCGTTTAAGAATCACCAAAGTGAGATATGCTTGATCTGGTGAAAATTCAACACAACAATAGACATGGAATATCAATTTTTTCAAAAAATAAGATCATTTAAACATAAATACTGTGATGATAATGGAGTATCGAGGCGAAAATATAAATTACAGAAAAAAAAAAAAACATGAGTTTCATGTGGCTGGATTCGAACTTCTTTGTCCTTTACAAAACCATCAAATCATTGCTGAATGAAACGAATTCCCGAAAAATGTTCTCGCGTGTACCTTTTGAGGGTTCTCTTCCTGCACAATGGGCCACAAACTTGGCCAAGCGTTGGGAAAAAAAACAACAAAAGAAAGGAAAAAAAAAATAAGAATTTGGTGAAGCATAAACGAAGCTAACGAAAGAAGTCGAGACGCTTGAACATAATATTAAAAAACAAAGAAACAATTTTTTTTCTCAATTTGTTTGTATAAAATTTACCTTATTCATTCTATCCACGATGAAATATTCCTCCAAACAATTCTCTAATCAGGCCATGTGATCCTCTCATCATTAACAAAAATTATAGGGGAGAGTGGGGCAAAATGGACCCTCATAGTAACATGATAGAGGAATTTTTTTTTGGAATGAAGGACTCGACAAAAAAATCTGTAAAAAATTGAGAAAATCATTCAACATATGTATATTGTTTGTAAATTTTTTCAGATTTTTTGAAGCAACCGCTGCTTTTTAAAAAAATCTCGAGTCATCTCGTCTTTTGGGTCCATTTTGCCCCACTCTGCCCTAAAATATATGACAAAAATATGAAAATTGAAAAAAAAAAAAAACAAGCTGGATTAAATTTATATTTTAAAATAAATGAAGAAGTTTTTTTATAATTAGTTTAATATCATAGAATTAACTCACCTCACGGATTCAATGATATCTCCAAAAATATGGGATACTGCAGCACGCAAGGGCAACGTGTTATCTGGTCTCTGTTGAGCCATTGTCGAATTTTTCTTAGTTATCTCCTACTATTTTCGAATGTAATCAAATTGTAATCCTGAATAATTTAATATTCGTAACGCTTTCTTCTTGTATACACTCAAATATAATACTTGAGTCTTTGCCAGTTTTAATATTTTTCTTGTCATAAAAGATACTCAAAGCATGCTCAACTATTTTGCTCAAATAGAGACGAGCACAACCTGTATTACAATGGGTGTTGAGCTTCTCTATATATTATTTTACATATATCATGTATATATATATTTAATAACGGTCTCTCTACTTTCCAAGCTGAATTTTAGACGCAGCAGCTACAGCAGCTGCACGAACAATGCGAATGATGTGAAGCATCGTCCAAATTTTTTGGAGTGGGGGTTGAAAGTTCACGATGATAGCTATAGATGGCGATACTATTTTTGGCGGTATTTTCTTACATATTTGAATATTTCTATTTCATATAATGAAATTTTTCGAACAATTTTTTTTGCATTATTTCAACCTTTTTGAGGCATTCGAAGAAACAATAATTGTCCCCAATCAATTATTTTAATTAACCATTTGGTCACTTGTATTTTTATATACAGAGGAAATGAAATTAATAACATTTTTGTATACAATTGTCGTTCGTTTCCTTTCTTTTTACAGCGTTTATACCTTTTGCATCTCTCAAATTCACGAATTTTTTTTTTTCAACGGAATTCCAGTGATTCTACCCATAAAAATATATGATTAGACATGTAGGGGAGAGTGGGGCAAAATGGACACTGTTATGAAACGGTTAGAGATGTATTTTTTTTGATGATTCTATTGAAAAGCCGAGAAAAATTCAGCCGGAAGACAAGTCTCAGATGTATTTTTTGCAATTTCTTTGAAAGTTCAATTTTTTTTCGGCATTTTTGAGGGGTAGCCTTTGTTTCTTCGAAAATTTTCAGTTTTTTGCAAGTATCTTGGGTTCTATTGGTCGTAGCAATTCTGGGTTGGTCTCAAATGAAAGGTGAGCTCATTTCACATCGATTTATGGGGTTCTGAATTCGAAAATATCAATTTTTGGAATTTTCATAGGCCAAAAACTGTCTTACAGTACTGTTTCGCAAAAAATGCCCATAAATACATTAAAAATTGATATTTTTTAATTGAAAACCCTATGAATCGATGGCAAATGATCTCACCTTTCACCTCCCATAGGAATTTTCACGCTACGACAGATAGAACCGAAGATATTCTCAAAAAACTGAAAATTTTCAAAAAAAGGAAGGCTTTTACCCCTCTAGAATGCTCGAAAAAGTCAAAGTTACCAAAAATTCAAAAAAAATCAATGCCGGCACTTGATTCCCGCCCAAAATTTCCTCAGCTTTCCAATGGAATCATTAGAAACAATGTACAGCCAATATTTCTATTGATTTCAAAAATTTTTTGCAATATTTGCCTGAAAATTTAGATGTGTCCATTTTACCCCTGATGTCCATTTTGCCCCACCTTCCCCTATTATTAAAATACCGCAGCTCTTATTGAATCTATAGCCTCAGTATTTTTTAAATTTGTTTCTGCCCATTTTGAATCAAGAAAAAATTTGAAACTAATTTTAAATTAATTTGGTATTATATTAATTTGTTCAGGAAAGGTATTCGATGATATCTTTTCTTCTTTTCATGATTCGTCATACTCTGTGATGAAAATCAATGATTTAGAATGTAGCATTCATATACTTTTAAAAAAAAAAAATGATTAAATACCGTTTTGGTTTTTAAATTTTATATTAAACAAATTGCTCAGAACTGCTCGCACTGAGTTCTAATAAACGCCATGCAGATTTTGGATTCAATTCACTTGGATCACGACACAATACCCAGACATAGTTTACCCTCATCACTTTTTCGGGATCACCTTCAATTATATTATTCTTTGAGTCTCTGACACACATTATTTGTTGTGATTGAAAACTAATAACGAGTACGGGACCTTGTTCCATGACTTTTCCCATTACTAAATCAACATTGTCTATATCTGAAATTGAAAAAGAAAAAAAAACATGAATGAATAAATACCGAAGTAACATAGGGGAAAGTGGGGCACAATGGACATTCAAATGAAACAGTCGAAGTTACAATTTTTTTAATGATTCCATTGGAAAGCTGAGGGAATTTTAGGGGGAAAACATGTGTCGGAATCAATTTTTTTCGAATGTTTGAAAATTTTCATTTTTTTGCACCAAAATTGAAAAGTATCCCATTTGAGTTTTTTCAAAAAATGGTTTTTTGATGATATCTCCGGTTCTATTCGTCGTAGCGATTCGCGGGTGGTCCCAAATTGAAGGGAAGCTCATTCCTCATATTTTCGCTAAAGTCCCATTCATTTTTATCAAAAATTGACGAAATTACAGGGCAATTTGTGGAAATCAGTTTTTGGGCTGTAACTTCCGTAATTTTCGATAAAAATTAATGAGACTTCAACGAAAATGTGAGGAATGAGCTCCCCTTCAATTTGAGACTATCCGCGAATCGCTACGACGAATAGAACCGGAGATATTATTGAAAAACCATTTTTCGTAAAAATTGAAAGGGGGTACCCTTCAAAATTGAGTGAAAATTTTTTTTAATTTTTTTCTAAAATGCGAAAAAAAAATTTTCACCCACATTTTCCGCCTAAAATTACCTCAGCTTTTCAATGAAATCATCGAAAAAATTCTACCTCAATTATTTTTATCAATTTGGAGCGTTTTTCAGGATAAAACCATGAAAATTTAGATGTGTCCATTTTACTCCTTATGTCCATTTTGCCCCACCTTCCCCTATTAAAGAAGTTAATTACATAGATCAGGAATTAAATTTGATAATATTAGCGAATAATAGAACAGTGATCGGCAAAAATGATATTTTTATCCATTAAAGTGCCACTAATTAGTCTGTATTGGAAAATTTAGGAATTTTTATGAACATATTGTTAAGTATCGTGATATTCAGTAACTACATTGCAAAGTCTTTATGATATTCATTAATTTCATAATTCGAAATGAAAAATTGTTCAATAAGGGATAAATTTATGATTCAGTTCGATTCATTCCTAAATGACTCAGTAATGGGGAGAATACTGTTCAAAATTGTTAATTCCTCAGAAATGGTCATTATTCATTTTTATAATTGATGACTTTTCCAATAATTAGATAATTACTTGTTGTAAATACTTAGATAATTATTTGGTCTAAATGATTATGTAATCATTTCGTCTGAATAATTAGATGATTAGTAAATTAAATTTTCTTGAAGATAAATACCATTTTACTATCTTTCGCATCTGTCGAGAGGCTTTCCAGTTGCGCAACCATGTTTTATCCACCCAACTATAATAAACTTACTTATGAAAATTTTGAATCGAGGGTTATTGAGAAATGTAATGCAAGCATTGCAAAAAAAACGAGAAAAAATGAAAAATACGCAGGTTCTTTTTTTTACTTTTATATCTTGTTCCTTTTGTTGTTATTATCCGAGCATTCAGTAATTAAAATTGTTAATGTACTAATTGTTCTAGTAATTAGTAATTTGAATAATTAATTTCCTAATTATTTTGAAATAGGGGAGAGTGGGGCAAAATGGACACTATAATGAAATGGTTAGAGATTGATTTTTTTTGATCATTCTATTGAAAAGCTGAGGAAATTTTAGCCGGAAAACGAGTGTTATTTGTATTTTTTTCGATTTTTTTTGAAAATCTATATTTTTTTGCATTTTTAGGGGTAGAAGCCTTTTATTTTTTTCAAATGTTCTGTTTTTTTTCAAATATCTGTGGTTCTATTGGTCGTAGCGATTCGGGGTTGGTCTCAAATGAAAGGTGAGCTCATTTCCCATCGAATTATGTGGTTTTGAATTCAAAAATATCAATTTTTGGAATAGTTATAGGCCAAAAACTGTTTCACAAAATTGTTTCACAGAAATGTCCATAAATACCTTAAAAATCGTTATTCTTGAATTTAAAACCCTATAAATCGATGGCAAATGATCTCACCTTTCACCTCCCGTCGGAATTTTTGCGCTACGACAAATAGAACTGAAGATATTCTCAAAAAACTGAAAATTTTCAAAAAAACAAGGCTTTTACCCCTCTAAAAAGCTCAAAAAAGTCAAAATCGCCAAAAAATTAATTTCGGCCCTTATTTCCCATCTAAAATTTCCTCAGCTTTCCAATGAAATCATCAAAAACAGTCTACCGCCGATATTTCCCTTAATTTCAAGAGTTTTCCATAATATTTGCAAAAAAATTTAGATGTGTCCATTTTGCCCCACCTTCCCCTAAGTTATTTAAAAATTAGAATTGCTTACTATCCGGATAATCAAAAACTCAAACAATAAAACTAATCAGTATAAGATTAATAAATAATTTTCATATTTGAATTACTGATTATTGGCATACTTAACACTGTCATAAATAGAAGTATTAATTTTCTATACAATGGACAATTAAAAATCTACAATTTTTTTTTTATGCCGATCACTGTGATAGAAAGTCAAAGGGTTAAAAGTCGAATATTGAACAATACCTAAAATTTTATTGTCCATGTAGTATCCCAATTTTTTTGCCTGAGTCAGTGGTTGTGAAATTAGATTGTATGGTGCTTCATGACACCAGTCCTTGAGAATCTCCAAGTCCCCTCTCACCATAGCCTCCAAGATATTTGGTATAATATCAGTTTCACAATCTTTCAAAAATTGAATTCTATCAAAACTTGGATCTAATTTACATATTTCCGTGAGAGTCTCGGAAAGTTCAGTTTTTTGAAAAAGGCCACCCATTATATCTGTAACTTTATCAGTTAGTAGCCTCGATGCACGTATCATTGGATTATCAGATTCTTCGTATTTTATTTTCCAATCTAAAACTTTATTCACGTACGCATTATTATCCTAGAAAACGACATAAATAAAAACTTCATCAATAAATGTTTTGTAACACGAGTTATGTTTAAATTATTAACATTAAAATGATTAATTATACCTTAAAATTTTGCCAAGATTGATAAAATTTGGAATCTTTGTGCAATTCAACACCAGTTGCCTCAGTATTAGCTTCAACAATTTTTTCCTCAGTCTCTATTATTTCTTTGCGTTTTCTTAATTTTTTCAATGGTACATAAACACGTCCTTGAATTCCATGATTATCCAATTCTTTTCTCACAACCTCAGCTGTCTGTGAAATTGTTTGAAAAGCACTTGTTTTTCCAAATGCCTGACTCTTTTCTGATATAGTTTCAGCTGCATCTTTTGCAGATTTCGTTAATTCTTCACCAAATTGTCCAGCTTTTTTGCCTAATTCTGTTTTACTAGCTTCGTCCAAAACTTCCTGTACTCTTCCCTTCAGTCCTTCAAATTTTTCCTTCAATACTTCAGAACTCCTGGATGTTTCAGATTCTACAGTTTGAAATTTTTGTCTGGCTGATTTTAAAGCATCTGATTGTTCCAATTTTTTTGCTTCTTCGCGAAATTTTTTCAATGATTCTTTCATCTCTTTGTTTTTTTGCATTTCTTGCTTGATATTCTCGACGAATTGTGAGAAAAAATTCGGTCTTCTTGCTTGATTCGAGTATAATTGTATCTAGTAGTAAATCAAATGACAGAAATAAGAAAAATCTTAGTTTAACAATATTTATAATTTTATATATTGCAATAATTCACTTACTAACATGATACATACTCTATGACATTCTTGATTTATTTCATAATGTGATGATAAAGAGCTACGTTGACATGTGAGAGATGAAAATCTATCTCTCGAGATATAAAACATAGATCTTTTCATTTTAATTAATCGACAGAGGCCGGCTGTATTGGCCTTACACGTTCGAAAATTCTGAAACTTGAGAATTTTTATTAATTAATATTAATTGAATAATTTTTTTGTGCATACAAAATTGAGAGTTTTTATAATTTTTCCACGTTAAATTAGTGTAGTTCTAGTGTGTGTGAGTAATACCCATGAGGAAGATTTCATCGAGAACATAACCTCTATCATTGATAGAAATTATGAAAGATAAGTCTATGTCAGCATGCCAAATGTATTTTAAATATTTTCACAATTAAAAATTCACATAATCTTTCTCAATTTGATTCAGAATATGCATGTCTTTCAATATTTACGATTTAATAATTACCATTTCACTAGCGATTTATCCTGAATGTTTCAACGAAAGTCTCACAAAGCATCCATGCAGCCATCCAATGATCAGATATGAAATTATTTTCTTTCTTACCGACAGTCAGTTTCTCTTTTTTGGTACGAAGTTTCATCATCAAATGAAATTTTGGAAGAAACTCCCACTTTTCTCTAATTTAATCATCTTTAAGAATAAAATATGTTATAGGGGAGAGTGGGGCAAAATAGACTCTCATAGTAACATGATTAAGGATTTTTTTTCAGGATGAAGGACTCGACGAAAAAATCTGAAAAAATTTGAGAGAATCCTCCAATATATCTTTATTGTTTGTAAATTTTTTCAGATTTTTTGGAGCAACCGCTGCTTTCTTAAAAAATCTCGAGTCATCTCATCTTTTAGGTCCATTTTGCCCCACTCTCCCCTATGTTTGAAGTAATTAAGGGGGGACAACCATGTAGAACCTTCAAAAAATCGATTTTTTTTGCTTTAAAAAATACTTTCATATGTCTAGAATCCGAAAAACTTGTTTTTTTCGAAATTTTTTTTTTCACTTTTTTTTTTTCGGTGCCAACGATTGCTCAGAGACTATTCAACCGATCGGGCCAAAATTTTGCACACGTTTTCAGAACATATGAGACCAGTCCGTGAACCTCCAAAAATTGAAAATTTCTAAAAATCAACTATTTTTTTTTATCAGCGAAGAAGAAATTTTTTTTTGAAATTTTTGACTGTTTTGATTTTACGTCTGCCATTTCTACAATTATTAACTTATTATCGAAAAAAGAGGTTTAGGGACTGACTACAGGCATATACTGACCGCATCTTTTTGGATTTCTGTTTCAGATCATTTTTCACGACGCCACCCTTGGCACCGTAAAAAAAAACGGCGTGACCATGTGGGTTCATCGGACCATATCTCCATTAATTTTCAATATTTTTCCATTGCTAAAAATCGAAAATACTCTTCAAAATAGATATAATAAACTGTGAAAATTCCAGAAAGATCCATTCATTTCTTCCCCTTGAATAAAATTCCCAAAAAAAGGCTCAATTTCGAGGCTCTACATGGTTGTCCCCCCTTAATCTTGGATATACGGGGCTTCACGGTGACGATTTTTGCTTTCGACCAGTAAATAGCTTGCGAAGACCACTTCACCGAACTGATACTCTCATTATACCGTACGCAAGGCTCACAGTTTTTCAAAGATCTTTTGATGTTTCTGCTACGAGTTTTTGGAATCAATTGCCACCAGAAATTACTACTGCTCAGTCTCTAACTGTTTTCCGAAGACTGTGTTATAAGTATTTAGTGTCGCAAGAAAATGTGATTTAAATTGAACCTCGTTATGTTCACTTGGAAATATCATAAATGACGTATATTTATTGTTTTTTTTTCTTCTTATACTTTTATTTTCTATTGTTTGTAATGTCACTACAATTAAATTTATTATGAGATAATCTATGTGATATTTTGTTTTAAAATATTATTGTCCCATCAAGCTATTTTTTATTCTATTTTTGCAACAGTTATATTTTTGTATTTGTAACAGCGAATGTATGGATTAATGGGCTCCGATGGGTTTTCAAATCTGGAGTCTGGAATTTAATAAAGATAAAGAAAAAGATAAAAAGGCAGAAGATTCAGTATTAAATCGTTTTGTTTTTCTTCAATTTTGTAATTTTCGAAAATTAATTGTTTCACTAGGAACAAAAATTGTGTATCTCCACGAAAATATAGTGAAAATTTTCGAAAAGGAGTACTACTCCAAAAATCTGCCATCAAAGATTCTCCTGATTTTGAAAATTCATAACTTTTCTCAAATCTTATGGCTATTGTCTATGCTCAGATGCCCAAAAACGTTATGAGGTATAAAAATTTCCAGTATTTCTATTTATAGTCCATAAACTTACCAAGAAAATCCCTGCATCTCCATGAAAAATTGGCACATAACTTCTATCTATTGTCAATGAATCATAATTTTAGTTCTATCAGAGATCTCAGTCTCAACATTCTGCAAACTTGAAAAACATTCTATTTACAATTAAAATCTACGATTGATTTTAGACAGTATATTCTTGCATTATTTTATACATCTAATTAAATACATAGAAATATGATATATCAAGCAGTTAGTCAATTAACAAACGATGTTTTAAATTATCTAAAATATCGGCTACTCGATTCTCCATCTCGATTTGACGTTTTCGTTCCATCTCATGATTCTGTAACAGAAACTGTTTGAGAACATTTTTTAATCCTACCATCCATCCAAGTAATATGATCGAGTAATGTGGTGATCATTGAAATATTCTGAGAGAGGAAGAAAAATAAAGTAACACATATGTTGACTATCTGATTCAATTTATATTTGTAATATTAAAAGATGTTGCATTGCACTAGATAACAAATAAGGGAAATAACATTGTTTTATTTTTAGTTTATTATACACAGAGAAAAATGTTTTCTTAATTTAAGGAGGTTGGTTACCACTTGTGCGGGATGCGCGGGCAGGGGAGAATGCCTATGCTTTAGCATAGGCATCCCGAGCTAATACCAATTCCTGAACACGAAAATAGACAATATTTTTCTGACCTCTAATCAGTTAATTACTCGCTAAAAATCATCATAATAATTTTTTTATTCCCTCTTATAATTTTTGAAAATAAATAATCACCTCAAATGTTATCAATGTCATAAAAAATGAAAGAAAATTGATTGCGAGATGGGCTCGGGAACTTTGACAACGCTGCAGTTGAAATATATTTCAAACTGTATCCACACATACATATCGAGCTCTCACAGACATAATGCTACGTCACGCAGCGATGCCATTTTAGTTACTCGACACGTGAGTTTTGATCGAGGAATTGTATAAAACCATAAATTGCAATTGTAAAAGGTCTGTAAGGCCCCGAAAAAATGGTCAATTTTTTTTTCTAATTGTTCAAGGAAGGTACTGATCAGTTTTCCAATGAAATCTCAATTGTCATTCACGAGATTTTCAATTTTTTGTCTCCGAATTATCGGTATGGCTCAGTATGCCCATAAGAGGCTGTGTATAACCAGGGATTTTCATTAATTTATTACGTCCAAACTAGGTTCAAGAACGAATTAAAAATTTAACACGAGTCGTATGGGATATTCAACAATAACATTGAAAATTTTCAGAATTTTTTCATTTGAACGCATTTAGTGACCAACCTCCTTAAGAATGTGCAGTCACTTAATTTAAGAATGGCAGGTAACTTAAATTAAGTGACTTTTCTCACTTAAATCAAGTGACTTTTCTCACTTAAATCAAGTCACTTTTTCTTTCTTAATTTAAGAAAGTAAAACTCACTTAAATTAAGTGACTTTTCTCACCTAGATCAAGTGACTTTTCACACTTAAATCAAGTAACTTTTTCTTTCTTAATTTAAGAAAGTAAAAGTCACTTAAATTAAGTGACTTTTCTCACTTAAATCAAGTGACTTTTCTCACTTAAATCAAGTGACTTTTCTCACTTAAATCAAGTAACTTTTTCTTTCTCAATTTAAGAAAGTAAAAGTCACTTAAATTAAGTTTGATCAAGTTAAAGATTTAATCAAGTGACTTTACTTTCTTAATTTAAGTGAACTGCACATTCTTAAATTAAGTGACTGCACATTCTTAAATTAAGAAAACATTTTTCTCTGTGTAGGGGAGAGTGGGGCAGAATGGATATTGTAATGAAACGGTTAGAGATGGATTTTTTTTGATGATTCCATTGAAAAGCTGAAAAAATTTTAGCCGGTAAACGAGTGTCGGATGTATTTTTTTCGATTTTTATGAGAATTCAATATTTTTCGGTATTTTTGAGGAGCCTTTTCTTTTTTCTTAAATTTTCAGTTTTTTGCAGATATCTCTGGTTCTATTGGTCGTAGCAATTCGGGGCTGGTCTCAAACGAAAGGTGAGCTCATTTCCCATCGATTTATAAAGTTTTGAATCCGAAAATATCAATTTTTGGGATAGTTATAGGTCAAAGACGGTTTCACCAAACTGTTCCACAAAAATGCCCATAAATACCCTGAAAAGTGATATTTTTAAATTAAAAACCCTATGAATCAATGGGAAATGATCTCACCTTTCACCTCCCATCGGATTTTCTGCTCTACGACAGATAGAACCAGAGATAGCCTCAAGAAACTGAAAATTTTCAAAAAAAGGAAGCTTTTTACCCCTCTAAAATGCTTAAAAAAGTCAAACTCGCCAAAAATTCAAAAAAATTAATTTCGCCACTTGTTTCCCTCTTAAAATTTCTTCAGCTTTCCAATGAAATCATCAAAAACAATCTGCCGCCAATATTTCTATTAATTTCCAGAGTTTTCCATAATATTTGCCTAAAAATTTAGATGTGTCCATTTCACCCCTAAAGTCCATTCTGCCCCACCTTCCCCTATTTTATACATAACTCCTGTTTTTCAACGTGAAATTTTCATTTTAATAGAATCTCACTGAAAACTCTAAATTTTAGATATTCAATCGTACAACTACTATCGGCTGAAAAATTCCGAACGATTTCTCTCATTACGCGATAAATTTACAATTCTCTTGGTTAGTGGAATAGGCACTCGATGATTACTGCTGGATATACCATAATTATGCTCATTGATATTGGACGATTTTGTTTGATGTTCTTGTCTTGACTGATCTATCCTCTGACCAAAAATATGACCATCAATGGGCGTGCTAGTTTCTCCCATATTTGATTCAATAGGAAAAGTTTTGGCATAAGATATGTAATATTGTGGTTGATCTTTACCATTATCATTATAAGTATTTTCATGATTAGAAGAGCTAACGCGTTGATTCCTCTGTGTTATATTATCAACATGATCATTTATAATTGTTGGACGAAATTGATATGTAGTAGGATTATAAGTTGTTATTGGAATTTTTATCTGCTTGATTTGATAAGTATTTGAAGATGATTCTTCTGGATATGAATTAGAGTAGTCTACTGTTGACTGAGAACGATGGCTCATGTATGGTGGCTCTAAATAAACTCCTGGATTTTTATAAATGGACAAATGTAAATTTTTAATTGGCTCAGACCTATTAATCATGTATTCGTGTCTTGTAGAATTATTTAGACGATACACTTTTTTCGGCACAATTTGATCCTCATATCGTTCAAAAAATGGCGTTGTTTGTACTTGCACGTTACTTGCTATATGTATTGAAGGCTCATCAGTTATTCTGGGTTCATTCCTTCCATTGTATTCCACATTTGAGTTTTCATCTTTTTGTTCATGACTTATTGGAGATTTTATCGATAATTGAGGACGATCCAGTACTATCGAAGAATTTTCAGAATTTGAATACTCTGTATTTTCAATATTTTTCGAGAGTGAACTGTCTTCAGATGATTCAGTATCACCAGTATTAGTGACATAAAATGGTATCAGCCACGCTTTGATTTCCTTACTTTCATGTTGCTGAAGTGCTGGAGTATCGAATTTCCCCTCCATTTCCTTCGGATTAATTTTTTTATCCGAATTTTTATGTTTTTCGAGATTAGAACGGGTTATTATTGCCTGAGCAGATCGTTCCAATGATTCTGGAGGAAACAAATACTGTACTGGCACAGAGTAGGGACTATATTTAATAAAGTCAAATGTTTGTAGAGGTGGTAATTCAAATGGAATTTCACTATTTCTTCTTTTTTCCATTTCTATTGATTCTGTTAATTTATCTCTTTTATTATTGTCACTGGTTCTTTCTTTTTGCACTCTACGTTTTTTTCCCTCATTCAATTCAATTGAAGCGAGCTGATCCTCATTGCTCGTACTAGCCTGTTTTACCTCTTGATGAGCAGCATGCCTTGCAGCTTCTTGATTCTTTCCAGTTTTTGATGATCTACTCAATTCATATTCTTCATATTTTTTCTGCGGCGTAGAATTGTATTCATTCGAAATTTTCTCTATCAAATTTCTCGAAGTATCATCAATCCACCAAGGTCTTGGTCGAATTTCTGGACTAATGCTTGATCCATCGAAAATTCTAAACTGTGCATTTTTATAATTACGAAAATAATCGGCAATATTTTCATCGATTCTTCCCTCGTGTTCGAGACTTTGACCATAACTATTCATGAATGGTGCACGAATTGGTTTTTCTTCAATAGGTAAATTTATCAAATAGAGATTTGGAATTTGCTTTGGCGTGTATTCTTCAGCATCTTGAAACAAATTTTTTCTTCTCTCCTCTTCTTCATTTGATATATCAGCCTTCAATGGCAATTTTTGTGATGGCGATTCGAAGGTTTCCTCCTCATGCTTGTCCAAGTTTTCATCTGCTTCAGATGCATCGTCTTCTTCTGAAGAATTTTCGCTGTTTGGCTGTTTTTTCTCTTCAGAATTGTCCAACTCGTCAGTCTCTTCGCTTTTATAATCTTTTTTTGGATTATCCACTTCTGACACATCTTCTTCAGAGGCTACACTCGTCTGCTGCTCGGATAACGTTTTATTATTTTCATTCTCACTGTAATCTGGTTTCCTATCTTCATCATATTCACCACTCTGATTAGAATCTTCATTTTCAGTATTCACAGACTGTTCTGATTTTATTTTATTGCTCTGAATAATTTCTCCATTGTTATTTTTTCTTTTATCAACATTTGGATTTCTTTCTTGAATTATTTCTTCACTCCTCACATCATGAGTTTCTTCATGTTCTTTATTTGAGTACTCAGTTGTTAAAATAGTCGACAGATTAGCACGATTTACCGGTTTTTGAACAGGTATGATCGAGAAAAGTGGTTTCTGTGGATATTTCAAATTTTCTACATTCTGGATATTAGGTGACAATGGAATTGGAATGGGTATGAAGTAAGGCTCTAAAAGAGCATTCAGCCCTTGAATGTTTGAACCATTTGGAGATTTTGATATTGGAGCTGATTGCGAAGAGGACTGCTGGCGGATAGGAGAGCTGGTAGATGTTGAACTGTGAAATATTTGCTCATATTGTCGCAAATGTCCCAGAATGTCTGAATTATTTCCAAAATTCACGACACCTGTAAATCTCAGTGTTTCTCTTTGCTTTGGTCCAGTTGCTACTGTCAACAGTGGAACTACAGGTGGACTTGGAGACAGAGAAGGTGAATTTGTATTTCTGATATCCAAATTAATGGGATCAGTATTGATTGTCCTTGTATTTGGATTTGGCAGAGTTGCTAATTGAATTGGAGTAGAGTTATATCCAAGTGCTTGCACTAATCCCTGAAGAAAAATACCAAGGGCTCTCTTATCTCTCCCTGTAGTACTTACATCGACTGATATTGGAGAATTTGTATCGTTATGTGACATCCACTCTTTCAATTGCTTCCAATCATTATCTTCCAATGACGTATTCTTCTGAAGTATATTTTGCGTGGTTGATTTTGTGAAAAGTAACACATATAGAGCGATAAATATTCGTGGCAACATATTCATTGTGAACAACTAACTTCAATTCAAGCACATTATCAACAAAATTTGAGACACTTCAATAACGATTATTTTTTAATTATGATTTTTGTGTTGTGATTTTTTTTTTTTTTTTTTTTTTTTAGATTTAAACACAAAAAAATGATGCTTATAATGTGATAATTAAATTAAATCTTCTACTGCTTGAACTATGTGATATAGCAGTGCTCACTTCTTGACTGTGAGAAGTTACCAATGACAATGGAAAATGATCGATTGAAAGGGGAATTGAATTTTGCATAATGCCGGAAAGAAACGCAAGTTTCACTTGGATATTGCAAAGTGGGTATTAGAGGGGGTCGCTGGTTTGATGTTAAGCCATGCGTAAGACCATCGGTCAGTTCCAACTTATCGTAAAAACTGTGTAAAGAGCGATTGTTGTAAAAAAAAAAAGAGAGTAATTATTGTCACTATTATATGATTTCGAGGAGAAAAAATTACTTTATATCCGAATTTTATTTTCTCTCAGCACACAGTTGATATATATAATTTTTTAACAATATTTAGGTCATGATTTTTGCCAGAAATTTAATGAGTATCATTTTTTTTGTGCAACAATGAATTTAAGTTGAATAGTCACCAACTTTCAACATTTCCTGCGATTTCTAGGGAAGGGCATACAAAGTGAAAGGACACTTTCCACGTCATTGATTGGCTGATAGCCGAGAAAATAAATCATCATGAATTAACAATCATCATGACCATTACATTGTATTTATTATATTGTTGCTTTGGTAATGAATGGTTGCAAGTGCCATTTCTCAAATTTTTTTATTGAAATTTATAGAAAAACAAAATGTCTAAAATATATTTTGGGAGTTATTAGGGAGATACGACTTTTTGATTTTTATTCTTGAGTTTTTGGCAGTTGGGACCGTTTGTTACTGAGGCGACGATATTCTTCAACAGTTCTTGAGGATAAAAGGGCTGTTGGCTGAAAGTTTTTTTTATAATAATTACCTATTGATAGTAATTCAGTAGTGAAGAGGTAAAACAAGATAAGTCTCTTTTTTTCTCATCAAGTTTTTCGAAAATACCCGAGAAAGAGCAATTTTGCCCTGAAACTTTTATGTAACTCTTGAAATTCTCTACGAAACCAGATGATTAATATCACCTTATCTCGCTTAGTTACCGAGATAATTCCTTCAAAATGACCTCACAGATAAGTCAATTTATCCTGTTTCACCTCTTCACTACTGAATTTCGATTGTGATGCTTCTTGTTTATTAAAAATAAGAATTTTGAATATGAACATTGGCCTCGTCTTGTTACGCTGGTAGTAGCCGAAGAGGTACTTCTCAACAAGTGGTTAACCAGCTCACAGGAAGTACAGTACTTCACCGAGCAAGAATACAAGCAGGAAAAAAAATGTCAAAGAGAAGTCATGCTCTCTGAAATGCATGGACATCTATAATAAGCTCTCTCCACACTCACTCCTTCACAGGATGAATTAACGTCATTTTGCATGAATAAATAAATAAATTATGAAAGTTTTTAACGATCAATCTGTCTCTCTTCCTTTTTGTAGTGTCGGTAAACTCGAAGGCTCAATTGATTATTAATAATGGTCGATTCCACCAATTCTCGAATAGAATTTTGGCTCCAAATTTTGGGGGGCGACTTTTCGGTCCTCATCGATTAAAACCATTAAAATGAAGAAAATCCTAAATTCTAAACCATTTTGCCCCACTATCGAAGCAGAAATCAATGAATTTTGATTTTTGCATCAAAATTTTCTTTTAAGAATGACGTGAGTAGCTAAATGAAAAAAAAAAAAAATACAAAATATAGATTTTCATCGAAAATTATCTGAATTTTCTGAAAAAAATATCCTTTTCTGTCTTTGTCCTTGTTTTCGAGGTGAAAATGCTCTTTGAAAACTTCAAATGCTTGTTTCGAATCGTTCCCCAATTTTTTTTCTCAATTTTTTTATTTTTTTCTGAAAATTTGGAAAATTTGCTAGGAACTATATGATTTTTGGCCCCTGCTCTTGAAAACCCCGGCAACTGTAATTAAAAATTTGAAATTCAATACTTATTAAGTACTAACAATAAATGCAAGTTGAAAAGATGAATGTTGCAAAAGACATATGTATATTGATCACATTTTATAATCCTAAATGGAAAACATTTAAGGGGTCTACCCTCTTTAGAATTTTGAAAAAATCGAATTTTTCGAAGGCAGGCTATTTTGGATGAAAATGAGCACTATGAAGAAAATGAAGGCATAATGTATGGTGCAGGCATCGCTGATTAGACGTAAGTAAGATTTTTTCACGATTTTTCGTTACAGGAAACTTTAAACGCGTTTTTCTCGAAATGACGTTTTTGGACGGCTTGTTGATAAAATCTCCGAAACTATTCAACCGAACCTTACCAAAATTTAACCACATGTTCTTGATGACTATAGCTATCGCGCATATCATACGATTTTTGAAATTTTGAGTTTAACTATTTATTTTTGGCAAAGAACGACGGAAAAAAACGTGATTTTTCGTACTTTTTCGAAAAATGGCTGCCATTTTGTCATTTTTGAAAAAGAAAAAAATCGTATGATATGCGCTATAGCCATTTACTTACTGAATCTAAAACTTTTTTTTTTTTTTTTTTCAGATCATCCATTCCAGATATTTCATCAACAGCGCACACTCATCTTTTTTTTTGGACCAGTCTTCTCCCTCATTTTTATGTATAAAAACTGATTAAAATAAATATAAAAAAAATTCTCTTGTGTAATCAAATAGTGTATTTTTTAGGCCTAACACTTTTTATGTCCATATTTATGACGTATACCGGTCAAAAAAATTCGTGAAAATAGCCTTATCTTTGCCCGTCTAAAGAGGGTAGACCCCTTAAACAACTGAGGTTTTCCATTTAGAATTATGAAATGTGATCAATATACATATGTCTTTTGCAACATCCATCTTTTCAGCTTGCATTTATTGTTAGTCCTTAATAAGTATTAAATTTCAAATTTTTAATTACAGTCGCCGGGGTTTTCAAGAGCAGGGGCTAAAAATCATATAGTTTCTAGCAAATTTTCCAAATTTTCAGAAAAAAATAAAAAAATTGAAAAAAAAATTGGGGAACGATTCGAAACAAGCATTTGAAGTTTTCAAAGAGCATTTTCACCTCGAAAACAAGGACAAAGACGAAAAAGGATATTTTTTTCAGAAAATTCAGAAAATTTGCGATGAAAATCTATATTTTGTATTTTTTTTTTCATTTAACTACTCACGTCATTCTTAAGAGAGAATTTTGATGCAAAAATCAAAATTCATTGATTTTTTCTTCGATAGTGGGGCAAAATGGTTTAGAATTTAGGATTTTCTTCATTTTAATGGTTTTAATCGATGAGGACTAAAAAGTCGCTCCCCAAAATTTGGAGCCGAAATTCTATTCGAGAATTGGTGAAATCGCCCAATTCACGTTTTTTGAATGATTAATTATTGAATTTATGAAATATAATGGAGGACCCACTCGAGGCTGAGTGAGTTCAGAAGAAGGATGTTGATTCATTCAAATTCTTTGAAACTAGACGTCATTAGAAAAGTTGAAATTTAAAATTTAGACTGAAGCTCTCTCGAGAGTTTAACACTAAGTCACGGATGGTATCCTGACTGTTATGCTGACTCACCGATCATATTGAAATCCTCCAGTGATTGAAGTAACAGTTGGGGGGACAAAAAGTATCACTCTCTTCTTTATCTTCAACGAAATTCATTTACCCAACTCGATTTTATTTAAAAAATCATTTTGGCAATTTCTTCATTCACTTCCATCGAAACCCATAGTTAATTATTATACAGTAAAAAAATAACAAAAAATCAATGACTGAAAAATAAAATATGTATAAAACCTACCCCAATACGTTTTCGAATATAATGCCTCATTATCTCCTCACAGGCAGTGAGATTTCTATCCGTTTCCTTCGAAAATATATAGAAAAAAAAGGCTTATCAAACTCTGAGAAATTGATTATTTTTTCAATAAATTCTACCTACTTGCAATATATTGGTCAGTTGTTCAATATTTTTCCTTTTAATATTCTCCTCATTTGAGGGTGGTAATGGTAACGGCACTTGAAGTTCATTGCGTTTTTTATTGTCAGTGATTAGTGGCATTTAGAAGATATCAATTTCTCTTCCAATGTTCTGTTAAAACTGACATAAGATATTTCGAATTGACAATGACAAGTCTAAAATATATAGACTATTGTAGTAGAGAATCAGTGAATTACTGCAGTTGCTTGGCAACGATATCAAGTACACAATTCCAGTTTGGACAGTGTTCCTTTTTATCGGCCAAGTGTAGGTAATAGCTGCACCTATTTGTGCATCTATTGATCAAGAGAAAAAATCGAATGGTAATTTCAGGGCCGACTATACGCGAGGCTAATTCACTACTTTTACACAGAGAAGAACGTTTTCTTAATTTAAGAATGTGCAGTCACTTAATTTAAGAAAGCACAGGTCACTTAAATTAAGAAAGAAAAATCACTTTATTTAAGTGAGAAAAGTCACTTGATTAAAGTGAGGAAAGTCACTTAATTTAAGTGAGAAAAGTCACTTGATTAAAGTGAGAAAAGTCACTTAATTTAAGTGAGTTTTAGTTCTATAAATTAAGAAAGAAAAAGTCACTTGATTTAAGTGAGAAAACTCACTTGATTTAAGTGAGTTTTCCTTTCTTAAATTAAGAAAGAAAAAGTCACTTGATTTAAGTGAGTTTTACTTTCTTGAATTAAGAAAGAAAAAGTCACTTGATATAAGTGAGAAAAGTCACTTAATTTAAGTGAGAAAAGTCACTTAATTTAAGTGAAAAAAGTCACTTAATTCAAGTGAGTATCATTTTCTTAAATTAAGAAAGAAAAAGTCACTTGATTCAAGTGAGAAAAGTCACTTAATTTAAGTGAGTTTTAATTCCTTGAATTAAGAAAAAAAAGTCATTTGATTTAAGTGGGAAAAGTCACTTGATTAAAGTGAGGAAAGTCACTTAATTTAAGTGAGTTTTAGTTCCTTAAATTAAGAAAGAAAAAGTCACTTGATTTAAGTGAGAAAAGTCACTTAATTTAAGTGAGTTTTACTTTCTTAAATTAAGAAAGAAAGAGTCACTTGATTTAAGTGAGAAAAGTCACTTAATTTAAGTGAGTTTTACTTTGTTAAATTAAGTGACTGCACATTCTTAAATTAAGAAAACATTTTTTTCTGTGTAGAGAATCATGTCCATCCTGTTCTGGTCCATTTCGTGAATGAGAATGATCATTCACCCAAATGAGATAAAAGTCAAAGAGGGTTAAAGCACGATGATCTTGTGGTGGCAAACAATGTTAGTTCAAACTGGTCACTCATCATTCTGAAATGGACCCTCATTGAATCGAGCGTTTCAGCATCCCATTGTGGACCAGTTAGAGTCCATGGGTATCTATGAGCATTGTATTCAGAACTGGACTTTGGCACGCGAATAAACAGGTTTGTTTTTTTTTACTCTCTTCTCCCAAAGATTAAATACAATGATGCGCTCTATTGTACCAGAGTTCAAGTGTAAAAAAGAACTCGTTCATCCCCATTCTGCCGGAAAAACGATGAACCTGAAATAAAATAGATCACGCTAAAGGTTATGATCATGTAGCAAGATCAAAATGAGGAGATCAAAGATCAACATCATTCTCAAATACTTTTAAAATGCATATTACTCGATAGGGCAATGTGGGGTGAAATGGACATTCTAATTGAACGGTTTGAGATAGAAATTTTCCAATGATTCCATTGAAAAGCTGAGGGAATTTTAGGCGGAAAGCATGTGTCAAATTTCTTTTTTTTTTTATTTTTGAAAAAATTTACTTCTCGGCCAAGTTTGGAGGGGTTTTGTTACGTCCTAGGGATATGTTAGTACACTATTTTTTTCATCCCTAGGAGTTTAATTATTTTATCGTTATTTAGTGTTCAACAGAACACTGGGAATTCGTCGTTATTTGCATTTTATGGTGAATTTAAATTATTTCGCGTTGGTTTGATCGCGAAGAAGTTTCCGAAATGGTGCAAGATTACGCGCCGATTTCGAAGGATATTAGGAAGAAAACGGTGCAAGGGTTTCTGCGCCGTTTAGAATAAGGAGAAGTGACCACTAAGAATTACTTTAACAAAATGGCATATTTTATTTAGCTCTCTGGCCTTTTATCAACAAAAATTGCTGATCTGTGAATTTCAGAGTGCGCGTGTTTTCGTGGTAATGTCGTCAGCGTCTCGTCTTTTTGCATCTTGTCTTGTCTTTTCTTAATTAAAATCTTTGTATTATTGAAAGTTCGTAATTTTATGTTAGTTTCATAATTGAATTAATATATATCTATAATTTTCTAATTTTTCCGAATGATGTAGTCAACTCAGACGCAACAGTTTCCCTTTTGAAAATCGAAAAAAATCACCTTTTTGGCGATATGTCCGGTTTTATTGGTCGTAACGACCTGTGGCTGGTCTCAAATGAAAGGTGAGCTCATTTCTCATCGACTCATGCGGTTCAAATGTTTTTAAAATCAATTTTTCCAATATTTATAGGTCATTTTCTAAAAATCAATTTGTGCCCTATAAATACTTGAAAAAATCAATTTTTTTTTTTTTAATCCCATAAATGTATGGGAAATGAGCTCACCTCACCTGAGAACCAGAGATATTACCAAAAAACTGAAATTTGTTAAAAAACAGAAGGATTTTACCTTTTAATCTTGAGCAAAATTTTTTTTTTTTAAAATTCAAAAAAATAACTTCTGACACATGATTTTCAAAGGAAATTTCTTCAGCTTTCCAATGGAATCATCAAAAAAACACTATCTCCAATATTTCCATCGATTCCGAGTAATTTTCATAAAATACCACAATCAACCCGTGTCCGTTTTACCCCTTGTGTTCATTTTACCTTATCTCATGGAAGGAAAGAATAATTTTTTAGAACGAGAGAAATTTATTTGAGATCAAAGCAAAATCATATTCTATATCTGATTCCAAAATTCATGGTAGTATTTGAATGGTTTTTACCCCCAAATGAACTTCTATTAAGACAACAAAGTCCTGAACTAATTAATGAGACACCTATTCAAAATTTTCTGTTTCTCTCATAACAATCGTTAAATTTCCATTTTGAAATTTATTATATTTTTTTCAAAATATAAAAGTTCTTTCCTGGAATAGAGTTTTAAAACAAAGAGTTGATCGTTTGATATTATTATGGAGACAAGAGAGGGAAGCAGTGACGAAGTAAGGCGATAGCAAGAGGCGGTGATACTCATAGAAAAGAAAAAAGGGTGGCAGCGGGTCTTGGTAAATGCTTTTAAAGAGAGGTAGGACAAAGGAACCGCGTACTCAATCAAAAAAAAAAAAGAATGAAAACAAAACCAAGTCTGGCATGTCTGTCACACGAGATGCCGGAATCGGCCCACATTGGCCACCTTCTTTCATACGTCCATCACTTACTCCTTCAGGACAATTTTGAAAAAAATATATGAAAAAAGAAAAAAATCGTCTTTTTCTCCTTCCTCCTCTTAACCTGAACTCGCTGAATGTTAAAAGAGGCTTTACCCCCCTCTCCTCTTTATAATCTTCGTCCCCCCTCTTACTTTCATTCATTAAAATAATCCGAACGACAAACGATCATGAGAGAAAGGACAATTGATCTGATCGTATTCTACAGATATTCAAGTTCTTTTCAAGAATCCTTTATGTAGGGACAAATTTTCCTCGTGAAGACAATCTATTGCTGCTAGTGGTTTTACTTACTGTATATATAGTATATAAGGAAGAAGACGGAGGAAATAGAAGAAAAAGTATTGTATGTGTGGGTGAGAGAGAGAGTATACAGAGAAAACTGTTTTCTTAATTTAAGAATGTGCAGGTCACTTAAATTAAGAAAGAAAAGTCACTTAATTTAAGTGAGAAAAGTCACTTAATTTAAGTGAGTTTTACATTCTTAAATTAAGAAAGAAAAAGTCACTTGATTTAAGTGACTTTTACTTTCTTAAGTTAAGAAAGAAATAGTTACTTGATTTAAGTGAGAAAAGTCACTTAATTTGAGAATGTGCAGTCACTTAATTTGAGAATGTGCAGTCACTTAATTTAAGAATATGCAGGTCACTTAAATTAAGAAAGAAAAGTCACTTGATTTAAGTGAGAAAACTAACTTAATTCAAGTGAGTTTTACTTTCTTAAATTAAGAAAGAAAAAGTCACTTGATTTAAGTGACTTTTACTTTCTTAAATTAAGAAAGAAATAGTTACTTGATTTAAGTGAGAAAAGTCACTTAATTTGAGGATGTGCAGTCACTTAATTTGAGAATGTGCAATCACTTAATTTAAGAATATGCAGGTCACTTAAATTAAGAAAGAAAAGTCACTTGATTTAAGTGAGAAAACTAACTTAATTCAAGTGAGTTTTACTTTCTTAAATTAAGAAAGAAAAAGTCACTTGATTTAAGTGACTTTTACTTTCTTAAATTAAGCAAGAAATAGTTACTTGATTTAAGTGAGAAAAGTCACTTAATTTAAGTGACTTCTACTTTCTTAAATTAAGAAAGAAATAGTTACTTGATTTAAGTGAGAAAAGTCACTTAATTTAAGAATGGCAGGTCACTTAAATTGAGTGACTGCACATTCTTAAATTAAGAAAACATTTTTCTCTGTGTATCGATAATGATAATGTAGAAGGCTCTGTGGGTATATTACTAGAGATGTGGAAAGGTAACGATACCAGTAATTTTACGGTTTCAATACCGTAATTTACCGAACGTCAGTAAATAACAAAAATGGTAAAAACACTGATTTTCAAATTAAATTACCGTAATTATCATTTTTAGAGACATAACGGTAAATTCACATCTATATAGATGAATTACGGAATTAATTTTTTAAATCAATTCGCAGCCTTTCTGATCATCATTTGTCTTACTTTTTTTATAGTCAGTGACAGCCAATGAAAAATTATAAAATTGTTGTTATTATCATTAATGTTCCTAACATATTATTCTGAATATTGATGTATGAAAATATGATTATCCTGAGGAGGCAAAAATGAATAAATCGAGTAACTGTTCTCATTGAATGATTAACAAAATTAAATAATTGGCCTTTTAAAAAATTTAATTAAAAAAAAAACAATTTCAATACTAACTCTCATATAATTGACTACTTGAAAAGTAATTCTTTGAGTATGGAAATGTTTTTTTGAATCATCTATATAGATGGAAATTACAGTAAATTACGGTATCGTTACATCAAAAAATTTTGACGGTAACTTTACATCAAAACAAGTAGTTTTTTTCCAATTACGTCACAATACGGTAACATTACGGTATTTTTACCGTAATTTTACTGCAACAAGAATTACTGGTAATTTTACATCTCTATATATTACCAAGATACCAATGCAAAGAGAGGCATGTTGGGCACAATGTCAGGGCTCTTCTCTTCGTGGCTTGCGCGCACAGCGTATTTGTTTTACTGCCTTGGTGCTAGCATTGGTTGGTTACGTGCTCTGAATTCTTGATATCTGCCACCCTTGTTACGCTCCTCCGAGTACTACCATCATTTCTTTCTATTCCATCTCTTTCCATTCGAGTAGACCACTGAGCCTTCTCGAACCTCTCTCTTGTGTCATAAAAATTCTTAAACTCATTTAATGTCCAACCGTTATCACCTCTTTTGTATACGTGATGTTTTATCTCGGATTTTTCATTTTTTTTCTTCTTTTTCCAAAGATTTTCTTATTATTGTTATGGTTTCTTTCTTGTACTTTTTTAGGATACCAAGAAAGAATAAAGCGGAAGATATGCTATCGAGAAAAGTCAGTCCGGTAGAGTTTTGCCGGGATCCTAATTTATGGCCAGGATTCCACAAGTCCGTGATGTCTTTACGACTTTCCAATAGGGTCGTACTATGCTTTTCCATGTATATGTATATGTATATATAAGGTATTGGCGCATTAGGGTGCCTTTCTAACCTCACGATACGTGATGTTCATCATATAAGTGGTCGTAATACTTGTGACATGTACATACTGTTCATTAAAATACTCTTGAATGAAATAATCCATGTGAATGCTTCTTATCAATTGAAAATTAGGGGAGCAGTCGATTAGTTCTCCGGCAGAAATTTCTCGGAAAAAATTTCTCAAAAAAAAAAATTCTCTGTCAAAAATTTCTTAGAAAATATTTTTTCCGACGAGAAATTCTCTCTCAATAATTTCACTGAAATTATTTCTTCTGAGAAAAAATTCTCAAAATTTTAATAAAATTTATTCTCTTCAAAAATTATAAATAAAATTTCCTATTTATTCATCCATTTCATATTCAATATATACAAATTCATTATAAAAGCACTAATATTTCTCAAAAACTCATTTTAAATCGACCAAATTCTTATTAAAAGTTCATTAATGATTAATTGAGAATTCATTAAAAATTAATTAAAAATTCATTTCTCACAGACTTGTAATATTTGCAATACTCTTCAGGTATTTTTTCAAATTATTTTTTATGCAGAGCTGTTCTGTCCATTCGCTGATTCCGTTTTTTTCTTAATTGATTCTTGTGGAGTAATTTTTTTGGAGAAATTTTTTGGTGGAGAAATTTTTCTGGAAAAAATTTTCTTTAGAGAAATTTCTTCCGAAAAATTTATTGTGGAGAAATATTTTCCTAGACCCGAAAATTAACAATTTTCTTCAGAAATTAGAATGAACGATTACATTTACGTGTTCAACACATGATTGAAAGATCCGGAGATACGATGAAATTGAAATGGGCATTGAGCAATTTTCCTTCCTTATTTTTTTGATTTCACAAGCGAAGGGTGTCAAATTTTCTGTGAGATTCGATTGGCTCAGTGGATGGAAAAAGTTTCCGGAATCAAATCATTCGATGAAGTTTAATGTCACTTTATCGCCCTCAGTTCGTATTTACATGTAAAAAAACTGTAAATACCGATTTTTGTATTGTGAAAAAACATGAGTGAGTAAATTTTGATGGCCTATTAATTTTTATTTTGGTAAATCTTATAACTATTAATTTGCTTTTTCTCAAAGACTCCTTGATTGGATAATTAAAGCGATAAAAAATATGAAAAACTTTATGAATAAGATAAATTGTTTCATTAAACGATCTATAAAGATAATTAATAGTGATAGGAGTGAACAATTTAATTGTAATCGATATGTCAGTAATGAACGTGTAAATGCAGTAGAATGGATATTTCAATGAACCGGCTTTTGAGATGGTGACTCAAATTCTTTTCACTTTTGGGAAAATTCATTTTTCCTAGAATATATCTTGTTCTATCAGTCATAGTGTAAAAATTTCTAATGCAGAGGAAATTCAAGATTACACAGAGAAAAATGTTTTCTTAATTTAAGAATGTGCAGTCACTTAATTTAAGAATGTGCAGGTCACTTAAATTAAGAAAGAAAAGTCACTTGATTTAAGTGAGTTTTACTTCTTTAAATTAAGAAAGGAAAAGTCACTTGATTTAAGTGAGAAAAGTCACTTAATTTAAGTGAGTTTTACTTTCTTAAATTAAGAAAGAAAAAGTCACTTGATTTAAGTGAGAAAAATCACTTAATTTAAGTGAGTTTTACTTTCTTAAATTAAGAAAGAAAAAGTCACTTGATTTAAGTGAGAAAAGTCACTTAATTTAAGTGAGAGAAGTCACTTGATTTAAGTGAGAAAAGTCACTTAATTTAAGTGAGAAAAATCACTTGATTTAAGTGAGAAAAGTCACTTAATTTAAGTGAGAAAACTCACTTAATTTAAGTGAGTTTTACTTTCTTAAATTAAGAAAGAAAAAGTCACTTGATTTAAGTGAGAAAAGTCACTTAATTTAAGAATAGCAGGTCACTTAAATTAAGTGACTGCACATTCTTAAATTAAGAAAACATTTTTCTCTGTGTACTTGCCATCGATTCATGTGATTTTCAAGAAAAAAATAACCTTTGAGATAATTATAGGGCATAAAATAATTTCCAAATTTCCAAAAAAATTCACAAAAATTAGTTTTCATAACATAAAACATGAAAACTAAAATGTGTCTATTTCACTGCTCATGTCCTTTTTATTTCTACCACCTTCCCCTATATTCTCGGAGTCTACGAACCGAATGTTCTTATACGTTTTTCGACCACCGGGGACTGGGAGAGACTGGGGAGCTGAATTTATAGAGTCTTGGAGAGTGTAAAAGTAAAAGAGAGAAAGAAAAACGAGAGCACCACCCTCTAGACTCAATGTTTTCTACAGGCAAAGTCGGAAGTCAAGTCGAACCCTGGACCAGAACTCCTCAGTCTCCCATACATCTTGCTAACTCAACGGCAAAAGTTTTGTCCTCGATTGGCTTTTTAGAGAACAAAGAAAATCCGATCAATTTCATTCGTTTCCAATTGCCAAAGAAACTTTCAAGTAAATTAAAAATATTTTTTTTGTCATTTTCCTATGCGATATATTTCATGTAGACACGAAATCATGATAGATCAAGCTCTTCATTACAAGCACAAGCTGGTCAATAATATATCGGGTATTGGGTAAATTTAGTTGAATGTGGAGGTCCCTCCATTTTACGAATGGACCTCTGACCCTACACTATTTCCTTCAGTCTGCTGTTGCGATGCTTTTTATTAGGAACCATCTACAGAAGCAATCTGTATGTATACATTGAGAAATTTCTGCGTTCGAACATAGTGAAAAGCCAATAGAAAATGTGAGGGAGAGAATATAGGAACAGAAGTACTGTTGAAATGCGAGGATAGTAGCCATGTATTGGGGTGTAGAGAAATGGCTCCATTCGCCAAATTAACTGCCTTAACTGAAGGAAAAAGCCCTAGTATTTCCTTTTTTTCTTGCTTTCGTCGACTTTTATCGACCTTTGACCATTTTCCTTTCACTTTTCTATTGAGAAGGCAATTTTTTTTTTTTTCATGCATCCTTAAGAATCATTAAATTGAGTGTAAGTTAATTAGTTGCTTTAAAGAAGAGCAAGAAAATTTTTTTTGGCAAAAATTAGTGGATGAATTTCGCGTTGACTCGTGAAATTACAATGTTGAAAGAGTACCTAGTATACACGAAAAGTTTCTTACTTCTCGCGCCTGGTAGATTTTAAAGGAGAACTGTCAAGCCAACAATAAACAGTTCACAGTGCTAAAGGAATATAATTATTAACGACATTTTCTACATTTCCTATCTTTCCATTTCTACTTATTGACATTGGTGTATTATTGAGAACCCTGGTGGATCCATCGATTACTATTCGATCGCCATTCGACTGGGGGGTCGACTTGTGCGCTCACCTGATCACCTGTCGAGCCTGAGTCGATAAAATAAGCCTGAGTCATATGAATAATGAGATGACCAGCGATCAGCTGAACATTCGGTCGACAGTCGGTCGATCCCAATCGAGTGATCTGCCACGGAATTAACAAAAAAAAAATGCCAGAGCAACAGAGAAACTAACTGAGAAAGGGTCAGAAATAACTTTCTGAATAGGTGATCATGTAAAATGTGATTTAGCAATTCGCTCATTTCCATTCTGATCTTCCCGTTCAAATTGACTATATAGTAGACTGTCTTGGTTAGGTGAGCCACTACTAATCCAATTGCCGAGGAGATCTCGAGACGTTTCTCAGAAGGTGGTGGACAGGATAGAGTAAGAAGGAGTGGGAAAACTTTTACTCTATGCAGATGTATAGAGGAAACTAGGATGATACTGTATCTCTATCAATGACGGTTTTTGAATCCCGCTATACAGGGTGTATCTGAAAAAGTGTACTTTCAGTGAGTATGCGATAGAAGAAATTCCTCTGAATACTGGAAAAATAATTAAAAAATTGCTTGACCATCTTGTAGAAGGTCTTGCAGAATGTCGCACTGATAATCTTTGTGGAAATCGTGCTGATGATCTTGCTGGACATTGCGCTGGTGATCTTGCTGGATATCGTGCTGATTTTTTAAATTATTTTTCCAGTATTCAGAGGAATTTCTTCTATCGCATAGTCACTAAAAGTACACTTCTTCAGATACACCCTGTATACTCGAAATTTATAGAAATTATCCTTCACATGAAACAATTGTTTGGATTCAGCTGTTTTAACTCTCTTTTTGAATTTTTAAAGATAGACAAATAAGCTGAGAATATATGTGAGTAGCTTTATTTTACGTATTTGTAGAAACGTTTCGTTGTGTAGTAACGAAATATTTAAGGAAAGGGAGAAGAGAGTCAGAGTAAACGTGCTCGGGTAGTTGAGGATACTGAGTAAGAGGATGAGACGAAAGGAGAGAAGTTGAAAAAGGACGAAGACAGCGAGTAACTCTTAGTCGGCAACATTGGGACTGGGGTTAGACCGAGACGAGGGTAGGACGTTTGAGGTCAGTTCGGGGCGGTTTTTTTCGACCCCTCTAGTAGAACCGGCTCGCTCAATACCGCCAGCAGCCCCGGTGTTCACTGACCAATGCTTGGTCGTCTATCCCCACTACGATGGCGCGATGACCAGCCAGCCGATTGGTTGAAAACTTCTCGTGGGATACTCGAACCGGTGAAGATATACCCTTGGTTATTCTCTCTTTCTCGCTCTCTCTCTCTACATAGGACTCTCCTTAACTAACCAAACATTGTACGGCAACGATTATCCAACGGGTGTCTCGATATTCATTTCAAAATGCATTTATAATAATAAATGCCTCGAAAAATTATTTGAATTGATAATTTCATTTGGAATAACTCTTTGTCTGAATAAATATCTAAATAAGAGTTTAAAGACATTGAGAATTAAAGAGGATATATTTGTACTTATACGAAACTCAGTATTAGAGTTGTGAAAAGGTAACGATACCAGTAATTTTACGGTTTCAATACCGTAATTTACCGCACGTCAGGAAATAATAAACATGGTAAAAACACTGATTTTCAAAGTAAATTACCGTAATTATCATTTTTAGAGACAAAACGGTAAATTTACATCTATATAGATGAATTACGGAATTAATTTTTTTAATCAATTCGCAGCCTTTCTGATCATCATTTGTCTTACTTCTTTTATAGTCAGTGACAGCCAATGAAAAATTATAAAATTGTTGTTATTATCATTAATGTTCCTAACATATTATTCTAAATATTGATGTATGAAAATATGATTATCCTGAGGAGGCAAAAATGAATAAATCGAGTAACTGTTCTCATTGAATGATTAACAAAATTAAATAATTGTCCTTTTAAAAAATTTAATTAAAAAAAAAAAACAATTTCAATACTAACTCTCATATAATTGACTACTTGAAAAGTAATTCTTTGAGTATGGAAATGTTTTTTTGAATCATCTATATAGATGGAAATTACAGTAAATTACGGTATCGTTACATCAAAAAATTTTGACGGTAATTTTACATGAAAACAAGTAGTTTTTTCCAATTACGTCACAATACGGTAACATTACGGTATTTTTACCGTAATTTTACTGCAACAAGAATTACTGGTAATTTTACATCTCTAAGCAAGACGAATGATCCATCCACTTCAAGTCCACTATGATTTATATAAATTACGATATTTCCATAACAGTTAAGAATAGCATAGAATAACAAAAAGGGAAAAATAAATAGAGCCTCGTTGAAGAGAGCGCAAGGAGAATGCTCGAAATTTTTATTTTCAACGATAAAAACTTGCAGTACAATTTTTTTTTGTTTCCCCTGTTATTTTGTCGTTTTTTATCCGTATACTCGGTGGCTCACTCTTGAGAGGGGGTGGTGTTGGGCGGGTTTTAGCATCAGAACGGGGGAGTAGGCACGAGGGGGGAGGGGGAGGGGGGAGAAAGGACGAGCTGGATAAAAGCAGAAAGAGAACGACAAGATGAGCCCACGGGAGTGGGATCAAAGGAAGAATTATCAGGGCTCCGAGCACGAGGTCCGGGATTTGGTCTCGTACGAGACTTACCGCATGTAAATAAGGACAGAACTTGGTTTTTTCATCCGGCCGATTGTGTTCTTTCGTAAATAACCTTTTTTCCAATGTCCTAAAAAACTACTATGGCTTTCCCTCTATCATGTATAGGGGAAGGTGGGGTAAAATGGACACTCCAATTGAACGGTTCGAAATATAAATTTTTTTAATGATTTTATTGAAAAGCTGAGGAAATTTTAGGCTGAAAACATGTGTCAAAAATTTATTTCCTCAATTTTTGGAGAAATTTACTTTTTTGGCCAAGTTTTCAAGGGTTTTCCGTTTTGAAAATCGAAAAAATTCACTTTTTTTGCGATATCTCCGGTTCTATTGGTCGTAGCGATTTGTGTTTAATCTTTATCTTTATTAAATTCCGGATTCCAGATTTGAAAACTCATCGGAGCCCATTAATCCATACATTTACTGTTACAAATACAAAAATATAACTGTTGCAAAAATAGAATAAAAAATAGCTTGATGGGACAATAATATTTTAAAACAAAATATCACATAGATTATCTCATGATAAATTCAATTGTAGTGACATTACAAACAATAGAAAATAAAAGTATAAGAAGAAAAAAATAAATAAATAAATGTACATTATTTATGATATTTCCAAGTAAACATAACGAGGTTCAATTTAAATCACATTTTCTTCCGACACTAAATAGTTATAACACAGTCTTGATCTTAAATGAAAGGTGAGCTCATTTGCCATGAATTTATGTGGTTCAAAAATTTTTTTAATCAATTTTTCAAATATTAATAGACCATTTTCTAAAAATCAGTTTTTGCCCTATAAGTACTTGAAAAATTGATAATTGTTCATTTTCAGCCAGATAATTCAATGGGAAATGAGCTTACCTTCCATTTGAGATCAACCCCAGGTCGCTACGACCAATAGAACCCGAGATATTCTCGAAAACCTGAAATTTTTTCAAAAAACAGAAGGTTTTCACCTTCAAAACTTGACCAAAAAAATTGAATTTTTGAAAAATTTTAAAAAATAAGTCTCGACATATGATTTCCATGTGAAATTTCCTCAGCTTTCCAATACATTCATCAGAATAAATTTATCTCCAATATCTCCATTCATTTCGAGTAAATTTCATAGTATAAAATACCAAAAGCAACCCGTGTCCGTTTTACCCCTTGTGTCCATTCTACCCCACCTTTCCCTAAATGTACATGAGTGTACAATCAGTGTCAAAAAAAAATATAGAAAGAATTGAAAATAATTTGAAAGACAGCCATGTCAGACAGACTCGTGACCGCTCAGTATTTACAGAGTTGATATAACGTGGAAAGTTATAGTATGAGGATACAGCGGAAAAGAGAAGAAAAGCAAAAGGCAAGGATAGAAAAAAGTGAGGGTGAAGAGAGACGAGACTTTTATTGGCCCCTCAGTCGGCTTCCCCCAAATACTCCTCGTTTGCCTCGCAGATTTTCATATGTTTTCATCCACTTGGAAAATTAGAATGCCTTGCAGTATCCGAGTGCTATGAATTTTTTTTGTCATTTCCTTTCCTCTTTGTTCTGCATTTAACAGTGGTAGTTGTATAATTGTGGGAAAATAATACTGGATGATTAATGATTTTCTTTTCTCCGTCTAAAACAAGAAAAAATTCATAAAAAAGTTATATATTGAACGAATAAATATGTTTTTGTGGTTGAATTATCTCATTGGGCTTTTCCAGTGGTTTAACAAGAAAATGGGAGAAAAAAGAAGATGAAAGAAGGGTCAGATAGGCGTCATCTTGGAATAAGAAAAATTGTACATTTATGCGAGGGACAGCGAGAGAGAGAGCATTATCTCATTCAGTGGAAAGGGATGGCTGGCAGTAGAGTGTTGTATCAGTCGGCCACAACGTGTCGCCAAAATTCCCTCTATTCAAGCGCGAGGGACGCACAGAAAAACACATAAAAAACATATTTCAAGGTACTGGAGGGGCTGCCGAAGACCTTGACAGAGTGGACTGTACTTGTGATATATGTCAGAGTAGATCAATAATCCTCTGGTTTTTCTCAATCCTTTGTTTAAATAAAAAGAATTTTAATAGGAAAAACCATATTTATTAAATATTCATTTCGAGTAGGGAAGAATGATTTTAAATCGACATACCTGATGAAAATCCCAAAAAATTCACGGTGTTAACATGATGTGATACGTATCAAGTCTCAAGCCAAACTGGCTCCTGCCTGAGGTCTACGAGTGGTAAAAAGGGGTTGTTATAGATCAAAGGTGCGAGGCCAGGCACAACTTCCCCTTCCAATCTCTTTTTTATTTGTCTTCTCGTTCTCTCTCTCTCTCTCTCGCCAGATTCGCCAAATTTGCCAAAGTTACTTTGTTAAATAATGATAATGTTCATCTTATCACTTTCTAGTTACACTGTTAAAAATATATGTAAATTTCTAGTACTTTTACAGTACACCAGTAGAGTAAAATCATGTACTTTGTACAATAATGAGTATTCGCCTGATTTTTACTGTAAAATTCTAGTATAAAACTTTAATTTTACTCTCCTGTACTAGAATTCTATGATTTCATCCTGTAAATTTCCATGACTAGTACAGTACTCTGTTCAATTATAGAATTTTCTACTAAATCTGCACAAGTATATGTAATTTTCTTGTATTTTTACTGCACAACTGTACAATGAGAACATCACTGTACAGTAGTGTCCAAAAATTACTGTACCTGTAATGAAAATTACTGTACAGTAGTACCCGAAAATTACTGTACAAGTAATGAAATTTACTGTGCAGTACTGTACATCGATGTACTGTAATTTTACAGTACCATGCAGTGAAAGAACTTCCAGCACATTTACAGTAATTTCTGGCCAAAAATTTTTAACAGTGTATTATTGAATCATTAATCACTGTTTTCTGATTCTCTTGTATGATAATTATTTTTATTTATTTTATTTATTTATTTATTCGCCAATCCAACAGCCGAAGCCAATCAAAGGATTGCAAAAGTATAATACATATTCTATACATCGTTATAATCGTAGAAATAATCATAAGGACTTAAATAAATGAATGTAGTGGCTAAATGCAAAGGAGTTATTTACAGCTTTGTTCACAGAGCAGTGATCACATAATTGCCCTCATTAGAGTATTACACTTCACCATCAGTATTTGGAATCATGCATTATATTTCTTTTATTATTTTATTTTTATTTTTTTCTCTTTGCAGCTGTAATTGCGATTGACATTATTTGCGTCGTGTGATTAAAGCTTTTCTCCTACTTATTTTTCTGAAAACTTTATCACTTTATTAATGCTTGATGAATCATTACTTCTGTTATTCTACTGTATTCTTGCTTTTGTAACTTGTACAACATAATGTACAGCAATAAATTTTAAATCAATCAATCAATCAATCTCTTTCTTCCTTTCTGCTTATGAAGGTTTGCATCTTATGGTGAATTTAATTTTGAACGGTATGACGATTCTTTGGAAACAATTTCTCCCAGTTCCTCTTCTTTAGGGAAATCCATATATGGCTAAGGATGGTGAGGAGGGTAATGCTAAATATAATGGAATTTTTCATTGATGCACTAAATTCAAATTCATCATTGAATTGGTCCTTGAATTATTATTTGCATTATTATGATAAAAATAAGGAATAGAATGGTAAAAGGGAGGGGATTGTTGGAAATTGATGCGGGCCATTGGGCATAGGTCAGGCAGAAGCCAATCCCAGGGAAACTTTCACGATATATGATAAAAATTGACGATGGACCTTTTTTTTATACCAGAGAAGGTGGATATCTTTTCTCGTAGAGAGTCTAAATTCTTGGGACATTTTCAGCGAATATCCCAATGGAAGAAGGGATTTTGGATAACTCTCAAGCTGGCTTGCGTTTAGAGACCCGACCCTCTCTGATCTTTCTCGCATACTGTATATACATTTTTTTTTCTTCTTTTTTTTCCTCGTATATGTAATATGCGTGGAAGGAAAAAAAAAGCAACGACTCATCTTTGGACGATCGAAAAATGATAGGCGAGAAGGAGGAATTCGAGGAAGCGTAAAAAAGCGCGTGATCTAATACCTCAAAGATAAATCGAATCTTTTATATATGAGAGGCTTCACTTCTAGAGTTCAATCGAGATGACGAAAGATTTCCCACTGTGAATCAGAAGGAAATTAAATAAATTTCATTCACAAATAAAAGTAAAAAAATATCTAATTTTTCGAAAACTTTATTATTATATTTATTCAAATATATTGATAATTTTTGCACAATTCTCCAGTGAGCTAGCGAATTATCAGTCAAATTTTAGTATAGAAGGAATGAGAGGTTACACAGCAAAAAATGTTTTCTTGATTTGAGAATGTGCAGTCACCTAATTTAAAAAAGTAAAACTCACTTAAATTAAGTGAGTTTTCTCACTTAAATCAAGTGGCTTTTCTCACTTAAATCAAGTAACTTTTCCTTTCTTAATTTAAGAAAGTAAAAGTCACTTAAATTAGGTGACTTTTCTCGCTTAAATTAAGTGACTTTTTCTTTCTTAATTCAAGAAAGTAAAACTCAGTTAAATCAAGTGAGTTTTCTCACTTAAATCAAGTGACTTTTCTTTCTTAATTTAAGTGACCTGCACATTCTTAAATTAAGTGACTGCACATTCTTAAATTAAGAAAACATTTTTCTCTGTGTAAAAATATAAACATGATGCATGCAAAGATTTCACGTCTGATATTACTGGAGGAGAGATGTTTCTCTCTGTTGAAAGATGGAAAAAAGAAAAGAATTATAAACAAAGCATTAAAGTAAATCGAGCCAGTACTCTTTGTTAGTGTGTACCTTTCGAAATTTTTTTTTCTTGGAAACACAAACCCAGCGTTTTTCATGGAGCAAAAAAATCAGTTGTACGAGGGCAATTGCGAGCGATGCGGTTATGAAAATATCTAGGATATCTCTTCTTTGTTACATATTTCCAGTGAAAATTCTTCAATACATATGCAAAGTTTGTATATGCTATATTTGGTATTTGGTTGAATTTTTAATGTACACCAAAACGTGTTTGAGGGTGTTCGGAAAAGCCGGAGATGAGAATAGGGTAGGGGGGGGGGAGAGAGATTTTGACTCTGTTGAAGGGACCACGGGGGCGTAAACCGGCAGCCATTACCTTCGATTTTCAAATAAATTGCGCGCCATAAACAGGGCGGTCCATAAGAATACATATGACCGGCTTATCCAGGCTACTTCTCCCATGTGCGAGAAAAAAGAAACCAAGATGGAATAAGAAAAGGAGTATGTAAAACGTGACAACGAATCTGTATCGATTACCTGCCTCTACACAGAGAAAAATGCTTTCTTAATTTAAGAATGTGCAGTCACTTAATTTAAGAACGTGCAGGTCACTTAAATTAAGAAAGAAAAGTCACTTGATTTAAGTGAGAACACTCACTTGATTTAAGTAAGTTTTACTTTCTTAAATTAAGAAAGAAAATCACTTGATTTAAGTGAGAAAAGTCACTTAATTTAAGTGACTTTTACTTTCTTAAATTAAGAAAGAAAAAGTCACTTGATTTAAGTGAGAAAAGTCACTTAATTTAAGTGAGAAAAGTTACTTAATTTAAGTGAGTTTTACTTTCTTAAATTAAGAAAGAAAAAGTCACTTGATTTAAGTGTGAAAAGTCCCTTAATTTAAGTGAGTTTTACTTTATTGAATTAAGAAAGAAAAAGTCACTTGATTTAAGTGAGAAAAGTCACTTAATTTAAGTGAGTTTTACTTTATTGAATTAAGAAAGAAAAAGTCACTTGATTTAAGTGAGAAAAGTCACTTAATTTAAGTGAGTTTTACTTTCTTAAATTAAGAAAGAAAAAGTCACTTGATTTAAGTGAGAAAAGTCACTTAATTTAAGTGAGAACACTCACTTGATTTAAGTAAGTTTTACTTTCTTAAATTAAGAAAGAAAAAGTTACTTGATTTAAGTGAGAAAAGTCACTTGACTTAAGTGAGAAAAGTCACTTAATTTAAGTGACCTGCCATTCTTAAATTAAGAAAAAAATTTTCTCTGTGTATCCAGCTAAAACAGAAAAATTCACGGAATAAATCCCACAAATTAATGGTTTTTTTTTCTCACTAAATAATGAGATTTATTTAGCACATGTATATATTAGATTATACATTGAGAAATGAAGAAGAAAAACGTTTGTGAGATGACGGAAAGTAGAATGAGGAGGGGTTGGTTTTAAATGGCCGCTGTTCCCTACCGATAAGAGGTTATACTGTGAGGGGTGCGGTGTCCGAAGGTCTACTCGAGATGGACCGTGAATGGCCCGTCAGGGCTCTCGTAAATCAGCCTCAATGTGAGCAAAAAGACACTCATTTCTTCTTAAGATTGAGGAAGAAACTCAAAAATTTCCACTTTAATCGTTTAATTTATGGGTATATCTTGAAAATTTATTGCAATAAAAGCCATTTTCATCGTCTCATTTCCAGAGAAAAGAAATGAAATAAAAAAATTTTAACACAGTTGGATGAGAGTGAATCGATTCTGGGTTAACCGAACCCTTTCGACATTTTTAGTCAAGGGGTTGGTTTTGAAGGTAGGCTAGAGTTGCCAATCCCAGGTATACAAAACACAACAGATGGAACAAGGATGGAATTAAAAAAAAGAGAAACGTAAAAGGGTTAGATAGGTAAAGCCGTTGCGCAAAAATCTATTTCACCAGTCGGCGGGAAAATTTTGTTAAAATATTTGAATTAAAACCCATGTTGGTATGGGTCGAACTACCTGAGAAAGAATCTCTCTCTCTCTCTCTCTTACTATTATTATGGATCCCCGATCCTCTTTTGCATCTGGCACTATCAAAGTACAGTGTTTCGTGGATATAATGTTACCCCCGCGTCAAATAAAGCTTCTCCATGTAAAATTATGTTAATGGATTATCCTTTGGGTATGAGTGAACGGCTTTCCAGGTATACTTTGTACCCCTTCGCGATAGAGAAGAAAAGGGTAAAAAATATTCTCCAAAAGAAATTAAGAGTGGGGCGAAAGCGTGTCAGAGGGCGGTTTTTTTTTTTTTTTCGAAGGCCCCTTTTCAATGCTTCTGATTAACGTGTGTGGAGGATAGTTTACCTGGTTCGACGATTCTTTACTGTATGCAGAGCATATGCACAATATTGTCCGCATACGAATACTCTGTTTTCCTTTTTTTTTTTTTCTCTTTTCATTTGCCTCATGGATGAATGTGCATGTCTCTCAGTATGAGTCTGTGAGAGTAAATGCAACACACTAGAGTGACAGATGGGGTTGAAATTTTTTACAATGGAACTTGGAATACGATGAATCATTGATCTATTGATACATTATTGATTCCAATATTTTTAAATTTTTCTCATGCTTCAGTCTGATCAAGCATCAAGTCTATCGTATCTGAGTTTATTAAATTAGTTATTTTGATAGTAATTCTAATTTATCACAATACGCATCAACTTGACGAGTTATCAATGCCACATTGATAGATTGTGATCGGCTACGAGTACACTTCCTTCGGGGTGGCTTGAGAAGCCAAAACGGAGGTAGATTTCGGATAATTTACGTACGCGTCCGAGCGGATTCGAGAGCTCTCGAGATTGCCCGGTGAGATATGGTATTCAAAGCGTCTCAGTTATTTTCGAGAGGGTGTGCTAAGCTAACACGATTCCATCTCTCTCTCTCTTTCTCTCTCACTAGCTATTTCATTGGGAAATCAAAATGAAATCTCACCACTGATATGAATAATCGCTCATATTTTAATGGAAAACAGTATGTTCTGAATATTTTTCATTTCTCTCTTTTGATGTGCCTGATTAAAATTGTGAGTGGAGAATTATTGGAAGAGTTGATTCTTGATCTTGACCAAAAGAATTTCATAAAAACTTAAACGTAGTACTGAAAAAACGCGGAAAGAAACGTCATGATCTCAGACCTTCGGAAAGTAGGCTTTTTCTTTCCGTATCACATTGAAGAATTCCTAATATCTTTGAATGAAAAGTCCTTGATTATTATTAATGAATTTTTTGAATCATGTGAATTAAACATATGAACATACAAGATAATTGTGAACAACTATGTATCAAATTGTATCTCTTTTTTTTTCTTTTTTTTTTCTCTCTGTTCATATATATGTGTACTATTCTTTAGCAGTATGAACTCTGAGGTTCCAAATGCATCAAATAAATGAAAAAAAAAAAGTACTGAAAAAAAATACGTGTAATGGAACAAAGTGGTATAACTAGAGATGTAAAATTGCCAGTAATTCTTGTTGCAGTAAAATTACGGTAAAAATACCGTAATGTTACCGTATTGTGACGTAATTGGAAAAAACTACTTGTTTTCATGTAAAATTACCGTCAAAATTTTTTGATTTAACGATACCGTAATTTACTGTAATTTCCATCTATATAGATGATTCAAAAAAAAATTTCCATACTCAAAGAATTACTTTTCAAGTAGTCAATTACATGAGAGTTAGTATTGAAATTGTTTTTTTTTTAATTAAATTTTTTAAAAGGACAATTATTTAATTTTGTTAATCATTCAATGAGAACAGTTACTCGATTTATTCATTTTTGCCTCCTCAGGATAATCATATTTTCATACATCAATATTTAGAATAATATGTTAGGAACATTAATGATAATAACAACAATTTTATAATTTTTCATTGGCTGTCACTGACTATAAAAAAAGTAAGACAAATGATGATCAAAAAGGCTGTGAATTGATTTAAAAAATTAATTCCGTAATTCATCTATATAGATGTAAATTTACCGTTATGTCTCTAAAAATGATAATTACGGTAATTTACTTTGAAAATCAGTGTTTTTACCATTTTTGTTATTTACTGACGTTCGGTAAATTACGGTATTGAAACCGTAAAATTACCGTAAAATCACTGGTATCGTTACCTTTTCACATCTCTACGTATAACACTACTTTGGCTTTGTTAGTTCGTGTTGGTTGTTCCCAATTTTCGATGTTATAACCACGCCCTTCCTGTTTTGTATGAAATTCCGTGTCGATTTTCAGAGTTTTTTCACCCAAAAATCAGGGACACGCTCCATTGTATTCGTCCCTACGGTTCTTTCTATTTTCTGAAAAGCGTCTAATCCACCTCGATGGGGCAAATCAAAATAAGCTTACAACTAGTGGAATTTATTTGTTTGGCTTTGAAAGACAGGTTGGTCACTACAGGTTCATCGAGTAATTTTTTCAACAGCCAAATTCATGAAACACAGGGACTAAATAATTCTTTGAAGCTTCTAGACATCATGTCTTGTGCTTAAAAATTGGGAATTGTATCATCTGGACTCTCTATCCCTGTCCACTTTAGATTGCAATATTATTCGCTCTATATTAAATGTGAAATTATATGTGGGACACACATATATATAGAATATATGTGTATGATACACGAATTTTTCTCTGTTGATGTATTCATCCAACACATGCATATTTCAATATAATACCCTGAAATCTATTCATTAGTAACCCCAAAGTGAAAAAAAAAGGAAAAAGCCTATCGTCTAGGTCCCAAAGGGTCTTTCCAACCCTTCTACTACCTGGACCCCCACCAAGCTAAGTCTCAGGTAAGATTTCTGGGGTCCTATCACACCTCCTGCGAATTGTGGACCTTCTGTTTTCAGTTGCTCACGAATCACTGCCGCGGACGGATTCATCTGCATTAAATCTTCTCAGTAAGTAAATTAATTTAAGGCAAGATGGGGTAAAAAAGACGTGCGAAGTGAAACGGACGCATTTGAGATTTTGTTTTATCCTATGGAAATGGCTCGAAATAAGTGAAAATATTTGAGTTAGGTTTTTGCTAATGATTCCATTGAATAGTTGAGGAAATTTCAGTTGGAAAGTATACATGAAAATTCATTTTTCACAATTTTTTAAAAATTCGACTTTTCAGCTGAAAATTAAAAAAATTACATTTTTGAAGATATCTCCGATTCTATTGATTATAGCAGGAAAATTCCGAATCGAGGTGAAAAGTGAGATGGTTTACCATCGATTTATGTGATTTTGACAGTAAAAAAATTACTTTTTTCATCGTACTTATGAGTGATTATCTCAAAACCTGTTTTTCCTCGATAAATTCTCAAGAAATCAATATTTAAATAAAACAAATCTCATAAATTAATGGCAAATGATTTTATCTTTCATCTCTATTTGGAATTATCACATTACGATCAATAGAACTGAATGTATCCCCAAAAATAGGAAATTTTCCCCGAAAATGGAAACACTTTAACTGCAATTTGTGCTCATAAAAATTGAAATTTTCAAAAAAATTGAAAGAAAAATGAATTTTTATGCATATTTTCCATTAAAATTTTCTCAGCTTTTCAATGAAATCTTCAAAAAAATTCCATCTTATGCCGTTTCAATAGAATTTCTATTTTCCCCAATAGTCTCAATTAATAATTATTAATTGGCGAGAAATTATAGAAGTGTCAGGTAGTTTTTTTTTTTTTTTAATGTTTATTTATTTGTGAGGCCATGAGTACAGTGTAGAGAATTCCATCTCGTCAATAAACAAAGGATAGAATATGAAAATTGCAGATTTACAAAAAAGTCGATATACGACAGTGTCAGGTAGTGCCTGGGCTGCAGTGTGCCTAGTTACCCGTCATACCAATCATGCCCATTTCAGCCGGCCGTTCCTATGAGAAATACCATACGTCATATACGTGGGCGAGTTTACCCCAATGGGATCAAACTGGCCAATAGGGTATCGTTAGTTTTACTTTTATCAATACACACATGAATGAGGGGTGGAACTATACAAGGGAGAGTTTTAAAATGGCGACGAATCAGCGTGCTAAACGGGTTGAAAGTGGACCTCCTGTAGTGCATTTTGGAAGAAAACAAAAAAAAAATTACGAAAAATATTTCAGAGGGGAAAAAATTTTCAAAAATATCAAAATTTTTCTAAATAAATGTCTATTTCTGGCTTTTCCAATTTAATTCGATGAATCAGATAACTCACTTCCATATAGAGCTAGGATTATTTTTGTACAATCCAGACGACTAATCAATTTAAATTCTCCATCTGTCACCGTCTCAGGTGATTGACCCAGCCCGAGAAGTTTGCGATCATTAGAAATGAATATAATTCCTTGTTTTTTTTTTTTTGGTGTTAGACAAAATTGCAGAGACCAATATCTTGCGTGTGTATTTTCGACTATTGAGCTCAGTTTGTGACTCGTGCCAAAAGGGGTATGTACAAGTAGGCCTAACTGTGACCCCCAGAACTGGTCAGTCCCTGACGAGGAAATGGGAAAACGAGTTTTGACGTCTGTCGACCACGCGTCTCATTCAGGATTTTGCTGAATAAATATACCGTGTGTTCGAATAATAATGAAAAATTCACTATTCAGGATGTCTAGCGGTCAGGGAAACCGGGAAAAGTCAGGCAATTCTAAAATTTATCTGGAATTTTAATTCTTTCTCAGGGAGAATGAACATGAAAATTCTCTGATTGTACAGAGGAGAATTTATGATGCAATTCAATCGAAGGAAAGACTTAAAGAATTTGGTTATGACAAAACATATATGAAAATACTTGATACACAGAGAAAAATGTTTTCTTAATTTAAGAATGTGCAGTCACTTAATTTAAGAATGTGCAGGTCACTTAAATTAAGAAAGAAAAGTCACTTGATTTAAGTGAGAAAACTCACTTGATTTAAGTGAGTTTTACTTTCTTAAATTAAGAAAGAAAAAGTCACTTGATTTAAGCGATAAAAGTCACTTAATTTAAGTTAGTTTTACTTTCTTAAATTAAGAAAGAAAAAGTCACTTGATTTAAGTGAGGAAAGTCACTTGTTTTAAGTGAGAAAAGTCACTTAATTTAAGTGAGTTTTATTTTCTTAAATCAAGAAAGAAAAAGTCACTTGATTTAAGTGAGAAAAGTCACTTAATTTAAGAATGGCAGGTCACTTAAATTAAGTGACTGCACATTCTTATATTAAGAAAACATTTTTCTCTGTGTAAAGTCTTTATAAAATAGTTACAGTTCTTCATAAAATAAAAATTTTCAATTCCTTACAAAAATATTCTTTATAAAACACTCTCGTACGTGAAGCTTTAATTCACGCTGCTCGTGATTTTCACGCGTAGTGCAAAGAAGATCTGGCGAAACAAATAAAAATGAAAGAGAAGAAAATGAAAAAGCGTGAAAAACCCGAAAGAGATCGGCTGGAATTGTGGAAGAACTAGGAAGCAAAAGAACGAAAATCACTCGATGATGCTGTGAAAGCAACCGCTTACATTGACGAAAAAATCCAAAAATTAAGACAGGCGTGATTTTTATGCCAAAAAAATACTTTAATACAGCTATGAAGCAATATGAGGTTTATATTTTCACTATTTTTCTATATCGATTCTATCAACATTTTCAAAATGAGTTATTGTGCTGTGATTAATAATGATTAATAGTATGTTAATAACATCATTAGAAGAATGTTGAATTTTCTTCATGAATTCTATTCATTAACATAGGGCATAGGAATGTGATTATTTGCGGCTAGTTTAATAAGTTCATATTTGCATTATGGAAGAATTCAGTGCAGAACATTTTCATTCCTATTATCACGTATAAAAAAAAAAAAAAAAAAAATATTATCATGAATGAAAAATTTCGATTTAAATTTTCGCAACAAATAAAATACATACTAAACACGATCGTGTGCAAGACACTAAAAATTGGTCAGGGAAAAATCATTCTTTCGACCTGGAAAACCGGGAAAAATCAGGGAATTTTTATGTCATGGCTTACTGGACACTCTGACTATTTTTAATGATGTACTTGAGTCAACTCGTTGAAGATGAAAATAATGAAATGAAAATGCTATAAAAAAGAAAAAAAACTGTAGATACATTGTGTTTCTATGGAGAGGAGACTGTATTTTCCAAGAGGATATCCTTGTTATCCTTGTTATCTCGAGTGAGTCCAGAAAGCTGAAGATATGAGTTTATACGCTCGTATACACACTGTTGGCGATATAACTATAAGCGTTTTCGTTGAAAAATCCATTTATGCCTCGATAAATGAAAAATAATGAGGATTATATCGTTGACTATTTGAAAAAAAAAAAAATCAATATTATACAGAGAAAAATGCTTTCTTAATTTAAGAATGTGCAGTCACTTAATTTGAGAATGTGCAGGTCACTTAAATTAAGAAAGAAAAATCACTTGATTTAAGTGAGAACACTCACTTGATTTGAGTGACAAAAGTCACTTAATTTAAGTGAGTTTTACTTTCTTAAATTAAGAAAGAAAAAGTCACTCGATTTAAGTGAGAAAGGTCACTTGACTTAAGTGAGAAAAGTCACTTAATTTAAGTGACTTTCACTTTCTCAAATTAAGAAAGAAAAAGTCACTTGATTTAAGTGAGAAAAGTCATTTAATTTAAGTGAGTTTTACTTTCTCAAATTAAGAAAGAAAAAGTCACTTGATTTAAGTGAGAAAAGTCACTTAATTTAAGTGAGTTCTACTTTCTTAAATTAAGAAAGAAAAAGTTACTCGATTTAAGTGAGAAAGGTCACTTGACTTAAGTGAGAAAAGTCACTTAATTTAAGTGAGTTTCACTTTCTCAAATTAAGAAAGAAAAAGTCACTTGATTTAAGTGAGAAAAGTCACTTAATTTAAGTGAGTTTTACTTTCTTAAATTAAGAAAGAAAAAGTCACTTGATTTAAGTGAGAAAAGTCACTTAATTTAAGTGAGTTTTACTTTCTTAAATTAAGAAAGAAAAAGTCACTTGATTTAAGTGAGAAAAGTCACTTAATTTAAGTGAGGAAAGTCACTTAATTTAAGTGAGGAAAGTCACTTAATTTAAGTGACCTGCCATTCTTAAATTAAGTGACTGCACATTCTTAAATTAAGAAAAAAATTTTCTCTGTGTAATCAATATATTAACTAGATAGTATAAAATGATTTTATACTTTTAGTATTTACATTTTAAACCACATGTTCTTTTTTTATCAACGTGCCAGCACAAAACTTCACTTACAGTATATCCTTCTCGACCCCTGCTATCGTGTAAACACGCTAATGGAGCCCTCCAAAGGCCTCTAGACGACGTATTGCTTCGTGAAATACATCCATTCTGCGAATACTCAGTGATAATCTGGTTAGGACAGGACGATTTTCATTCCAAACTTGCCGAGAAAATACATGGACAAGTCTCTGGTTCATTTTCATCACTCTGATTTATGCCTTTCCTCTGATTCATGTGATGAATTTTTCTTTCAATGAGTAAGAAGAACGCATAGCCATAAATAATAATTAATAATTATTGCGAAAATTCGTTCAGTCGGAATGAGGTACTGTGAAAAGGGTTGCAAAAGGGCTGCATATGAGCCAGGTATATAATATTATTATATATATAACGACCTTCGTAACAGTGTGTACTGCAACTAGTTTGATGCCATATGCTTCAAACTTGATTCAGGTATATTTCGTTGTATATTGTTGAGTGAACAATTGGTCTCGACATTTTACAGACAAAAATAATTTTGAAAACGTTATATATATATCAAAGATTCTCACTGTCAGGAGGTCCCAGGACACATTAAAACGGAACGGATGAAAAAAATGGACGAAACGAAAGTGCTGTATTGGGATGTTTGGGGTAACAAAAAAAGAAAGATAGAAAAAACGAGGAGAAAATCGAGGAATTTGAATTTAAATTTGAGGTATATAGGGCCTGTGTATACGACATTCTACACCCTAGGGACAAGCCACCCCCTGGTCACTTCCAATGCAGTTTTTCCAAGGATATACATATATATATATATATGTACTGAGCTTCTTCCTTGGGGAATAGCTGCGAATATACATAGGGGAAAGTTTCTCTTCTTTACTCATATATAACCTCTCCAAATAGCACTGTAAAGTTGTCTATTGCTTGGTGCCAAAACAATTTTTATATAAAATAAGTATGTATTTCTATTGATCCTTTGTTGATCTCGTGAGAAAATACACATCAAATTATTATTCTGATGAAATAATCATTTGCAGATCACTCACTGATAATTATCAAGAAAAACTGTGAAAATTTTTGGTTTAAAATATCGCATGAAAATTGATTTTCAAGGATTTCTCTCTTGTCATTTAGAAGTAATATTTTTTCTTGGGAACATTAGATTTTGTCTATCGAGGGAAAAAGAAGAAAAGACGAGAGACGCGTTAAAATCATTAATTTGCCCGAACCCCTTTTTTCCTCCCTTCGTCATCTCCTGGCACAGGTAGCACACTTTTTTTTTTTTCCTTTATTTTATGAAAGCATGCAGGTATGCAGGGAGCATCATTGTGCCTCTTTTTTTCTCAAACTTTTTATCCATAAAGTAGAAAGACGTGACCTCGTCCCTGAGTTAACCCATTCCCCTCGTGAAAAAAAAAACGTTGAAAAAAAAAACACTCTGCACTGTCATATTGAAGACTAATATATTTTTGATCGATACCAAGTTGTATACCATCCCGTTGAATGAGTTCATTCGTTTTCCCACGAGCAGTAGTATTGGATAAAGTATGAAGGAGAAGAAAAAAAAATAACCGTTGTCCAAACAAACACACCCATCGATATTTGGCAAGACCGTGTTTTGACTTTTACAATTACACGACATTTTTTTTTTATTACACTCAATATGAAGGATTTGATTAGAGATGTGAAAAGGTAACGATACCAGTAATTTTACGGTAATTTTACGGTTTCAATACCGTAATTTACCGAACGTCAGTAAATAAAAAAAATGGTAAAAACACTGATTTTCAAAGTAAATTACCGTAATTATCATTTTTAGAGACATAACGGTAAATTTACATCTATATAGATGAATTACGGAATTAATTTTTTAAATCAATTCGCAGCCTTTCTGATCATCATTTGTCTTACTTTTTTTATAGTCAGTGACAGCCAATGAAAAATTATAAAATTGTTGTTATTATCATTAATGTTCCTAACATATAATTCTAAATATTGATGTATGAAAATATGATTATCCTGAGGAGGCAAAAATGAATAAATCGAGTAACTGTTCTCATTGAATGATTAACAAAATTAAATAATTGTCCTTTTAAAAAATTTAATTAAAAAAAAAAACAATTTCAATACTAACTCTCATATAAGTGACTACTTGAAAAGTAATTCTTTGAGTATGGAAATGTTTTTTTGAATCATCTATATAGATGGAAATTACAGTAAATTACGGTATCGTTAAATCAAAAAATTTTGATGGTAATTTTACATGAAAACAAGTAGTTTTTTCCAATTACATCACAATACGGTAAAATTACGGTATTTTTACCGTAATTTTACTGCAACAAGAATTACTGGTAATTTTACATCTCTACATTTGATTCAATCATAATTAATTCCCCACTAATTGCTGCAAAACTGATGACAAAAATTTTTTTTTCACGTTTTATTTTTTTATTAATTAATTCGTTGACATTCCATCTGAGCAGGAGTGACTAATGACTCGTTGATGGATGAGTTTGTCCTCATTTTCACTGCGTTAAGATTGCTCTTACGCATCACAAAAGAATGCAAAGAATTTGAATATTGATAAAATGCGTACACATGAAGTATGAAATTTATTAGCACAAATATGCAGTATCACGAGGTCCTTTGTAAATTAATACTTTGCCTATTTTTCAACAAAATATTGAAATTTCCTTTTTACATCTAATTCAAGAGAGCTCGAACTCATCTCATTACGAATACAATTATAATGATAATATACACCTTGTGTGCATTCTTTTGCAAAAAAATCGGAAAATCGGCTTTAGGCACAGATGAAACGAGAAAAACCAAAATCCCCAATGTAATCCTTCCTTTCAAGTAACACCATTTTTTTCTCATCTCTACTCTCTCTTGCACTCTTTTCTCTATATATATATGTATTGGCGTATGTCACCCTTATTTGACGCCCTTTCACGGCTCGTCTTCCGAAAAAAAAGGAGTCAGTGCGTTGCACAGCCCTTCGAAAAAATTTTAAGGGTTAAAAAATCCACACTCGACTCTTGACAGGCACCCAAAAAAGGAAAAAGGAGATAGATTGCTACTGGCATTGAATTCCAGAAACTATAGAATACAGTGTGTAGATGAACGAATGAAAAGAAAAACTAAACATTAAATCCCACGGAGTTCTAGCCTCATCACTGATCTATTTGGACTCAACCTCTCACGTACGAAAAATAAATAATGAAATAAATGACAGTCGGGTTGCAGAAGAGCAAACTGTTTTGGGTTTTGTAGCGAGACCACCACACATTCACGAGTTTTTGTCTACCACCCCGTTCCAATCACCCTTTTTTTTCCCTTTAAAGCCCTTTTTTTTTTTTCTTTATCCTCTGTTTCCCATTTTTTATGACGATGCGCTGCCAGAGCACGATCATCCACAAACGGCTACCCGGGTAGAAATTCATTGGATATTTATTGCTAACGTTTGGTCTTGTATTGCTGCTGTGATCACTGTGCTACATTTATGAATTTGACACATTGCGTTCGATCACATCAGCTGTGGCTGAAAAGGATTTTTTTTTTTTTTTTTTAACATGTTTATTTGAGCCAGCATTTGTACATATGGATACATTTTTTATTTTTGATTACTTAGATACTGGGAAACATGGAAAACAGTATTTTTTCTTAACCTAGCATTTTTTAAGGCACATACATACTCATTGAGTTTCGTAGTGGATCAATTTTTATACATTTTGTGTATTTGTTTTTTGAATTATTCAATAGTTGTGTTTTGTTTGTTTGTTGTCTGTAGACTGTTTTTGCTTCTTTTTATAGATTTTTATGTGATCAGAAACTGGCGGAAAACTGATCATTCGTTATGGTTTTTATTTACGACTTAAGACTAGTAATACTCAACGAAATAAATATTTATATAAATATATATTTTTTTTTTTTTTTTTTTTTTTTTTTTTTTCTTAACATTATTTACACTATTTACATTATAGACTAGGGTTTTCTTAGGTGTCTTCTAGCCACCAATATCTTTTTTTGTTACGGAATGTAAACTTTTGGTCCCTTAAGGGAATTGTTGTATCATAGCAAATATGTGCTTTATCTGTTTTGCAATCTATTTCGTTATTATATAAAATTTTTTTGTGGTGTCCCTTGCGTTTTACATGGTATATTTTGGGTATGTTGTTTTTATCTTGGATATAATTATTTTTGTCTAAATAGACGAAAGCTTCAGGGGGTATGTGACCTGTACTTAGAGTCTTCTTAATGTATTCATTATTAGTATAGAAAGGACCATTAATAAGGTTGTTTTCTGTGTTCCTACTTGATGACGCTATGTGGTCTCTGGTTAATTTTAACATGAAATTGTCTATTCTGTGCACATTGGCTTTGTTGTAAATTTTGCTGTTACTGTAGTAATGGCTGAAAAGGATGATTTCACTAGTGATGGAACACAAAAAAACGTGACGGTCATTTGACCGTCATTTCGCCTGTCAATTGACTGTCAATGACCAATTTGGCAATGACTGACAATTTTGGTGAAAAAATAATGACCTAATTGTGAGCCAGAAAATTGACCAGAAATGGTTTTGACAATCAGATTCCATCTAAATAGAGCTGATGATTTTTTTTTGTGGACCTCTTCTTTTGTGTATTAATCAAAGTCATTATATTTGAGACTGACTAGAGTCAAGAACATTCAGGATAAAAGTAATATGATAGAACGTTACACAGAGAAAAATGTTTTCTTAATTTAAGAATGTGCAGTTACTTAATTTAAGAATGGCAGGTCACTTAAATTAAGTGACTTTTCTCACTCAAATTAAGTGACTTTCGTCACTTAATTCAAGTAACTTTTTCTTTCTTGATTTAAGAAAGTAAAAGTCACTTAAATTAAGTGACTTTTCTCACTTAAATCAAATGACTATTTCTTTCTTAATTTAAGAAAGTAAAAGTCACTTAAATTAAGTGACTTTTCTCACTTAAATCAAGTAACTTTTTCTTTCTTAATTTAAGAAAGTAAAAGTCACCTAAATTAAGTGACTTTTCTCACTTAAATCAAATGACTATTTGTTTCTTAATTTAAGAAAGTGAAAGTCACTTAAATTAAGTGACTTTTCTCACTTAAATCAAGTAACTTTTTCTTTCTTAATTTAAGAAAGTAAAAGTCACCTAAATTAAGTGACTTTTCTCACTTAAATCAAATGACTATTTGTTTCTTAATGTAAGAAAGTGAAAGTCACTTAAATTAAGTGACTTTTCTCACTTAAATCAAGTAACTTTTTCTTTCTTAATTTAAGAAAGTAAAAGTCACTTAAATTAAGTGACTTTTCTCACTTAAATCAAGTAACTTTTTCTTTCTTAATTTAAGAAAGTAAAAGTCACTTAAATTAAGTGACTTTTCTCACTTAAATCAAGTAACTTTTTCTTTCTTAATTTAAGAAAGTAAAACTCACTTAAATTAAGTGAATTTTCTCACTTAGATCAAGTGAGTTTTCTCACTTCAATCAAGTGACTTTTCTTTCTTAATTTAAGTGACCTGCACATTCTTAAATTGGGTGACTGCACATTCTTGAATTAAGAAAGCATTTTTCTCTGTGTACGGAGATATATCTCTATCTGTAAGACAAGAGTAAACTGAATCTATTAGGATAAGTGCAGAATTTATGCAGAATTTACGATTTGTTGAGAAAACAAAAGAATATTCCTGTGATATCATTGTATTTGAATTTAATGAGCCTTTTTCTCTTTGAAAATATCATTCTACTAAAAGTGACAAAAAAAAATGACCGAAGAACAAATTGACGGTCATTTTCCATCTATATAGCTGGATTTCATTACAGATTCTGGTTCGTTCTTCTTCAATTGGGTTTTTCAGTCGCCGATATTCTACCAAAAATGAGAAATACTGCACTTTTGGAAATGAATGATTTCTTTGAGTATTTTCATTAAATTAAAAAAAAAATCATAAAAATGACAAAAAATAAAATTGACGGTCAATTTTCATCTATATAGATGGATTTTGACATTTATTTCTCCTGACTGACCATTTGAATTTTTGACGTTCAATTTTCAACGAAAATTACGGTCAAGTCAGAAATGGTCAATTGACACCTAACCTGACCAATTTCAAAATTGACCGTCATTTTACATCTCTAGATTCCACGCTGAACATTTATTTGTTGGATTGCTTGCAATTACATGGTTGCATATATAAATACAATTTTTTTTTCTATTGAAAATTTCAATGAATGCAAGAAAATCATTTGTTTTTCATTTTTTTTTTCTTCTGAACGGACAATCACTGGAGATCATTGAACGTCTGGATAGAATAGAAAGAGTTGGGGGAATGGAGGAAAAGAATTTAATATTAAAAAACTGTCATTCTGTGTCGATATGAAAATTCCAGAGACAGCAGCATCGGTTTCTCTCTGACAAGGATTCCTGCTTTTCTTATTTTTTCATTTTTTTCACTATATTTTTCTTATATTTCACCATCTTGAGTCTCTCTCATGCGGTTTCAGTATAACCAAGAGCTTTCGCTTTTATTTTGGAGCTTCTGTACTTGCATTGGTCCCACTTGATGAATAATACAACTCGTCTTCATGCGAGTATTATTTCCTTCGTTATTCAGCAATTCACCATTATAATCATCTGAAATATCTGCTTATCTCATCATTTACACAGAGAAAAATTTTTCTTAATTTAAGAATGTGCAGTTACTTAATTTAAGAATGGCAGGTCACTTAAATTAAGTGACTTTTCTCACTTAAATCGAGTGACTATTTCTTTCTTAATTTAAGAAAGTAAAAGTCACTTAAATTAAGTGACTTTTCTCACTTAAATCAAGTGACTATTTCTTTCTTAATTTAAGAAAGCAAAAGTCACTTAAATTAAGTGACTTTTCTCACTTAAATCAAGTGACTATTTCTTTTTTTATTTAAGAAAGTAAAAGTCACTTAAATTAAGTGACTTTTCTCACTTAAATCAAGTAACTTTTTCTTTCTCAATTTAAGAAAGCAAAAGTCACTTAAATTAAGTGACTTTTCTCACTTAAATCAAGTGACTATTTCTTTCTTAATTTAAGAAAGTAAAAGTCACTTAAATTAAGTGACTTTTCTCACTTTAATCAAGTGACTATTCCTTTCTTAATTTAAGAAAGTAAAAGTCACTTGAATTAAGTGACTTTTCTCACTTAAATCAAGTAACTTTTTCTTTCTCAATTTAAGGAAGCAAAAGACACTTAAATTAAGTGACTTTTCTCACTTAAATCAAGTGACTATTTCTTTCTTAAATTAAGTGACTGCACATTCTTAAATTAAGAAAGCATTTTTCTCTGTGTATATGATGAAAGCATCTCTTTAAATTCTTTTCCATTTATCCATTAATGGCAAAAATTGTTTGAAAAAATTATCAAGGGACGAAGAATAACAGACGAATGTTTGTAGATGCATGTAACTTGGACATGATGGAATACTATCTTCTGGGTGAAGTTGTGAATTACGGGGCTGGAGTGAGGGCAAAGAGAGAGATGTAGAAGCCTGAGGCATAAGATGGGCGCGATTATTACGCTCGTAAAGTTCAACGTCTCACGCGGGCCAGCGGATATTACAAGCTTGGGAGCTCGTCAAACTTAGCTGGATATGTCCGAGAGAAGGCCTCGCCACAGACTCATTTCATCTATACAGCGTTAGAAACATAGTATGCAATTATTCTGAAAAATATGCACTTTTTTCTTCTCTTTCAAGTAAAAAAAATAAATTCCCATGAATTAATTCTTCCAAAATATTGAATAACATCAATTTCCTTTGTTGAATTAGAAATTTTCTAAAATTGCCAGGAAATTGAACTAAAAAAGCATTTGTAAGGGCTGCATAGAGTGTCCATTGAATCGAAATAACCGGATAATTTACTGCCAATTTTTTTAAAACCTTTAGATTTATTTCCAATTTCCACGGGGAATTTATGCTATCCCCATTCGCTACGATTTTTTTTTTTTTTTTTTTCAATTGGATTGGCATTGTATCCATAGAATATAATATAAATAGATGGAGTATATTTTTGAAAAGTAAAAAAAATTTTAAAAAAAAGCTTATTGCTTGAAATTACATAATTTTTCTCTATTGATCAGATAATTAAAAGGAATATTTATCTTTTAATTATCTTCAAATGTCATTAGTTCAATTAAATAAATTGTTACAATTAATATTACACAGAGAAAAATGTTTTCTTAATTTAAGAATGTGCAGTCACTTAATTTAAGTGACTTGCCATTCTTAAATTAAGTGACTTTTCTCACTTAAATCAAGTAACTATTTCTTTCTTAATTTAAGAAAGTAAAAGTCACTTAAATTAAGTGACTTTTCTTACTTAAATCAAGTGACTTTTCTCACTTAGATTAAGTAACTATTTCTTTCTTAATTTAAGAAAGTAAAAGTCACTTAAATTAAGTGACTTTTCTCACTTAAATCAAGTGACTTTTCTCACTTAAATCAAGTGACTTTTCTCACTTAGATTAAGTAACTATTTCTTTCTTAATTTAAGAAAGTAAAAGTCACTTAAATTAATTGACTTTTCCCACTTAAATCAAGTGACTTTTTTATTCTTAATTTAAGAAAGTAAAACTCACTTAAATCAAGTGACTTTTCTTTCTTAATTTAAGTGACCTGCACATTCTTAAATTAAGAAAACATTTTTCTCTGTGTATATTACTTGAAAAGTATGAGAAAAAGTTTTCACAACGAGGATCAGACGAAAGCCCGGGGAGGGTTTGGACATTGGTATAAAGTAGAGGTGGGGTTAGGTAGCCCTCTAATCGATCGTGGCTGTCCACCCTTATCAGGGGTTGGAAACTCGTGTATATAGCTCCAGCGGTGGCTCTCACCCTGCTTAGCATGGCCGGCAAACCTTGCTCCGTCCGCCTATATCCCCTTCTCGCCCACCCACCCACCCACCCCTTCGGCCACCACTCTTCTTCTCTCTCTGTCTGTCTCTCGCTTCCTTTTTCACTATTCCCAGTCTTACTCTCACTACCGTTAGGTTTCTCCTTCCACCAACGACCCATAGCTCGAACTCAACTAGAGAGATGAAAAGGGAAGTAGAAGAGAGAGAGAGAGAGACAACTACTACAACCACCCCCGAAAACCGACCCTTAAAATAGGGGCAAGACCACGGCCATTGTTGCCAGATGCCCCGCGCATTTGCATTTTCCTCCAGATTCTTTGAAAAATAAATTTGCCTCTATAATCCATATTACCTCCTGTTATCTCTTGATATTTTTCAGTTTTATTATCTTTGCAGGATTCCTTGAATTTTCTATACATTGGTCATTAGAAATCTCTATTTTTTTTTCTATAGGCAAGAGTGGGGCAAAATGGGACGTTGTAATGAAACGGTTAGAGATGGATTTATTTCGATGATTCTTTGTCTTTATCTTTATTAAATTCCGGACTCCAGGTTTGAAAAGCCATCGGAGCCCATTAATCCATACATTCGCTGTTACAAATACAAAAATATAACTGTTGCAAAAATAGAATAAAAAATAGCTTGATGAGACAATAATATTTTAAAACAAAATATCATATAGATTATCTCATAATACATTCAATTGTAGTGACATTACAAACAATAGACAATAAAAGTATAAAAAGAAAAAAAAAACAGTAAATATAATTCTATGTGATTCTATTGAAAAGATGAGAGAATTTCAGCCGGAAAACAAGTGTCTGATGTATTTTTTTAGATTTTTTGGAAAATTCTATATTTTTCGGCATTTTTGAGGGGTAAAAGCTCTTCCTTCTTAGGTAATTTTCAGTTTTTTGCAGATATCTCTGGTTCTATTGGTTGTAACAATTCAGAGTTGGTCTCAAATGAAAGATGAGCTCATTTCCCATTGATTTATGGGGTTTTGAATTCGAAAATATCAATTTTTAGCATAGTTATCTGCCAAAAACTTTTTCACAAAACTGTTTCACAGATATGCCCATAAATACCTTGAAAATCGATATTTTCAAATTAAAAACCCTATGAATTGGTGGCAAATGATCTCACCTTTCACCTCCCATCGGAATTTTTACGCTACGACAAATAAAACCGAAGATATCCTCAAAAAACTGAAAATTTTCAAAAAAAGGAAGGTTCTCACCTCTCTAAAATGCTCAAAAAAGTCAAAATCGCTAAAAATTCAAAAAAAATAATTCCGGCACTTGTTTCCCATCCAAAATTTCCTCAGCATTCCAATGGAATCATCAAAAACAATCTACCGCCAATATTTCTATTAATTTCAAGAGTTTTTCATAATATTTGCCTAAAAATTTAGATGTGTCCATTTTGCCCCACCTTTTCCTATATACGAGATTTTCGATGAGTCTCAGATTAAATCTACAGGAAAAGTTTTCTCTTAAGTACCTTCATGTAGAGCCCGTTAAATTAGTCGATCTTATTACCGGAGCAAACATACTCGGCCCGGGGACTCCATCTGTATTTGAACATAGCCTGTTTATATGGTAGACGCGCGAAATCCGTATTTACGTAAGAGAACCAACGGAGATCTTCTATTGGCCTCTACTCCTCTGGACGACTGTATGGGTGGCAATAGTATACGTAGTATAAATATACAAATGGATACATAGGTACACATACGTAGAATTCGATATGTCTTACAACAGGATTGAGGTAGTACACCGCTTGTGAATTTATACTTTTACGGTATTCACCAGAGAATTAGAGAAAGAAATTCTCAGTAATATTTGTAGGAGGAAAAAAAAAAATATTTCACCCTTCTACATTCCAATTTTACACTGATATTCATGATGCACAGAGAAAAATGTTTTCTTAATTTAAGAATGTGCAGTCACTTAATTCAAGTGGCCTGCCATTCTTAAATTAAGTGACTTTCCTCACTTAAATCAAGTGACTTTTTCTTTCTTGATTTAAGAAAGTAAAATTCACTTAAATTAAGTGACTTTTCTCACTTAAATCAAGTGACTTTTTCTTTCTTAATTTAAGAAAGGAAAAATCACTTAAATTAAGTGGCTTTTCTCACTTAAATCAAGTGATTTTTCTCACTTAAATCAAGTAACTATTTCTTTCTTAATTTAAGAAAGTAAAATTCACTTAAATTAAGTGACTTTTACTTTCTTAATTTAAGAAAGTAAAAATCACTTAAATTAAGTGACTTTTCTCACTTAAATCAAGTGACTTTTTCTTTCTTAATTTAAGAAAGTAAAAATCACTTAAATTAAGTGACTTTTCTCACTTAAATCAAGTGACTTTTCCTTTCTTAATTTAAAAAAGTAAAACTCACTTAAATTAAGTGACTTTTCTCACTTGAATCAAGTGACTTTTTCTTTCTTAATTTAAGAAAGTAAAACTCGCTTAAATCAAGTGAGTTTTGTCACTTAAATCAAGTGACTTTTCTTTCTTAATTTAAGTGACCTGGACATTCTTAAATTAAGTAACTGCACATTCTTAAATTGAGAAAACATTTTTCTCTGTGTATATCTAGGGATAAACGAGCAAGTGTTATTCTTTGTTAATAGCAATTAATTGACAATAAATTGATTCTTACCCTCGAATGTACACGGTTTAGTTCATTAAAAGTTTATCGTTACTCGAACTCCACGAAATCTCTAAAGCTCTAGGAGTATTATCATGTTTGAGAAATATATTAAAGATGAATGAGAATCAATAGCATGAAGGGATTATTTAACATGATGAATATTTTCAAAGAGCAATTCGACCTAGATTTAAAGAAAAAATGAACAAATAGGAAATTTCAAAGATCCTTTATTCGCGGAATGAGTAAAAAAATTCACTGAAATCTCTCTCCTCCAATTGAATCACACTTTGTAATTTTCCGCGAATAGTATTCAAGCTGTTCATTCATTGTTCTTATCATCCAAACTACTCGTCTACTCTACTAGCCTAGTGTAACAGGGTCGGATTCACTCAAGGTATCTGCAACGAGTCGATAAGTCGAGAGTAGTGACATCTAGTTGAAGCTTAGAGGCAAATGAAGGTAGCATTGACAAGTTTGGAATGAGGAGTCGGTAATACAGGAATATTAGGGGAAACAAGGGTTGTCCAAAGGATTTTGCGAGGGGTACAGTACCCTGCTGTACAACAGGGAAGGGGACAATATATCATATCACCTCGCTCATGATGAAGTATAGTCAATTTGAAAAGCATGCAATAATGCTGGCGATATTCAAATTAATGGTAATGCAAGCCCGGGATGAAAAAATTTGAGTCTTTCGGTGGTCAAAAGACTCCTGTCCCGGTCTCTGACAGAGCCTCTATTCGCGCCATCCTGCATGAAAATTTATATATGTACACGCATATATGTAAAAATATAAAGAATGAATATGTCAAATATATTTCACATATATGCGCATATATGTGATATATAAATGACATATATGCATTTTATATTTTGGAAATGTCATTTTTTACCGCATTTATATATGTGCACATATAATCGATATATGGGTCATTTTATATGCTGCTTATTTTTTTTGTTAATTTGAATTATATGTCATGTATAAGTCACCTTGCTGTCTCTCCGAACGGGACACGTGTTTCTCCTACAGGGTCTCAGTCCCTGCTCAACGAACCAGAGTCCTTACTTGAGAGACTCACAGTCTCTCAAATAAAAACTCCTCCGGTCTTTCTTCGAGAGCCATCAGTCTTTCTATTTTTCAAAAAAATATTTATATTTATCCATATTTTTTTTTATTGAAAAATACATTAATCAATATTTTAGATGATAATAGATTGTTGAATGCGTGTCTTTTCTCCAAATGTCCAATATTTTGATTAATTTAAAAAAAATAGATAATATAAACATCAAAACTCAAATATATCCATTTTATCCTTATGTCCGTTTCACTCCACTTTCCGCTAATATTGAGAATTTTAATTAAAGTCAAATATGAAAAAAATAATAATAATTCCACGGTTTGCAAAAATTATAAAAATTGAAAACTTAAAATTTATTAAGTTGAATTTGAAAAAATGATTCATTCCTCGGTCTCGCTCATGAGGACTTATGTCTTTGCAAATCTTTATAAATCTACTGAGAGCCCAGTACACAGAGAAAAATGTTTTCTTAATTTAAGAATGTGCAGTCACTTAATTTAAGAAAGTAAAACTCACTTAAATTAAGTGAGTTTTCTCACTTAAAACAAGTGACTTTTTCTTTCTTAATTTAAGAAAGTAAAACTCACTTAAATTAAGTGACTTTTCTCACTTAAATTAAGTGACTTTTCTCACTTAAATCAAGTGACTTTTTCTTTCTTAATTTAAGAAACTAAAACTCACTTAAATTAAGTGACTTTCCTCACTTTAATCAAGTGACTTTTCTCACTTAAATCAAGTGACTTTTTCTTTCTTAATTTAAGAAAGTTAAACTCACTTAAATTAAGTGACTTTTCTCACTTAAAACAAGTGACTCTTTCTTTCTTAATTTAAGAAAGGAAAACTCACTCAAATCAAGTGACTTTTTTCACTTAAATCAAGTGACTTTTTCTTTCTTAATTTAAGGAACTAAAACTCACTTAAATTAAGTGACTTTCTTCACTTTAATCAAGTGACTTTTCTCACTCAAATCAAGTGACTTTTTCGTTCTTAAGTTAAGAAAGGAAAACTCACTTAAATCAAGTGACTTTTCTTTCTTAATTTAAGTGACCTGTGCTTTCTTAAATTAAGTGACTGCACATTTTTAAATTAAGAAAACGTTCTTCTCTGTGTAAAGATAGAAGTTCTTGCGAGAGAGACGCGAGAGACACTGTAGAGACAGTTGCGGGACTGGCGGGACACTCTAGAGACCGAAAAGTCCTTCTTGGAGTCTTCGAAGACCGTAAAAGACTCTCCAAAGACTCAAAAATTTTATCCCGGCAGTACACTGAGAAACAATGAGAGAATTGTACGATAGTTTACTAGTAAAGTCCAGAACCTGGTCTCAGACTGCATGCATCGTTAGAGAAATGTTAAACTACTCCTCACCACAGACATTTTGCATGTAAAACTTGTCTCCAGTAGCGGTTGTATATAGTATATCCATAGGGCTCACTGGTACGGATTAATTTGGCAAATTGATCGTTCTTCTATCCAGTCCGATAATTTTCGTCTACAAGTGTTGGGCACGTAGCTTCCACAACCATAGAAGGACCCATGAAACCTGTATCTTCCATGGTTTACCTGACGTTGGATCTTCCAACTATGTTGTTAACCAGGGCACTATATCCTTAGGCATTGCCCAAGATCTGGAGGATGGCTCACGTAATTGAATTAGTAGAGTCAGGATATTGCCTACTGCTGCGAGCAACCAATTGTTTTAAGTTGACATCTCCGGTACGTGGTGAAAATACGGACATTGAATTTGTACTAAACTATTGGGCTACGGTTATTGAGTTATTCTCCAATATATGAAGGGATAGAGAAAGATCTCTATATATATATATTGTAGATTATTTATATAATTTCCATGTGGATGATAATATTAGATACATTGGGGAATTTATGAGGGCGTTTCTAATTTTGTAGACGGAAATCATTCAATCTTGCTCGTAATATTATTTTATTTTATTCGCAGGATGAAAATTCGTTTGGGGAAGGAGAAGGAGATGAGGGGATCGAGTAGTTGGAAAAGGCCTCTTTCTCTCAATTTTCTCCACTAATGACCAAAGTTTTTCCGTGTCCGAGTCTCACTGTGTGGTATCATAAATTCAAAATGGCGGATGCTTTTGGGTTGAAAACAAAAGCCACTCAGGGCTCTCGCAGTGTGTAGTCGACAGGGGACGAAACGATGAGGGGGATGAATACCAACGGGGAAGGAGTATGAGGCGGGCAGCAGTGTGCAACCCTTTCGGAAGCAGTGAGGATAGCAAGATTAAAGGAGGGTAAATGGTGGTCGAAGCTAGAATCACCGAAAATGGCGGACCCAATTAAGACAATTCCATGTGGTTCTTACACAGAGAAAAATGTTTTCTTAATTTAATAATGTGCAGTCACTTAATTTAAGAGTGTGCAGGTCACTTAAATTAAGAAAGAAAAGTCACTTGATTTAAGTGAGAAAAGTTACTTAATTTAAGTGACTTTTACTTTCTTAAATTAAGAAAGAAAAAGTCACTTGATTTAAGTGAGAAAAGTCACTTGATTTAAGTGACTTTGACTTTCTTAAATTAAGAAAGAAATAGTTACTTGATTTAAGTGAGAAAAGTTACTTAATTTAAGTGTCTTTTACTTTCTTAAATTAAGAAAGAAATAGTTACTTGATTTAAGTGAGAAAAGTCACTTGATTTAAGTGAGAAAAGTCACTTGATTTAAGTGACTTTGACTTTCTTAAATTAAGAAAGAAATAGTTACTTGATTTAAGTGAGAAAAGTTACTTAATTTAAGTGTCTTTTACTTTCTTAAATTAAGAAAGAAATAGTTACTTGATTTAAGTGAGAAAAGTCACTTGATTTAAGTGAGGAAAGTCACTTAATTTAAGTGAGTTTTACTTTCTTAAATTAAGAAAGAAAAAGTCACTTGATTTAAGTGAGAAAAGTCACTTAATTTAAGTGACTTTTACTTTCTTAAATTAAGGAAGAAAAAGTCACTTGATTTAAGTGAGAAAAGTCACTTAATTTAAGTGACTTTTACTTTCTCAAATTAAGAAAGAAAAAGTCACTTGATTTAAGTGAGAAAGTCACTTAATTTAAGTGACTTTTACTTTCTTAAATTAAGAAAGAAATAGTTACTTGATTTAAGTGAGAAAAGTCACTTAATTTAAGAATGGCAGGTCACTTAAATTAAGTGACTGCACATTCTTAAATTAAGAAAACATTTTTCACTGTGTAAATGAATGAAAAAAAATACTCCAATTTTTTCAACAATTACATAGTCTATTGAACAGTCTTCCAATGACATTGAATAAAAAACTATTCTGCCGAGTATACTCAATGGTTTTTCATCATTATTCTTCACTTTCAAGTTTGCAGAAAATATATATTGTTACATAAAAGTAAACAATGTCCAATGGATAAAGGGAGATACTTAGAATTGTGTAATGAGCCGAAAATCGCGATTGTAGGAAAATAATGTTCAGTTTGTGAGAAAAAAATATTCCGCATTCAATACATCTTTTCGATATAAACAATAAAAAATGTAAACGTGATGGAGAGTAATCCTTACGAATCAATAAGGATTCTCGATAATTCAGGGAGAGAGGAAGAGAGATATTCGGGAATTATTCATCATGAATTCAATTAATTGTGAATCACAGATTTCAAGAGAATAATTCAGTTGCAATTCAATTTAACATATTCGAAGCAAGGATTTGGAAAAATATGCAATGGTACAAAGAATATTTTCAAAGTACTAATATAATTTATATCAGCATAGAGAAAGGTGGCGTAAAATGGACACAAGGTTTTTTCTGATGGTTCCATCGGAAAGATGAGAAAATTTCCCATGAAAATCATATGCCAGAAGTTATTTTTTTGAATTTTGAGAAAATTCAATTTTTTGTGCCAGATTTGAAGGAAAAAGCCTTCTGTTTTTGGAAAAATTTTAGTTTTTTGGGAATATCTCTGGTCCTATTGATCGTAGCAATCTGGGGTTGATCTTGAATGAAATGTGAGCTCATTTTCCATCGATTTATGGGGTTAAAAAGAAAATTAGCAATTTTTTCAAGTACTTATAGGGCAAAAACTGATTTTTCAGAAAATGACGTATAAATATTTGAAAAATTGATTTAAGAAAGAATTGAACCTCATAAATCGATGGGAAATGAGCTCACCTTTCATTTAAAATCAACCCCAGGTCGCTAGGACCAATAGAACCGGAGATATCGCCGAAAAAGTGAATTTTTTCGATCTTCAAAAGGGAAATTCCTTCAAAACTTGTCCAAAAAAGTGAATTTTTCAGAAAATTGAGAAAAAAAAATTTTGACATACATTTTCCGTCTAAAATTTCCTCAGCTTTTCAATGGCATCATTAAAAAATTTCCATCTCGAACCGTTCAATTGGAACGTCCATTTTACCCCACCTTGCCCTATTCATAAGAATCTCATTAATTCTCATCCCTTGATCTCACATTTGAATGTACATGAAAAACTGGATTTCAGGTGTATCAAACCAGGAGGGATGGTCCAGAACAGGAAATTCAAGGCAGGAGAGTTGACCCGCAGCATCACCTGAACCAATAGATCATATGCAGACAAAACGACAAGTGTAATATCTTTATTCATTCATCTATCATTTCATACAAAGCAATGCAATAAAAGAAAGGAAAAAAAAAAATAAAAATCAAGCATACTTGTAACGTCTGAACAGGCGAACTTTCGATTTAGCCGATCATCGATCCGTGATAATTTTTCACGTGTTTCGAATCAACGTAGATGTGTATGGTAGAATAGTCAGACTTACGCACGAGTGCTTATCGTCTCGAGTCAAGGTATCACGAAAAATCAGAAAGGACGAAGAAGCAGATGAAAGAAGAGAATAGAAAGAAAGAACGAATGTGGAATGTCGAATGGAAGTAGAACGAAAGAAGAAAAAATGAAAAAAAAAAACGTTAATAACATTTAACCCTTTCAGGAAAATATGAAGTATTAAATTATTTTTTTTTTCTGAATTTACGTCAATTCAGAGTTCGATTTCAGCATATTATGATATCTTGTATATTTGCAGAAGTAATAACGTTTGGTAGTAACAGGGATGGATGCGAATGGTAACGGGAACGAAGGAAGGGGAAGAGTAGGATAGAAGCAAGGGAGGGTGGTTGCGCGAGAGCAGGGTAGCTTGGCGACACTCAAGTCTGCTCGAGCTGTACAAGGGTCCATCTCGTAGCAACGCCCACGGGAACTCGAATCGATAGCGACGCATTACTCTGGAAACCATGAATTTTCCAACCATTTTTCGAATTTCATTTTTTTTTTTTTTTTAACCAATATAATCGATCACTTGCAATATTTTTAGCTGATGTTTCCGAACTTTTTGCACAATCGCTCTATCTCTCATTCTATATATCCTACTCGTAATATTCAGCTGAATGAAATTAAATTATATTGTTTATCATAACTGTGTCGCGGTCTAGTTATTTGCATGTCGATTTCGGATGCAAATTAAATTTCCTGGTTTTAAATCTGCTTTCAGTAAGAAAAAATATCATCCCACGTTCAAAGACAATGTAGGAATGACATTTGAATGAATAAACCAAATATTTTGATGTTTTGAGTGAGTGGAGAGGATTTTTAGGTATCAACAAGTAATTATACACATGGTGTTTGTCGATTATCTTTCATGATATTAAAACTATGTACACAGAGAAAAATGTTTTCTTAATTTAAGAATGTGCAGTCACTTAAATTAAGTGACTTTTCACATTTAGATCAAGTGACTTTTCTCACTTAAATCAAGTAACTTTTTCTTTCTTAATGTAAGAAAGTAAAAGTCACTTAAATTAAGTGACTTTTCACACTTAGATCAAGTGACTTTTCTCACTTAAATCAAAGAACTTTTTCTTTCTTAATGTAAGAAAGTAAAAGTCACTTAAATCAAGTTGCTTTTTTCACTTAAATCAAGTGACTTTTTCTTTTTTAATTTAAGAAAGTAAAGTCACTTAAATTAAGTGACTTTTCACACTTAGATCAAGTGACTTTTCTCACTTAAATCACGTGAGTTTTTCTTTCTTAATTTAAGAAAGTAAAAGTCACTTAAATTAAGTGACTTTTCACACTTAGATCAAGTGACTTTTCTCACTTGAATCAAGTGACTTTTTCTTTCTTAATTTAAAAAAGTAAAACTCACTTAAATCAAGTGAGTTTTCTCACTTAAATCAATTAACTTTTTCTTTCTTAATTTAAGAAAGTAAAAATCACTTAAATTAAGTGACTCTTCTCACTCAAATCAAGTGAGTTTTCTCACTTAAATCAAGTGACTTTACTTTCTTAATTTAAGTGACCTGCACATTCTTAAATTAAGTGACTACACATTCTTAAATTAAAAAAACATTTTTCTCTGTGTAATTTACATATCGTCATCTTTACAGAGAAACGGTAATTTCGGAGTAGTCACTCAATAACAATAATAATATTAATACCAGATTTTCATGAACCATTGCAAGTCAACCTTAATATTTCAAATGTATCTTTGTATACATCACTTATTGTTTATTCATATCCGAATAAAGTGAGTGAAAAAAAAGAGTATATCATCAGAATGATTACCACTGGACATTCGAATTTGTCTACATGGGCGATTGTGGTCAATCTACTTCTGATGGTTGTACTACTCGTTGATCCAGTTTACTGGCCGGTTTTCCATAGGTGAACTATGCCCCAGAAACTGCCTGGGGCTTGTCAACACACGGGGCGCGAGTTACTACGAAAAATGATAAATGCTTCTTGTCCACCAATGACATTGTGGCATCAACAAAAATTATATTGTGAAGCAAGATAAAATCTATTAATGAATTGTAGTCAATAAACTGCCTCAAGTTATCTCACTCGATTCAATTATTTATTATGGTAATTTATCAGAGCTCCATTTAATCCATTTAACTCTGTGGTATTTTATAATTTGTACTTTATTTGATTTTCTCAGTTTCGTTTTTTTTTCTCTTTTTCCAGTGGAGATGAAGAATGATAATGCAGTGGAAGGAGCGCCTGAGGTCTACTCACGAGTGCCGTGACTAACTTTTTCAAAAACCTGTTGCAAGTGGCGCGGAATAAATGGGCCAGCTCTACCAAAAAGTAGAGAAAAATAAATAATAAAAAGAAAAAAAAAAAGTCAACTACTATTCACTCCCTTTTTTCGTACGCAGTGTTGAAAATAAACTATTCTCCAACTTTTCGTGTTATTTATCTTCCCTTTTTTCTCATCTTCTTTAATGTATATCATTCTGTTTTACTCGTGTTGAATTTTATTGAAAAGTTTATTGCGTGTTACATGCGGATAGGGTACTTCAGGATTCATTCACATTATATAGAATACTATGACATGAGTATGAAATAAAAATCAAGACGAATTACTCGGGAAATATTTACATGAAAATGAGATTTTCTTCTGACACGAATTCAATCAAGTCTTGATCTCTTTTATGAATTTTTTTTTTCTAATTATCTATGATACAAGTATCATGTGTAGTGAATTAAAGAGAGAGAGAGAGAGAGAGAGAGAGAGAGAGAGAGAGAGAGAGAGAGAGAGAGAGAGAGAAAGCGCAATAAGAGAGAGAGAGAGAGAGAATAATTTAAATTACGCGCCAAAGAAAAGACCGATGACGAAATATTAAATTGATAATTACTCCACCTGCGAATCAACCAAAGGTTGAGGAGTGGGGATAAGGAGACCGATGAGTCGCTAACGACAGGATTTTTCCTTCTTCTGGCTTGGACCTTTGAGAAAGCGAGACCTTGACGACATCGCAGAGGCAAGTCGAGACAATTAACCGGGATCGTCAATTATTCTAATTTTGACACGAGGAGTCCACCGAAGCAAACGTCTCCAAAGGAAATTTTTGGAACAATCTGCACCACATATTGAAGACAAGCGAGATGAGTAAATTATCAAGAAAATATCCGGTCTTCGCGCATTAAATAATATCTTTCTCTCTATTTAAAAGTTTGATAATTTATGTCTGTTATTTTTGATTTAATTTTACGAACAATGTCGGTGATAATCCAATTTATATTTATTATTATAATTGCTTTATATATTCATATTTCTTTGATTAACATAAAAATCAACTCGTTTTCATGCTCACATTTTTCTTTTAATTAAGAAAAACCGCCTATACCGTTAATTTAGAAACAAAATTTAAAAAATCTGAAATAATAAAATAGAAAATATTACACATGGATGCAAGCAAGTACATGCTATACTTGATTGAAGTACCAGAAACTCGATTAAACTGTATTTCATCTGGATCTTGAGAGAAGACTTTTAATACTTGTATAACAATAACATGTAGAATGAAATTCTCAGTTCTTACCACAGAATTCCTAGACTTGGATTACAATTTGGTAGGTCCAAAGCAAAGGGTAGAGTAAAATGGCCGCCAGGCAGAGGAAGGGTACTTTTACTCGGCATGCAGTTCTCTGTGTGTGTGTGTGTACGAGGGTGGCCAAAGGGGCTGAAACCAGTGAGTGAAAGAGAGGAAGTAAAAGGAGAGAGAGAGAGAGTCATCAGCAGAGAACAAGTTTGAATCAGTGCGCGTGAAACAGAGAGATGATGGCTTGGTCGGTGGCGAGTAAAGGAAGAGTGTGGGGGATGAAGTACGGGAGAGTATCGCTGGATGGCTTGAAACAAGCACACAGAGAGAGAGAGAGTAAGAGTAAGAGGAAGAGAGAGATGCTAGCCACAACCCCTTAAGGGTTGAAGGCACCCTCACGCCACTACATCGGGGTCCGGTAGAAGCGCATGGTCTTCGTATACATCCCATTCCTCTCCTATCCTTTACTCCTTTATCCGTTTGCCGCAAGTTTAGTTCGTCTCACTCGCTTCCTCCCTCGACTTCAAACTCACCTCCTCTATTGAGAATATATATGTATATATATATATAGAATATGCGGCGACCACCCTTTACCCGAGAGCCCTGGCTCGGTCTCTTCCCTCTGCTGTCGCTGAACAACCTTTATATCTACAGCCACCGACCACCGACCATTCCCCCATATTCAAGAAGAGTACCTTGGTTACTCGCGAGTTCTAGGGACAGACATGGAGAGAGCATGCCAGAAGTCTGCAGGCATATATATATATATATATATGTATAAATGTACTTCATCTATACATCCCCAATGACGTTTCAATGTTGTATGTATATATATATGTATTTGTGAATATAGTATAAAGTAAAGTATTGGTAGATAGAGTGAGAACGAAAATGACGAGAGCAAAGCGAAGACGAGAGTGCAAGTTAGCCCCTTTTGGTACATAGAAAATGTAGAAGGAAGGAGGTGAAGGTGGTAGTAGAGGAAACCAAGAAAGATAGAGTTGGCCATGAAAAGATATAACTTGGAGGGATATGAAACGAGTGTGTAGATACGGTAGGGTGGACTTTGCGTAGTCTTTGGCCCTTTCTCCTGTTTTACTGCAAAAGCAAGGGTGGAATTTTGCGAGCCACGGACTAGCTTTAAAATACACAGCCAGTGCGAAATGCCAGGCGTGAATTAGAGACCAGTGTTTCTTGAGTATTTGCACGACTCCTTCGAAAGCACTACAGGCACTATTTGCTTGCACACTATGTGGCGAATAGACATGTGTATATACAGATATAAAACAACTATATAATGTGAAAGAGAATGGCATGCCACAGGAACACGTTATTTCGTAGATCCTCTTCAAAGTGGACCGAGTGGAATTTTTACGTACACTATAAGCTCCCTTGCTGTTTGCCCCTACCCCATCCAATCCACTACCTAACCCAAGAATTTCTCGTGTTACCAAAGCATTTGATGAGGCTCTCAAAAGTTTATAAAAGCTAAAAACACATTCCAACAGCATTTACGTGAAATTAAGAATATTTTAACATGAAAATTTATTTTTCTACATTCATTTTACAGACTAGAAAAAATGATTTTTGCATTATTAACAACGTGAACAACGATATTCCTATAAAACGGTTGGTAATATCATTTTTCTAATGATTCAATTGGAAAGCTGGGGGAATTCACAATGGAAAACGTGTTAGAAGCGATTTTTCTCAATTTCTCGAAAATTTGACTCTTTTTAACTTTCATGTCCCTTTAATGTGCGATTTTTTGTATTTTTTCACTTTTTTCCAGATATCTCTGGTTTCATTGGTTGTAGCGTAAAAATTTTGGATGGAGGTAATAAGTGAGATCATTTGCCATTGATTTACGCAAAGAAAAATGTTTTCTTAATTTAAGAATGTGAAGTCACTTAATTTAAGAATGGCAGGTCACTTAAATTAAGTGACTTTTCTCACTTAGATCAAGTGACTTTTCTCACTTAAATTAAGTAACTTTTTCTTTCTTAATTTAATGAAGTGAAACTCACTTAAATTAAGTGACTTTTTCTTTCTTAATTTAAGAAAGTGAAACTCACTTAAATTAAGTGACTTTTCTCACTTAAATCAAGTGACTTTTTCTTTCTTAATTTAAGAAAGTAAAAGTTACTTAAATTGAGTGACTTTTCTCGCTTAAATCAAGTGACTTTTTCTTTCTTAATTTAAGAAAGTGAAACTCACTTAAATTAAGTGACTTTTCTCGCTTAAATCAAGTGACTTTTTCTTTCTTAATTTAAGAAAGTAAAAGTTACTTAAATTAAGTGACTTTTCTCACTTAAATCAAGTGACTTTACTTTCTTAATTTAAGTGACCTGCACATTCTTAAATTAAGTGACTGCACATTCTTAAATTAAGAAAACATTTTTCTCTGTTTATGGTGTTTCAAAATAAAAAATATTGATTTTTGAGGTACTCATGATGTCAAAATGGATTTTCATGAAATAAATCATAAGTATCTTGAAAATCGATATTTTTTTTCCTAAACCACATAGATCCATGGCAAATGAACGCACTTTTCACTTCTATTTAGAATTTTCATGCTACGACCAATAGAACTGGTCCATTATGACCCAGAAAAAGACGAAATTATATAAAAGTCCCGAGAAATCCATAATGACATGTGCTTTCCACTGCAAATTTTTGCAGATTCTTAATGGAACCCTTGAAAAAAAAAATCAAAATTCAAAAAAAAAAATAATATTTTCGTTCTACTGCTAATCTCCATTTTACCCCACTTTTCTCCATTAGCAAATTGACACAGTAACTTTATTTTTCTAAATTTGACAGTATCCCAGTGTATGAAGAAGATATTCTAAGCATTCAGTAGCATAAAGTAGATAACTTGCTTTATCAGTAAAAAAAAATGAATAATTCTGTGAAAATTCGTTTTGATCCTGATGTGTACGACTAAATGCACAACCGAATGAGGTGATGATACGTCACCATAGTATTTTCTAATGTGCATGTGAATTAAATTATCGTGGGATATGTGAAATACTTGAGGCAATCCAATCAGTTATACCCGAGGGCATGTACAGACACATTCGTGTGTCACGTAAAGACTAGCTCTATATACTTGGCTATCCCATGTACCATGTAGTAGTAAATGTAGCCCGTAAATATTGGCAAAATATCTATATATTGTTGCGAGTCTTGCTTTTCATCAGATCAACTAACAGCCATACATTATCATCACCAGTAAACGTCTGAGGAGGCAGATGGGATTTCGAGACGGACAAATCATTGAAATCTAATAATCCTTCGATTTTCCTAGTTTTTTTTTCTCTCTCTCTCTCTCATATTATCAAGAGAAAAACTTGGCCAAGTTTTACTACTGGTTCAACTTTAAAACTTCACAGACTTTCAAGGTCTCTCTCAATTTGAAATTATATCCTTGAAAAGTTTTGAGGAATGTACTTTCCGTATTTTACTTTTTATTCAAGAACAAGATGAAGCGAGAGAAAGTTAAGAGGGAAAATAGTCTGTGTATAAGATGATTTCAAGGTGAATAAACCGCTAATTGAGCATTGATAAAAATTCACAGATTTATTGAATGACAATTTTCAATATGAATTGAGTCATTCGACTGTTTAAAGTTTCACAGAGAAGTGAATTTTTTTTGTAATCAGTGCAATTAGCTTATTTATCGAGGGGGGGGGGGGCTGGTTAGCAAGCGGAGAATCAGCTATGGTTTGCATTTGCAAACCATGGAATGTCTCTCGCTGGCGGTCGGTTCGGTCAATACCCACCGGACAAGATGGCCGACGCCCACTCCAACACGAACACAAAGTTACATTTATGTACTCAAATGTATAACCCACTACGGAGTGTACTTCCCTATCTACCTACCTATCCACCACCATCCTCCTCCTTCACCCATCCTTCTCCCTCACTCAGTTTTTGGTTCACTCACGTCAGATCCTCCATAGCTAACTCTGCTCTCAATGCTATAAAGATACCTTGTGGCCGGGAGGATGGCAGTCGCTACTTCTCTCCCTTTGTTAAATTCTATATAACCTTCTTGGCTGTTATTAGTATCTGCCGAGACAGCAAAGGAACCGACGAAAGCAACTAGATTCTCTGCGTATATGTCAACCAACTCTTGTGGCCTCTATTCCTCTTGGAGCTTTTATATTTTTGATGTATTCGAAGGAACTGAAGGGATACTGTTCATGGATATACTGCAATGAGACACCAACATTCTCATTGACTCTGAAATCAAGGAAATAATTAAATTATTATCAATGAAAAATAATTTTTCGCTTTGTTATTAGTATTTTTTCAATGATTAGGAAAAACTCAAGAATAAAAAAACTGAAAACAAAGAGGCATAGCTATGCCAATATGTTATTATTTTTTTCGCTAATATTGCGAAACAGGCCTTGTAAAGCCTATTGGAGCCATAATAATGAAATTACGGTAAAAATACCGTAATGTTACCGTATTGTGACGTAATTGGAAAAAACTACTTGTTTTCATGTAAAATTACCGTCAAAATTTTTTGATTTAACGATACCGTAATTTACTGTAATTTCCATCTATATAGATGATTCAAAAAAAAATTTCCATACTCAAAGAATTACTTTTCAAGTAGTCAATTATATGAGAGTTAGTATTGAAATTGTTTTTTTTTTTAATTAAATTTTTCAAAAGGACAATTATTTAATTTTGTTAATCATTCAATGAGAACAGTTACTCGATTTATTCATTTTTGCCTCCTCAGGATAATCATATTTTCATACATCAATATTTAGAATAATATGTTAGGAACATTAATGATAATAACAACAATTTTATAATTTTTCATTGGCTGTCATTGACTATAAAAAAAGTAAGACAAATGATGATCAGAAAGGCTGCGAATTGATTTAAAAAATTAATTCCGTAATTCATCTATATAGATGTAAATTTACCATTATGTCTCTAAAAATGATAATTACGGTAATTTACTTTGAAAATCAGTGTTTTTACCATTATTAAAGATTTTTCTCCGACCATTCTTTAAGTTATTAATTAGTAAGTTATCGGCCATCATGGTCACTCCCAAGGAATTTACAAATTTTAATTAACTTTTACTCATCAAATGCACCAACGTTTCGCCCATTCTGCGTGGACCTCATCAGGGTGCTTTATATATTTATTCTAGAATTATTAACAATATTATCAATCAATTTACAATCTTTTAAAATAAACGGTAAAATAACTGGATATAAAAATGTCTTCTTACAATTTCTCATTTGATTTTTGAACTTCTAATCATTAAATTCATCTCAACAAAACTTCATTAGTCTTTTAATCAGAATATGTCAAATACTAAATGATTCTTTAGGTTATGGCGCTTATAATTATGTACAAGTCTCAGTGTTTTTACCATTTTTGTTATTTATTGACCTTCGGTAAATTACGGTATTGAAACCGTAAAATTACCGTAAAATTACTGGTATTGTTACCTTTTTACATCTCTAGTGGAGATAAGCCCTTTTCACTCCAAATCGACGATATGATCCTGAGGGTGGACAACAGATAGCTGTATAGAGAACGTTCTGGATTGGTCAATTTAGTAGGGAGAACACGGTCCAGTGCGAACTATTGGTTGGGCGCACCCCTTACAGTCGACGAATACTGACCTCTTCAGTAAGGGATTCTATCTCACAATATATACATGGGGCATTCCACGCTATTTCGATCACTTCTCGGACTTTTTTTTTTGATTTTTTTCATTTTTTGATATGTTGTGGAGATGCTCAAGACAAGTCATTTCCCACAAGAAAAAAAAAAAAAAAAATTTTTTTGAAAATTTTACGACCATTTTCATTTTTGAAAAAACGCGGTTTTTGCCCATTTCTCTCCAGCTTTGGAGACTCGTATCTCGGTAACTATCGGTTATATTAAAAAAAAGAAGCAATACTTTTTTGTGGCAAAAGAGTACGGGAATTCATTAAAAAATTTCCATTTGTCTAAATGTAATATTTCTATTCATTATTAACAATTGAAATAAAAAAAATGATGGCAACTAGAGAATGCGTGCTCCTAAAAATCTAGAAAAAAAATATGTTACAGACTGATTTATTTCTGATTTTTTTGTAAATTTTGGTGAAACTTCCGTCGACCGTTCTCGAGATATCGATTTTTTTATGTTATTGCGTGATCGGCGGGCGCTATCGAAAGGCCATGCGCATGCGCACAACGGCTTTAGCTGCGAATCACGTGGTCACTGGCATGTCAGTTACTCAGCTTACGTGCCAGCGACCACGTGATTCACAGCTAGAGCCGTTGTGCGCATGCGCATGGCCTGTCGATAGCGCCCGCCGATCACGCAATAACATAAAAAAATCGATATCTCGAGAACGGTCGACGGAAGTTTCACCAAAATTTACAAGAAAATCAGAAATAAATTAGTCTGTAACATATTTTTTTTCTAGATTTTTAGGAGCACGCATTCTCTAGTTGCCATCATTTTTTTTATTTCAATTGTTAATAATAAATAGAAATATTACATTTAGACAAATGGAAATTTTTTAATGAATTCCCGTACTCTTTTGCCACAGAAAAGTATTGCTTCTTTTTTTTAATATAACCGATAGTTACCGAGATACGAGCCTCCAAAGCTGGAGAGAAATGGGCAAAAACCGCGTTTTTTCAAAAATGAAAATGGTCGTAAAATTTTCAAAAAATTTTTTTTTTTTTTTTTTCTTGTGGGAAATGACTTGTCTTGAGCATCTCCACAACATATCAAAAAATGAAAAAAATCAAAAAAAAAAGTCCGAGAAGTGATCGAAATAGCGTGGAATGCCCCACATATATGTAGCCTGAATAACGTGGTAATTCGTCGAATTATTTCCCGAATTTCTGATTAATTTATTCTGTAACTTTGACTTTTCCTCATAGGTGATAATGAGCTCTAATCTGTGTGCCAATTGTTTTCGGTCATGTTTACTTCCTTATCTGGCTTCTTAACAGGCCAAGTAATTCTGCATTCTAACAAACTTGCAAGTACATCTTATCCTTTACTTCCACTTGTATAATGTTAATTTTTTTTTGCATTTTACCTCTGATTAGGAATGCTGCTTGATAATAATGGAAAATTCGAGTTTCAGCTGCCAACGCGATGATTGTTTGGCTAGAATGATTTGTTAGTAGTACAAGGGATGATTCAATATGTTGTCACTGGGAAGGCGTGAATAGTTTGACGCATTTTCTCCTCAAAACAATTCCGACAGTTCGTTGGTTATAGCGTAATTTTGCTTCCGTACTATGGCACTTCTGTTTCTGACATGTAAATTAGTGTCCGCCATTGTGGTGACATCCCTACGAAAGCAGCAAGCATTCAAAACCGAATGGGCAATGCACAACAGATGCACTTGTATTAAAGTACATAATCATTTGTGGCACAGCATATGACTCGAGTCATGTGCTGTTCTGACGCTGATAAAAAGAACATAGTTTCATCATGGTTTTTTGCTTTTTTTTTTTTTTTGGAGAAGCCGAAGGCATTTCAGTAATTTCCAAGTAAAATAGACTTCGACATGATTTTCGTTTTGTCTTTCTGTATATATAGCTCTATCTGTTAACTAGAAGTACGTCTGAAGCCACTTGACGGATGAATGTGCCGCACAGAACAATAGATACCGGCCAAAAATTAACCAGCATTGTCCTAACTTTGAGACGTGGTGCATTGGGATATACTATATAGATTAATTATCCAGCCTTGTCCTTCTCCACCTACTCCTACGTGTATATTCAACCGAGCGAGACAGCCAAATTACCGGAGACACGAATTGTTCTGCCATCTATTTACTCTGAATAATACAGTGGCAAAAAGGAGGAAAAATAATAAAAATCATATCCATACATTCGATGGACCCATGCCTGCAGGCTCATCCAATTCAATGTAAATAACAACGCATTTGATAGATATGCCCATGTAGACATATATAGTATATAGCTCCTGATGAATTACTCGCAATAAAGCACAGTTGCATTTTTTTAATTAAGGTTTTGTTTGACATTTCCACTCATCTTTTTTCCCGTTTTTTTTTTTTTTTTTTCATTTCCTCTTACTCGTACAAAAGATTATGAGGGGTGATAAAAATGCATGTGATAATTAAAAGTATGATTCCCCTGAGGCTTCTGCTGTTGCGTATGTCAATTCTCGCATTGCTTCAGGTATAGGAGAGAGTGGGGCAAAATGGACACTGCAATGAAACGGTTGGAGATGAATTTTTTTTGATAATTCTACTGAAAAGCTGAGGAAATTTTAACTGGAAAACAAGTTTCAGATGTATTTTTTTCGTTTTTTTTTTGAAAATTCGATATTTTTCGGCATCTTTGAGGGGTAAAAGTCTTTCCTTTTTTGAAAATTTTCAGGTTTTTGCAAATATCTCGGGTTCTATTGATCGTAGCAATTCGGGGTTGGTTTTAAATGAAAGGTGAGCTCATTTTCCATCGATTTATGGGGTTTTGAATTTGAAAATATCAATTTTTGGGATAGTTATAGGCCGAAAACTGTTTCACAAAACTGTTTCACGAAAATACCCATAAATACCTTAAAAATCGATATTTTCAAATTGAAAACCCTATGAATCGATGGCTACACAGAGAAAAATGTTTTCTTCATTTAAGAATGTGCAGTCACTTAATTTAAGTGATCTGCCATTCTTAAATTAAGTGATTTTTCTCACTTAAATCAAGTGACTTTTTCTTTCTTAATTTAAGAAATTAAAACTCACTTAAATTAAGTGACTTTTCTCACTTAAATCAAGTGACTTTTTCTTTCTTAATTTAAGAAATTAAAACTCACTTAAATTGAGTGACTTTTCTCACTTAAATCAAGTGACTTTTTCTTTCTTAATTTAAGAAAGTAAAACTCACTTAAATCAAGTGAGTTTTCTCACTTAAATGAAGTTATTTTTCTTTCTTAATTTAAGTGACCTGCACGTTCTTAAATTAAGTGACTGCACATTCTTAAATTAAGAAAACATTTTTCTCTGTGTAATGATCTCACCTTTCATCTCCCATCGGAATTTCTACCCTACGACAAATAAAACCGAAGATATCCTCAAAAAACTGAAAATTAAAAAAAAAAAGAAAGGGTTTTTATGAAGCGATATCGCTGTTGTTATTTCACGCCACTTGGATGCGACATCTCTTCAATAAATTTGCTCGTCAGATAGCGATGAAAAATAATTGTTATTATTATGGAAAAAGGTTGCCACGGCTCGGGATCGAACCTTTTGGTTTCCAGTTAGGTACTTTGCCACTGAGCTATTTTTTTTTTATATCAACAGTTTTTATGTCACTGAGCTATCCGACCAGCTGATAATTTCGGTTTCTTGATCTTCTCTATTACAGTGATCGGCAAAAAAATATCTATCTATTTTCATTATCTAATTTTTCTGAAAAATTAGTAATTAATCGGGAGAAATTCCTAATTTTTTTGGAAAAATTAGTAATGAGTCGAGAAAAATTCCTAATTTTTCTGAAAAATTAATAATTAGTCGAGAAAAATTCCTAATTTTTCGGAAAAATTAGTAATTAGCCGGAAAAAGTCCTTAATTTTTTCGGAAAATCAGTAATGCTTCTGAAAAATGAGTAGTTAACCGACAAAAACTACTGATTTTTCAGAAAAATGAGTGATGCTTATCGGCTAATTACTAATTTTTCGAAATAATTCATAATTAGTCGCCAAAAATTACGAGTTCCTTTCAAAATATATTCCAAATATTATTATTCCAAATATCATTTATTATTCCATTTGTTAATTGCTACTTTTTGCAATACTAGTATTACATTTCATCACAACTCCTCGTTCAAAATTTGTGTCTGTTAATCTATAAAATTACTAATTTTGAGAAATTTTTGAAAACAACAAGTAATTTTTCTCACTAATTACTAATTTTTAAGAGTAATTAGTAATATTTCCTCGCTAATTACTAATTCTTTAGGAAAATTAATATTTTTTCTTGGCTAATTACTAATTTTTATGAAAAATCAGTAATATAATCGAAATCGTTGACGAAAAAAAACGATGATGCCGATCACTGCTCTATTGTAGCGTTCGCTACATTTACCCCTCTAAAATGCTCAAAAACGTCAAAATTTAAGAAATCCAATTCCGCCACTTGTTTCCCGTCTAAAATTTCCTCAACTTTCCAATGAAATCATCAAAAACAATCCACCGCCGATATTTCTACTGATTTCAAGAGTTTTACATAATATTTGCCTCAAAATTTAGATGTGTCCATTTTACCCCTCATGTCTATTTTGTCCCATTTTCCCCTACATCGATGTGTCTAGCCTCGTAACTGGTCCCAGTTTCGTCTGAAACCCCATACAGGGGTGACCAAATTTTATATGTCGACACGAGGGGGCCACGAAGCTTATTATTATGAAACGTAGAAACGAACGTACCCCCTCGACCGACTGATTTGGGGGCACAGGATGACAAGCTTCATGATTCTTCCACCGATGGCGTTACTAATTTATTTCCACGAAAATTAGAAAGATTCGGGGAATGAGGAATTGGAATTCAAAAGGAAAATTTCAAAACTCATTACTTAGAAACAATTGTCATTTATTTTAATTCGCACAAGACATACAACGTATCCTTTTTTTTTTTCTCCTTTTTTTATAATTAAAATTGTTTGGAAAAAAAAGCGCCAGTCGTACATTTTATCAGGTCATCTAATAATTTGCATTCCCGATTATGAAGACGTAATTACTCATTAACAGAGTTTCTATATTCTTTTAATATCGATTCAGAATTAAAATTACAGTAGTTATTTATTATGCCTTAGTCATTATTATTATTGGTATTATTTCACTTATTTATAATAATCAAGTATCTGGGCTTAAATAATCCTAGATTTTAGACTTAATTTCGAATTTAATTACCCTGAACTTAGACCTAATTCAATTCACTAATTTTCGATTATTTTCCGTACTTTTTTTTTTTTCCTTCTACAAACTGGTTTGTTCATCTTTAATTCATCTGGCCTTTCTTCTCTTTTGTTTTATAATTCAAACTATATCTAACATTCGTACATTTTATTCGTCCCTCTTCGTTTCCTTCTTTATTTAGTTCACTATTATACACGAATTATGTTTTTTTTTCTTTTTTTTTTTCAAATTTTTATATTCTAATTTAGTCTTTGCAAAGACTCTACTACTGTTTCATTCATTTTTAATTCTTTTTGTGGGAATATTTTCTATTGTTTTACCCTGTGTTTAAAAAACGTCGTTATATTCCTGGAATAACGTGACCCCAAACGTTTTTTATGTAATGTGAAAGATTTAAATGGATTATTGAACAAAAAAAAATCATGGAATTAACATTTTTCACATTAGAAAATGTTGAAGATAAGCAAATAACTGTTGTTGTAATAATTTTTAAGTACTGCATTTTTTTTTTTTTTTTTTTTTAGGAATGAAACTCATCCACTCGCATTTTTATGATTCGAAGATGCTGCAAAAGAAATTTGTCTCGTGTAAAGGAGTTCAGGTTTAGGGGATGAGGAATGGATATGGATGTCTGTTAATGTAATAAAACGAAAACTCTTTTTCTTTGAAAGAAATAACACAAATTATATTCGTGACAATTTCATTTCCACAAGTTTATTAATTGTTTTTTTTTTCTCTCTCGAATACACACTGGAAATGTTAGAATCAAGGAAGAATGAAATAAACTGACTTATTCATGAAAAAGAAGTGAAAAATTATGGAAATTATTTTCAGATACAATGACACGTGTTCTAGACAAATATTAAAAACTTGTTGGTAATATGTGTATTTTTCAAGTTTTTTAATTCTTCTTTTTTTCTTTTTCTTCTTCTTCTTCTATTAATAAGCTCAAATATACGATTGATCGTTAATTATGTAATTAAAAACAAGATTCATGCTCTTATGAACATGTGCTTGCTCTCATTTCACGTGTTTTCATGTGCTTCGGGCAGTGCTATTATGTACAAGTACATGATCCAGCTACCATAAATAGGGTATGTACGTATTTTTTTTCGAATTATGTAACAAATCCCCATCCTCCTGAACTTCATAACAAGATTTTTCGTATGTGTAGTAATTCTTGTATGTGCGAGTGTCTTGTTCTCTTGTTTTTCCTATTTTTTTTTCTTCTTTTTCCACTTTTTTTTTTTTTTTATATATATTTTTCATTATTTCTTTATCTAAAACCATTCATGTCTAACATCGAAAAAACTATCTGATATGAGTGTTTTTTTTAATTTATTTAATTAAATTCCATTTTTGTATTTACTTTCTCATTCTATTCACTCAAATAATTCCAATTGTTCATCTCTCAAAATCACACTTGCACGGAAATCAATTATCAACTTATTGCCTACGTTAAGTTTTTTTTTTTTTTTCATTTAGGAACAGTTCTCATCGAAAACGTTTACAACGAGGGAAAAAAGAACACGATACCCTATTTTTTTATAATTAAAAGAGAAACAAAGAAATCAGTGGAAGAAAACGATTAAATTCTCTCGCAAGTACTTCAGTCTTCGACAAAAAAATAAAAAAACGAAAAATCCAGTCTCCCTCAAAAAAATATGTCGACTCTTTTATTCTTCTTTTTCTTTTTTTCTAGGATTGAAGGAATCTATCCTTAATTCCACAAATCAGGATGAAAATGAATTATTTTTACCTGTACTTGGTACAGTTAGGGGAAGGTGGGGTAAAATGGACACTCCAATTGAACGATTCGAGATAGAAATTTTCTGATGATTTCATTGGAAAGCTGAGGAAATTTTAGGCGGAAAACATGTATCAAAATTTTTTTTCTCAATTTTTTTAAAAATTGACTTTTTTGGTCGAGTTTTGAAGGGGTTTCCCTTTTGAAAATCGGAAAAATTCATTTTCTCGGCGATATCTTGGGTTCTGTTGATCGTAGCGACCTGGGATTGATCTCAAATGAAAAATGAGCTCATTTCCCATTGATTTATGAGGTTCAAATTTTTTTTAAATCAATTTTTCAAATATTTATAGGTCATTTTTTGAAAATCAGTTTTTGCGCTATGAACACTTGAAAAAATGATAGTATTCACTTTTCAACCCTATAAATCGATGGGAAATGAGCTCACCTTCCATTTAAAATCAACCCCAGGCTGCTACGATCAATAAAACCAAAGATATTCCCGAAAAAGTGAAATTTTTCGAAAAAAACGAGGCTTTCACCTTCAAATGTTGCGCGAAAAATGAAATTCTTTAGAAATTCAAAAAAATAACTTTTGATATATGATTTTCATGGGAATTTTCCTCATCTTTTGAATGGAATCATCAGAAAAAATCTATCCCCAATATTTCTATCCATTACGAGTAATTTTTATAACATATTTTACCCCACCTTCTAATATCCACATGAATTACCGAAATATTTCCAATAAATTCAATAGATTTTGATAGCTTGAAATTCATTTGATAATAAAAAAATCACAAAGAAAATACGTGTATTTTCAATCCCATGAAAATTTTTTCACAGACAAGTCACTACATTACTACTTTATTGTATTGAAATGTCTTGAGCCAGTAATTATTCCACTTTTCTTTTTTTTTTTTTCAATAAATAAAAAGGGGGTGGGGGAACGATAAACATAAACAACTTTGGCATCCTCTTTAACTTCTCAGAAAACAATAGTTTTTTTTTCACCTCTTCTTTGCTTTTTCGATTTCTTTTTTTTTTATCATTATTTTCAGTTTTTCCTTTTTTTTTTTTTTTTTCTTGCAAATAAAATGAATTTTCACGTTGCAAGTTGAATACAGTCACACTGACTTGCATCCATAATTTCTCATAACGATATAACACTAGAATAATAGCAATGATAATAATAATAATAATAATAATAGCCCATAAAGTCAAATACACAACTAATAAACATAATATACTAATAATAAAAAGAGCAATAATGAATGAATAATAATAATAATAATAAAATAATGAGAATAATAAAAATAGTAATAATATTAATAATTATATTACATTTTACACAAGTACAAGTTAAATTTTCGTACGGGCACTTTTGAATTTACAAAACAGAAATAAGGAAAAAGAAAATGCATTTTTTTTTCTTTCATTTTACACCCAATAGATTTCATACTCATTGTCAGTATATATCGTGATGTTTCAATTCTTTGCTCACAATATATTACGTTATTACAATATATATTAATAAATAAATAATCTTCAATGCAATAATAAAGGTTTCCTATTTTTTTCGTGTAATTTTTTAAAATTTAAATTCCTATTTATATATTTATATCTTTATTTATACCTTCATATTTATATATTTATATATATAGATATTATTTAATCTTTATTTATAGTAGATATTTATATTCACATGTATACGTTGTAATTTTGAATTATTTATAATTATTTATATGAATTATATATTTGAATTTTGCTTTGTTTAAAGATGTTGCTGGGATTTCCCAGTGGTAACCATCAGTTTCCTTTTTTTTTCTCTCTCTCTTTCTCTCATTTTCTCTTTTCACTAGTCAGTTGTTGAATTTACGTGAATTATCGTGAGAGAAAATCCTTAATGGAGGCAAAATTTTGGAGCAATTATTCAGGTGTCATCCTGATTTGCTATATCAGTCCCAGTTGCAATAGATTTTTTTTTTTTTTGCAATTTTCAATGCAATCTGGTGTTGATTTGTTCAATAAACTGGGTAGGGCGGCCTGTGCGGCCACAGTGGTGGCATGGGCTGCTATAGGCTGCCATTCCAAGATCAAGTATCCTTAGTACTGAGTGAAGAATCTTCATCTTGACTACCAGGATAAGATAAACCCATTTTGGGTCCTTGTTGTACAACAACAACACATTTTCTCATGTGTTTTTCCAATGTACTTGGTACAGAAAATGGCATTTCACAGAAACGACATTTATATGTATCTTTACCATGTCTACCATGTGTTTTCATGTGTCTCGTTAATTTTGAACTTTGTGCACATGCATAAGAACACAATTCACACTTGTATGGTTTTTCACCGGTATGTGAACGTCTATGAACCGTTAAATTCGAGCAATTTTTAAATACTTTACCGCAAAATTCACATGTATCATTTCTACCACTACGTTCTTTTTTTAATAATGGACTTGGTAAACCTTGCAATGCTAGACTAGATGTTGTAGCTTTTGTTACTTTACGAAATTCATTAGTCTCAAGATAATGAGGATTTGGTAACCATAAACCACTAAAATCCGGTCCAGTTCTTGGAAATCCCTGGCCAGAAAATATATTTGCCGTTGATGATGAGTTAAAATTTGTTGGTGATAATGCACTGTCTTTCTCTTTGTTGTTGTTCAGTGAGTTTGCAAGACTTGATGGAGATTCTGTTTTAATCAAACCACCACGATGATTCTCTTGGAGTGCTTGTCGATAAGCCTCTGAGTACTGGGCTATGTTATTAAGACCAAACTTCTCCATAAGGTCACCAACTAAGCTGGGTTTTGATTCAGCTCGTCCACTACATTCTTCATTACTCTGTCCCTGTGTTGTACTCAAATCCTCTGGTGTATTTTCTTCAGTATCTTCACGTAATTTTGCCTCATTCTCATCAGCCTCATCCAAATCCATATTCTCATCGCAACTTGAGCCATCATCAGGCACTGTTTCAACACTACCTTGTGGACTAGCAGCAGTCAATGATTCCTGATGTTCTTTTCTCATGTGTTTACGTAATTCACTGTAATTCGAAAGCTCAACTTCACATACCTCACATCGAGCGATAGCCGAGCCATCCTGATTATCTTGAAATTGTCGCTCTTTCTCCTGATGACTTCTACGATGAACAATGAGATTCGATTGAAATCGAAATTTCTTATCACATATCTCACACGTGTAAACAGTCTCTGTTGAATCTGTCATTATTGGTGTTGAAATTACTGGTGGACTTGCTTTGTCACTGTCTGTTGAATTGTTATTATTATGATGGCCAAGAGGACTTTGAGTATAGCATGGTGGTGAATTTTCTTTTTGTGAATGACCGTGGGTCATTAAATTTGTTGGATTTGTGGTTGCTGGACTAGGAGATACGTCAGTGGTACGATGCTGTGGCTGCTGAGGCTGAGATTGCTGTTGCTGTTGTTGTTGTTGTTGTTGCAATGGTAATACTGATGATGTATTAGTAGGTGGCGGGAACCCATCCTTAGGCGTCGCGCCTAAGGTGGGGTTAGCGAGACTCCTTAGGCGCGCCGAATAAAAATCCAGATTCGCTTCAAGTTGTGGTGGATGTCCTTGACTTGATAATCCACGTCCATGTGATAATTCAGTTAAATTTGCTAAATTTCGAGCATTGTTCAATGAGTCAAGGGAACTTCTAACAAGTGGATCACCTAAATTTAATCCATCCATACCTCTGAGTGGATCACCGAGATTTTGTAGATTTCTCGTTGCTGTTTGTAAATCCTGAAGACCACGATAACCAGCCAATGGATTTAATGCCAAAAAATCAGGCCTAAACATTGGTGGAAAACTTCTTTCTAAATGCTGTGGTAGTCTTAAAAAACTATGTAATGGATCAGCAACTAGTGATGCTGATGATTGCAATTGTTGACGTCCACTACTTCCACTTGTATTTGTACCACCAGATGAATTACCAGCTGATGAGCTGCCTGTTGATTTACCACTTAAATTCAAATGATTTGGCGGGCTCAAATGATGTGCATGACTTGGTGTTGGTGTTGGTGGACTTGGTGCTGGTGTAGTTGATGATGAATTTGCTGATGAATTCGTTGAACCATACAATCTAACACCGTGTGCACTCTGTGCATGCTGTATCAATTCCCAGGCTGAATTTAAACGACGAGAACATTGTGAACAAGGCAGACATCTTGGCTCTGTAACACAATTGTAAAAGAGAAAAAAAATAATTAAATTAACATACAATTACATTGTTCTTATATGTATCAATAGTACAGGAGGAAATTATTGTGGACAATACATTGGAAAATATCCCCTTTCAATACATCTGTTATCATCTCCCCCTTAATTTTTTTCAATTGAAAATTGTCCTCTGTCAATTTAATTTGGAATTCAAACGGCACGCCTGTGTCAAATTGCAGTTGTAGAACGAGAATATCATCTCGTATGGAAGATAGAAAAAAAGCACAAGAAGAACGAGAGAATAGAGGAAAAAGATGAAAAACCTAGAGGGTGAGCTTAAAAATAATATCTTGGATAATTCTCATGGTGGATTGAGAGGAGGGGTAACTCGTGAAACTGACCCTTAACGACTTTTCGTGCTTTCTTTCTAGTACGAGCGATATGGCTTGTGAGAGTGGAAGATAGCCAGGGGGAGGAAAAAAATATAGAATAGCCAAGTGAGAGCGGGGTCGGACGGGTTTTGAATTTCAATGTTTTTAATCCTGGAATATCAGATTTTCAGCCATTTTTCACGCCCCAAGATCATGACACCATGGCTTGGTCGAACAACGTACAATCAGGCACCCACTCACTCCAAATGTGTTGAAAGAAACGTGTAGCATGTGCGTTAGGACCACGGGGTGTCCACAATCGTTTTTTTTTCCTTTTTATTTCTCTTTTCATTTAAATTCAACTACCCACAGTGGTGGAGAATTTTCGGTCCAGCATGTGTAAGTAACTACTCTCATGACACAATTTTTCATATATTTTACATTAGTTGTCAGATACACAGAGAAAAATGTTTTCTTAATTTAAGAATGTGCAGTCACTTAATTTAAGAATGTGCAGGTCACTTAAATTGAGAAAGTAAAGTCACTTGATTTAAGTGAGAAAAGTCACTTAATTTAAGTGAGTTTCACTTTCTTAAATTAAGAAAGAAAAAGTCACTTGATTTAAGTGAAAAAAGTCACTTGATTTAAGTGACTTTTACTTTCTTGAATTAAGAAAGAAAAAGTTACTTGATTTAAGTGAAAAAAGTCACTTGATCTAAGTGAGAAAACTCATTTGATTCAAGTGAGTTTTACTTTCTTAAGTTAAGAAAGAAAAAGTCACTTGATTTAAGTGAGAAAAGTCACTTAATTTAAGTGAGTTTCACTTTCTTAAATTAAGAAAGAAAAAGTCACTTAATTTAAGTGTGTTTCACATTATTAAATTAAGAAAGAAAGAGTCACTTGATTTAAGTGAGAAAAGTCACTTGATCTAAGTGAGAAAACTCATTTGATTCAAGTGAGTTTTACTTTCTTAAGTTAAGAAAGAAAAAGTCACTTGATTTAAGTGAGAAAAGTCACTTAATTTAAGTGAGTTTCACTTTCTTAAATTAAGAAAGAAAAAGTCAGTTAATTTAAGTGAGAAAAGTCACTTAATTTAAGTGAGTTTCACTTTATTAAATTAAGAAAGAAAGAATCACTTGATTTAAGTGAGAAAAGTCACTTAATTCAAGTGACTTTTACTTTCTTAAATTAAGAAAGAAAAAGTTACTTGATTTAAGTGAAAAAAAGTCACTTGATCTAAGTGAGAAAAGTCACTTAATTTAAGTGACCTGCCATTCTTAAATTAAGTGACTGCACATTCTTAAATCAAGAAAACATTTTTCTCTGTGTAAATGGAAAAGATGAAAGACAAAGTGATAGATGAGAGTAATAATTTTTCAGGAGTGCATAAAATGACACTGCACTAATTTCCAATAATGAAAAATAAATGTGAAATAAATATTCATGCATTTTGTTTGCTCTATTTTCACTTGCAATTTTTTTTTTTTTGCTGTTTTCAAAGTATTTCATTGAAAGTGACAAAAGAAATGAGAAAGGAAAACGATGAAGATGAGAAAGCGAGTAAAGGAGGACCTTTGCTGTCTTGAATTAGAGATTCTTTAAAATACATTGCAATAAAGGATACGAAGAAAGTTGGAAAAAAAAAGAAAAGGAGGGGGCAAAAAAAATAAGAACTGAACGAAGAGTATAGTAGTGAAAAGAGTGAGAAAATAAAGCAGTTCTAATTGAGATGGGTTTCTTGCCTCAGCCCTCTTCAGACTTATCGAGTAATCTTTGTATTCAACGAACAAAACTCGGCAAGAGTTTGGCTCTGAAGTCTTAGATTAACACAAATCACAGTTGAATTCATCACATTGTTGAAAAATGACCTCTCCTGAGATTAATCATACTAGATAAATTTAAAAGTATCTGAGAAATGGAAAAAAAGGTGTTTTATACTATGGAATTTACTCGAAATGGATGGAAATATTGGAGATAGGTTTTTTCTGATGATTCCATTGAAAAGATGAGGAAATTTCCCATGAAAATTATATATCAGAAGTTATTTTTTGGAATTTTTCAAAAAAATTCATTTTTCGCGCAACATTTGATGGTGAAAGCCTTCTGTTTTTGAAAAATTTCACTTTTTCGGGAATATCTTTGGTTCTATTGATCTCAGCGAACTGGGGTTGGTTTCAATGAAAGGTGAGCTCATTTCCCATCTATTTATGGGGTTAAAAAGAGAATAATATCAATTTTTCAAGTACTTATAGGGCAAAAACTGATTTTCAAAAAAGGACCTGTAAATATTCGAAAAATTGATTTTAAAAAGAATTTGAACCTCATAAATTGATGAGAAATGAGCTCATCTTTCATTTGAGACCAATACCAGGTTGCTACGACCAACAGAACCCGCGATATCGCCCAAAAAGTCAATTTTTCTAAAAATTGAAGGAAAAAAATATTTGATACATCCTTTTCACCTAAAATTTCCTCAGTTTTCTAATGGAATCATTAGAAAATCTCAATTTCGAACCGTTAAATTGAAATTTCCATTTTATCCCACCTTCCTCCATTGAAATATATTGTTTTGTCAACAGCATCCATATGTTTCATGAAAATATAATTTATAGAGATGAGAATTTTAGGGAGGAAGTTGTAGATATCCTCAAGCTGAACGTTCCTTGGAGACAGAAAAGGAAAATAGAGTGGACGAACGAAGCTGTTAAAAGAGAGGGCTTGCGGAAGAGATTGTTGAAGCCAAGTAGAGGAGATAAGCAAGTGCTTCGGTATAATAAAGGTGTATCGATTCTTGGGGGCAGCGTCTTTCATATGCAAACTTCGCGGGTGGCTATCCCTCAGGATTATAATTTTTTTTCGTTTTTCATATTCTCTTTACATTCACAAGGTCTTTTTTTTTCATGCAAGTGAATACTATTTTAACGATTTGCGAAAAGCGCAATAATATGAGGCAATTAGAATACAGTCGAGTACAATTTTTCAACATTCTCATGTTCTTTCCCTTTTCCATTTGTTTCGTTTTATCCATGCATGTGGACTGTGTATCGGGCAATTTTACCTATAAATTGCCGGAGAAATTAGCTGGAATGAAACGTAAGAACTTTAGGGTAAATCGTTTGGAATGGCATTGTTTAACCACTGAAAGCCATAGCTCTGGTCATCCCTTGGATACTTTTCTCAAATTCACCACTTAGCTTTTCAATCTATTCACGGTAGACTTGTTCCTCTCTGCAAGAAAACTACGTGTCTCCTATACACGTTTTTTGATTTCGAATGGAAGCTTTGTTTTCGCAATTTTTTTTGGAAATGCCAATTTTCATTGGAAACGACTCAAAATGATGGAAAACGTCGAGAAATCATAATGAGAAAAAAAGTAGACATGTATGTATGTGTGTCGGTATGTACGACTTTACGACTCTCTATTACTCGAGAACGGTGAGAGATAAAAATCTAAAATTTCGGCAAGATATCAGTTTTGATGAAGTGTATGTCCCATAAAAATAGCAGCAAGATCGGTTCAATGGTTTTTGAGATATAGCAATTTTTTAAAAATCGTATGTTTCAAAATTTCTCAATTTGCGTGAGACGAATACCGTTCAAAATTTTACTCAAGATTCGCAACCATAATATCTAACTTTTAGCGAATTTTCATGAATTTAATCTCATTATTCTATTAGTTATTAATTTTTTTGTGCTTTTTTTTTCAAAAACTCGGTTTTACGACGATAGCTCAATGAATAATTGACTTAAAGACTTCAAATTTTTTCTGTATATGTAGTTTCTGATGAAGATGGTTGGGATTGAATCTGAGGCATATCGGCTGAACGATTCTCGAGATATTTTGAATTGAAGTTTTTCCGAAAATCGGCTGTATCTTCCAAACTTCTCATCCGATTTCATCGGGACGAAGCTCAAAAGATTCGTGTTTATGAGCTGAACAAACCCTCAATTTTTCGAATTTTTAGATGAAGTTGTCCGTTTATTACATTGAAAAATGTATTTTTTTCTCAATATTTCAAAAAAAAAATCCAAAAAATGCTATTTTTCTCGATTTTTTTGAATGGACACCCCTATTTTTTATTTTGTTTTCTGAAAGAACACATTTTTCTCTTTCAAATAAGCCCCTAACTCATTTTCGTAGGACAATCAGAAACTGTATCCAAAAGGGAACATTCAAAGTGAAAAAGTGAACTTTTATGTAAAATTTTGTATATTTTGAAAATAATTGAATTTAATAGATCCCAATCATTTTATCTTATATTTCAATGCATTATAACACGAAAAGAAAGAAAGATAATAGAGAAAATTCAGAGAGAACCATTCGGAAGCATTCTGCTAATTCATTAGCAGAAATTGAAAGGAAGAAATAGCGATTTGAAGAATAACGTCGAAGCAATACCGACTAACGCAGCGACAAACGCCTGCTCGTTTTTCCTTGTCTGTGATTAGAAAGACAACATATTTTAGTTTTCATGTCTATTTGATCCATCGAATGGTGAAAAAAATATTGATTTACCCATGTGTAATTGAAACGTGAAACTTCATAATAATTTGATGAAAAAATGTGTTTTTTTTTAAGCTCTTTGGCTTGAGCTTTTGCCTTTGGGGCAGTTCAATGTGCCGAGAAGCTTTAATTCCACATGCTATCGTGCGGCATTGTCACAATATTAAAATATCGATTGGCCAACGTATGCGACGTATGCACTTTGTGACTATGGAACCTATGAAGGGATTTGCATCCAGTCCCTGAGGGTGGGCCGAACAATAAAAAATCCCTGAATCTTCAAACCAGGTGCACTCTTGTGTCATTCGTTCGAATTTGTTTTCATGAACTTTACAGTTTTTCATAAATAGGGAAAGGTGGGGCAATACGGACATGAGGGGTAAAATAGACACCTTCAAGTTTTTATGCATATATTATTAAAAAAATCGTTAAATGAATGGAAATATTGGAGATGGATTTTTTCTGATGATTCCATTGGAAAGCTGAGGAAATTTTAGTTGAGAAACATTTGCCAGAATTAAGTTTTTCCAATTTTTTGAGAATTCGACTTTTTTGGGGCATTTTTGAGGGGCGAAAGTCTCTCGATTTTTGAGGAAATTCAGTTTTTTTGAAGTATCTCTGGTTCTATTAGTCGTAGCGACCTGGGACCGATTTTAAATGAAAGGTGAGGTCATTTCCCATCGATTTATGGTATTTTCGATTCAAAAATATCGATTTTTTACATAGCTATAGGACACAAACCGATGATCACAATTTTTCACAAAAGATACCATAACTATCTGAAAAATCGATATTTTTGAATTAAAAACCACATAAATCAATGGGAAATGATGTCACCTTTCATTTGAGATAGGTCCCATGCTGCTACGACCAATAGAACTAGAGATATTCCAAAAAAACTTAATTTTTTCAAAAATCGAAAGATTCAAAAAATCAAATTCTCGAAAAATTAGGAAAAATTGATTCTGGCATTAGATATTTGCCTTAAATTTCCTCAGCTTTCCAATAGAATCATCAAAAAAAATCTATCTTCCACTGTTTCATTACAATGTCCATTTTGCCCCACGTTACCATTTATATATATTTATATCAACAGCAATAAGAAAAATAAAGTATAGATTTCATGAATCTTACGAATGCATCTTCTTTAAACAGTGAAAATGCAATGAATGTTAGTGAGTCTCTCCTTCTTGTGGTCAGAATCGTCACCGCTGAGAGTTGAGAGGAGAATTTTGTGCATCTCAAAGGATCTCCGGCACAAGAGTCACGAGTATTCCTCAGCCGTTGACCGCAAAGACTTGGCGAGAGAAACCATTATGTCTTACGACGACGTTGAGAGACGAAAAAATAAAGTAAGAAACAAAAAACACACAAGACAGAGAGAGAGAGAGAGAGATTTGAGCACAAAAAAAAATATCAAAGAAGGAGAATTCAAAACGATCAACAGACAGAATTGACTCGAATTTCTAAATATTTCACATGAAAATTTCCCTTTTTTTTCCATTTTGCCTTATTTATATCAAAATAGGATTATTCGAATTACTAAAAAGTATAACTCGTCTATTTTCTCCTTTTTACTCGTGGAAAAATGTGTATTGGAATGAAAAATTGTTCCTGAGTCGGGCGTGTATCATTTTTATGTCTCTGGGTTTACCACCAGAAGTCAAGAATAAGAGAACGAGGGAGATAGAAAAATGGGGAGAATTGTATAAGAAGAGACCGGAGATACTGGCAATTCACGAGCAATTCTCTGTGACGCCTTTGGCTATATACGAGGGACCGGACATCTTGGCCTGTAGGCTAGTACAGGATGCAAGATGATAAAAAAAAAAAAAGAGGAAAAAATATTATTTGAAAGAGGTATGGGGTTAAAGTCAACGTGTGAATTAATATATTCCAAGAAAAACTTGACAGATAAATCAAATATTCAGCTGCTGTGCTACTGACAACGTGTCAATTTCAAGGGATTATCCAGTTTCGTTCAATATCTTTCGTTTCTGTTCATTTTTTTTTTATTTCATCGATTTTTTTGCATTTCTATTAATTTTTTCTCTTTTTTTTTTTTCCTTCTTTTTTCACATACCAACAGGATTGAACGTCAGTGTTTATGGCTCGTGCACACCACGTGCTTTAACAATGGGATGATTCTAATTGGGTTGGGTTGGAAACTCTGGTGACCAATTCAGTATAACAGGAATGGAATATATAAAAAAAAATGATAATAATAAATAGAGAGATAAAAAAAAAAAATGTGGACAAAAACGAATGGTGAATGGGGTGACGCGCACGCGCGTGCAGACAGATTCGGAGAGGAACTTGTGAAGGGTTAAATCCATCAACAGGGGTGACTATCATTGGAGGGGATGAGTCGGGTGCATCATCTTGTACTGATGAAATATATAAATGAAACAGGTTTTCTACATTATTATCAATTGCACCCCGCATGAAAGTTTATATACGTCGCCTTAGAGTGAAAGGGGCGTAAGTGCCATTTTTCCCAATTTTTTTTGCTTCAAAATAACAAAAAGGCGTATCTCCATCATTCATTGCTCCAATAGGCTTTCCAAGGACTTTTACGCAATATTAGTGAAATAAAAAAAAATAATAACATAAAGGCGTAAGTACCACTGGCTAATAACAAAGGGGCGTGAGTGCCGGAGATACGCCCCCTTGTTTTTAGTGTTTTCATTGAATTTTTTCGAATCATCGGAAAAAAAACTAGTAACAAATAAGTGTAAGTGCCAAAATTGAAATAAAAAATTCTAAAAACAAAAAGGCGTAACTCCAAAAATTCTCCTGAGATAAAAAATTTATAAAAACAAAGAGGCTTAAGTGCGGAGATACATCTTTTTCACTTTAACTTTAACAATTATATAGCGATCAAAAAGGAAATAACAAAGGGGCGTAAATGTGGATATACGTCTTTTTCATTTTAAAATTGGTAGTTACGTCACTTTGTTATTTTAATTTTCATTTATCCAAATAATGTTCCAGAGGCCATAAAAAACATTTTGGAGTGATAAGTGGAAATACGCCCCTTTCACTCTAAGGCGACGATATGTACACGCATATATGTAAAAATATAAAGAATAAATATGTCAAATATATTTCACATATATGTCGAATATATTTTGGATATATGTGGCATATATGCAGCTCAACTTATCAGATAATTTTCATTTTTCCCTTGAGCATTGAAAATATATAGTGAATATAAGTATTAAAGATTTAACGATATATCAGGCATATATCGTGAAATATATTCCTGCATATAAAAATATATATATACAGGTACATATGTCAATTATTACATTTTTTGCTGCACATATATTGTGTATGATTTTTATATATGTAACATATATATTTTTTTTGTGCGGAACGAAAGACAAAATTACATGGAACGAGCAAAAGTCATTTTTGTCTAGTATAAAAATATTCGAGTAAAGATAACTGATAAAAGTTTCTGTGAATCAAGAATTTTTTTATTGACTCACACGACTTGTCATATCAGATTAACGTATTTGGGACTAATTGTTCATGTAATGAGTCAGTTCAGATTGAATCATATTGGAAATGGAATTAAATGTTGAATTCCTTTTCTTTTTACCTCTCCAATAAATAAGTGAGTGTTTAGGTTTTTGTTTTCTAAAAATTTATTTATCATTCAAGAAATAGAAGAACTGAAAGAAACACGTCAGCTGCGTTAATTGAAGAATAAATAAGTCTTTTTCTTAAATTTCCTCGATTATTCATTACAATATATTACTAGACCCTGAAATATTCCATGAAACTGGGTTGATGGAGAAAAAAACTAACTTGAAGTTGAATACTCAACGAGTTGAAGAAGTAGTTTTCTCTTCAAAAGTATATTTCTTGGAGAGAAAAAGTGTTTTTTTTACTCGCTCTATAAACGAGTTGAATTAGGATACTTGCTGAATAAAAGGAGATGTTCCCACTTTAGTTCGCTCATAAATTTCGAGATTATTGAATTTAATGATGAAAAAATTGAGACAAGCCTGAATTTATGGCACATGTGATGGGTTTTGGTCAATGTAAGTCTCTCGTTGTTCAAGTCCCCTTTTCCTTCCATCTAGGTCCGTTTGGATAATGTCTCTCCCGGGTGCAGAGAAAAAAAAAGCAATGAACAGGCGGTCATGCACTCATTGATTCAGTGTGTGTCAATTGGACCGAGCCCCCTTTTTTTTCGGGGGTGAGAGGACAATTTAAAACTCGAAAAATCAAATCCGCGGTACACCTATTGTTGGCGACCGTTGGACTACACTGCAGAAAGGGTTAACAATTGCAATCAGTGGTATAGACATGATCCACACACACACACACACGCACGTGTCATGTTTTTATCCAGAATAATAATTGTAATCTGTGATTTAAACCTCTCAACTGCATCGTATTGGGGGAAATTATCTATTATTAAATTTCAAGCTATAATACATAATACGTTTATACGAATTGTAAACTTGTCATGTCATGATTATGATTCTATCGACCTAATTTGGCTTATCACTAAAATGTTGTAGCTTCGGTAAATGTGCAGAATAGCACCCATAAATTTTAAATAATTATCAAAGTCAAATCTTCGGAATAAAAAATATGGAGTGCGCAAGCGAGATTTGAACTCACAATCATCCGATTACATGTCAGGTGCTTTAACAATTGAACTATTACGAGTTTCTATAATTTCCTTCAAATTTTTCACCAAGATATAATTTACATAATTTTCGCCACTTCCCTCCCTGAGGCAACTTTTTAATCAAATTAATTCCAATTGTGGCCTTTATTATACACATTTACCAGCTAATTTTTATGATTTGATGAGATAAATCTTACCGGAACTGATGGTATTGGTATCAGCATCAACTGATTCAGTTTTAGGTTTTTTCGTTGATTCCTCTTTGTCCTCATCGCATCCTTCAGTCCTTCTCTTTGGCGTTGAACTAGCACTTGCCCTAAGCTCAATTGGACTACCAGTATCAGCTGGATTAGTCTGTGGTACTGGCGGACTCTCTACTCTGCCCGATCTTTTGTTTATCGGTGCTGATATACTTGGTACTGAATTTAATTTTTCAGTATCAACTGTTTTTAGGGCTAGTGCATCCTCGGGATCGGAATCCTCGTGGGCTGCTGCTGGTGGTGGACTGTGACAGCCTTGAAGACTGTTACGACAGTGATTGACTTTGTGTTCAATGAAACGTACTATTTCACCAAGTGGATATGAGGCACGACAGCCACCACATTGGACGGTATCAGGTGATGTCGTTCCTTGTGACGTTTCCGCTGTAATTGAAACCAAAAAAAATACATTCAATTAATCAAATTATAACATATTCACTTCTTTAATTGTATTTACACAGAGAAAAATGCTTTCTTAATTTAAGAATATGCAGTCACTTAATTTAAGAATGTGCAGTCACTTAATTTAAGAATGGCAGGTCACTTAAATTAAGTGACTTTTCTCACTTAAATCAAGTGACTTTTTCTTTCTTAATTTAAGAAAATAAAACTCACTTAAATCAAGTGAGTTTTCTCACTTAAATCAAGTGGCTTTACTTTGTTAATTTAAGTGACCTGCACATTCTTAAATTAAGTGACTGCACATTCTTAAATTAAGAAAACATTTTTCTCTGTGTAATTTGAGAAACCGATGGCGCACTCGTTAGGTATCTTTAGTATAGTATATTATGCGTACTGTACCACTCACAATTCAATTGACCAATGAGGAATGAGGATTTCACTTTAATCGTGACAACTTTCGATATATCGATTTTTTGCGTTCTTGTTTTTTTTTATGAAGGATCAAGAGACACTTGATCACATGATGTAGAAGAAATGCATTTAATGTCATAGAAAAAGAGGTGCAGGAGACGATATATTATGAATGAGACTCTTGACTGGACTTGTATAATTCAGCGTGACGGTCGTTCGGCCGCAGAGAGGTCCCGGGGTCACCCGCAGACGTAACAATTCACTTTTAGGGGCCCTCTAAGAGTCTTTCTCTCTCTCCCTGGCGCATTTACTACGACTAGAACTGTCCCGTTATACTCCTTCGCAATGCTACAGAGAGAGAGACATTAACATAGAGATTGGCAGGAGTTCATATATCGATCTTCGTTTTCAGCTACCCAAGTGTACTACATAGCCAATCTCAGTTAACCAGAAAATTGAGGAATTTATCAAGCTGAGGCAACATCTAAACGCTCCCTCACGATAATCAACTGGTATTATTTTTTTTGATTCTTTATTTTTTTCCTCAAATATTCGATATTCATTTTGTGATTTTCGATTTTACTGAATACACAGAGAAAAATGTTTTCTTAATTTAGAAATGTGCAGTCACTTAATTTAAGTGACCTGTCATTCTTAAATTAAGTGACTTTTCTCACTTAAAACAAGTGACTTTTTCTTTCTTAATTTAAGAAAGTAAAAATCACTTAAATTAAGTGACATTTCTCACTTAAATCAAGTGACTTTTCTCACTTAAACCAAGTGACTTTTTCTTTCTTAATTTAAGAAAGTAAAACTCACTTAAATCAAGTGACTTTTCTTTCTTAATTTGAGTGACCTGCACATTCTTAAATTAAGTGACTTTTCTCACTTAAATCAAGTGACTTTTTCTTTCTTAATTTAAGAAAGTAAAAAACACTTAAATTAAGTGACTTTTCTGTCTTAATTTAAGAAAGTAAAAATCACTTAAATTAAGTGACCATTCTCACTTAAATCAAGTGACTTTCTCTTTCTTAATTTAAGAAAGTAAAAATCACTTAAATTAAGTGACATTTCTCACTTAAATCAAGTGACTTTTCTCACTGAAATCAAGTAACTATTTCTTTCTTAATTTAAGGAAGTAAAAGTCACTTAAATTAAGTGACTTTCCTCACTTAAATCAAGTGACTTTTTCTTTCTTAATTTACGAAAGTAAAAGTCACTTAAATCAAGTGAGTTTTCTCACTTAAATCAAGTGACTTTTTCTTTCTTAATTTAAGAAAGTAAAAGTCACTTAAATTAAGTGACTTTTCTGTCTTAATTTAAGAAAGTAAAAATCACTTAAATTAAGTGACCATTCTCACTTAAATCAAGTGACTTTTTCTTTCTTAATTTAAGAAAGTAAAAATCACTTAAATTAAGTGACATTTCTCACTTAAATCAAGTGACTTTTCTCACTTAAACCAAGTGACTTTTTCTTTCTTAATTTAAGAAAGTAAAACTCACTTAAATCAAGTGACTTTTCTTTCTTAATTTGAGTGACCTGCACATTCTTAAATTAAGTGACTTTTCTCACTTAAATCAAGTGACTTTTTCTTTCTTAATTTAAGAAAGTAAAAAACACTTAAATTAAGTGACTTTTCTGTCTTAATTTAAGAAAGTAAAAATCACTTAAATTAAGTGACCATTCTCACTTAAATCAAGTGACTTTCTCTTTCTTAATTTAAGAAAGTAAAAATCACTTAAATTAAGTGACATTTCTCACTTAAATCAAGTGACTTTTCTCACTGAAATCAAGTAACTATTTCTTTCTTAATTTAAGGAAGTAAAAGTCACTTAAATTAAGTGACTTTCCTCACTTAAATCAAGTGACTTTTTCTTTCTTAATTTACGAAAGTAAAAGTCACTTAAATCAAGTGAGTTTTCTCACTTAAATCAAGTGACTTTTTCTTTCTTAATTTAAGAAAGTAAAAGTCACTTAAATTAAGTGACTTTTCTGTCTTAATTTAAGAAAGTAAAAATCACTTAAATTAAGTGACCATTCTCACTTAAATCAAGTGACTTTTTCTTTCTTAATTTAAGAAAGTAAAAATCACTTAAATTAAGTGACATTTCTCACTTAAATTAAGTGACTTTCCTCACTTAAATCAAGTAACTATTTCTTTCTTAATTTAAGGAAGTAAAAGTCACTTAAATTAAGTGACTTTCCTCACTTAAATCAAGTGACTTTTTCTTTCTTAATTTACGAAAGTAAAAGTCACTTAAATCAAGTGAGTTTTCTCACTTAAATCAAGTGACTTTTTCTTTCTTAATTTAAGAAAGTAAAAGTCACTTAAATTAAGTGACTTTTCTGTCTTAATTTAAGAAAGTAAAAATCACTTAAATTAAGTGACCATTCTCACTTAAATCAAGTGACTTTTTCTTTCTTAATTTAAGAAAGTAAAAATCACTTAAATTAAGTGACATTTCTCACTTAAATTAAGTGACTTTCCTCACTTAAATCAAGTAACTATTTCTTTCTTAATTTAAGGAAGTAAAAGTCACTTAAATTAAGTGACTTTCCTCACTTAAATCAAGTGACTTTTTCTTTCTTAATTTACGAAAGTAAAAGTCACTTAAATCAAGTGAGTTTTCTCACTTAAATCAAGTGACTTTTCTTTCTTAATTTAAGTGACCCGCACATTCTTCAATTAAATGACTGCACATTCTTAAATTAAGAAAACATTTTTCTCTGTGTAAAACGGACGATACGTCGTTCATTCAACAATTTATTAGTATTGTTAAATCCAGAATTTTCAACGTCTCATGATCCTTAAATCTCAAGTTATTCATTTTTTTTAAATTTTCTTCTTTCTTGGGCGGAGTTTATGATAAGCTTGACCACAAGGTCCGCGCGCAGGTCAGAGGAGCGAAGCCACTCCTTGGCATGCTCTCCTGCATTGTAATAATATTTCCTTTAGTTTTGGGTGAAATTGCATTCTCATTCTGAAAACAGCCCGAGAAAAGCATCAATGTTATTGAACAATGTAGGGATATTTTTGTTTACAAACGATTTAGACTCTAGAGAGGAGAGCATAGAATACATATATATATATATATATACACAGCTATATGTTGGTTGGTCCGTTATTTCACCTACGATTCAAAAGCGCTCAGTTAGAAACAAGAGACGGTGCGACCGGTCGTTAACGACAATGGGCTTTTGTTTTTTCGGGGGCAGATGTTGGGTTTAAAAACGAGTGAGGAGACACACACGCGTACCTATAGATTACGTATAGGGGCCAAGCCAAGATGCTGCGAGCATCAAGCAACACTGCATACGACATGGCACGTTTAAACCCCTTCCACATAGAAAATGTATCTCGTACCTGAGCTCTCATTATCACAACATAAGAATAAAAGAAGAAGAAAAATGAAAACGGAAGGAAATGATGGAAAATGATAAAAAAAAAAAAATTGTATGCTTTTCTGTATACCTACTGGAATAATAGAAATTCAACAATAAAGATACAGTGAAGATTAAATGTTTCCAAGTGGATTTCATAAAAGATAAAAATCAGAAAGTGGTAAGGTAGTGTGGGAGAGTAATACAAGTATTTTTTTTTTTTTTTTTTTTGAGAATAAAGCAGAATCTATTATTGAGTTTGTGGTAAATTGTTATGAACTAGACGGAGGAAACATCATTGAAAATATATAGAAGAGTAAAAATGAGGAAAAGAGAGAAAGAGCTTTCATGATACGTGGGTTCTCTGTATTGTTGGTGAATTTGTGGGCATAAAATACAATATTGCCATCGTGAAATGTAAGTTGGATTGCTTACAAATTGGCCAATACATCTGTAATGCGACGATCAGTCTATCGATGGGTGTCTGCTGTATATTTCTCTTTTATTCCAATTTCCCATTATTTTTTCCTCCTGTTCTCATTGATTTTTTAATAATTTTTTTCATATATATGGTCGATTCCATCAATTCTCGAATAGAATTTCGGCTCCAAATTTTGGGGGGGGGGGGGTGACTTTTCGATCCTCATCGATTAAAATCATTAAAATGAAGGAAATACCAAATTCTAAACCATTTTGCCCCACTATCGAAGCAGAAATCAATGAATTTTGATTTTTTCATCGAAATTTTCTCGTAAAAATGACGTGAGTAGCTAAATGAAAAAAAAAAAAAATACAAAATATAGATTTTCATCGCAAATTTTCTGAATTTTCTGAAAAAAATATCCTTTTCTGTCTTTGCCCTTGTTTTCAAAGGGAAAATGCTCTTTGAAAACTTCAAATGCTTGTTTCGAATCGTTCCCCAAATTTTTTGTCAATTTTTTCATTTTTTTTTGAAAATTTGGAAAATTTGCTAGGAACTATATGATTTTCTGTGAACTGTACTATTTTCTGAACTATATGATCAAAATTCATTGATTTCTGCTTCGATAGTGGGGCAAAATGGTTTAGAATTTCGGATTTTCTTCATTCTAATGGTTTTAATGGATGAGGACCGAAAAGTCGCCCCCCAAAATTTGGAGCCGAAATTCTATTCGAGAATTGGTGGAATCGCCCATATATATATATATATATATAAGAATGAAACTCTAATATATCTAATGCACCAGTCTGTTACACTGATATAATAATAAATTCTTGTAAAAACTAGATAGAACCAGACGAAAAAAAAAAAATCCGAAAAAAGAAGAAATTCTCATGTTCTGAGACATTTCCCGAGGCGATGCGCTTGTTAGAACTCTCATCCTGTCAAAACGTCCAGAGGACACATCCAACCAATCGAATTACGATCATCCCCGGGGCTTGGATACCGACCGAAACCAATAATTCTATTATCCATTAGTATTGGGTCGCACCAATTTCATCCAACCGTCTGCCCCCCCTTCTCCCTTTCTCAATTTGCCAATCCTTAAGTTGAAGAGTGTATACCATGGATATCTCGTCTCTCTGGCTTTCACATATGTGCACAATGTATCTTTAGCCACAAGAAAAAAAATATATATATATACATAAATATATATTAAACTGAATTAATCAGGACAAGTCATTGAATTATCGATTTAGCAGTAATACCTAACGTTATAATTGTAGATAATACGAACCGAGAAGCCTTCTGTCGGCCATGACAGTGAATTGATCTCGAGACTAGTATATGAACACTACAATCACAATCACACTGTCTATTATGTCAATGAAAACAATAAATAATCGAAGAGGCCGCACGTTCCAAGCAGTATCATATCTCAGAGTTTCTTCAAAACGCTTTGAACCTATTCCTGTCACGTATTAACCGAAATATCTAACAATTCTTGAGATCAAAAAATTCACTTCATCTCGGTCCATGCTCGAATGCTGACTGGGGACATGTAAAAGGTAAGGGGGCTGGGTCAGGGGGCCCCCGGATATCAAAAGAATAGAAAGGACCCTCTCTAGTATATGCGCAGAACTGGCCCATTTTACTCTTCCAATGGTGGGGGTAAACTGGTAAGATTTTTATACCAAAGCTTAATCTCCTCATATTTTCATCTTTTTTTTTTTTCTTTCTTCTTCATACTTTACAACCCTCTCTCGGACCTTTTGCTCAGAGAGAACGTTTTTTTTTTCTCTTCTTCTTCTCTTTCCTTCAAAATCTAACCCCCTCGGTATTCTGTCCTTTTTCATATAAATTCGAGAGTCGTCCGTAGACGAGATGTGTGCTGCGAGAAAAAAGAAAAAACGTATGGGGTGAACAATACAGGAACCAAGGGGTCGTGACGGTTTTTCTCAAGGCTCTGCGTGAAATGCAGTCTAAAAAAAATTGAGCAAAAAATAAAACACATACGTTGTGTAGCCCTAGAGTGTAGACAAAAAATTATACCTGTGCCCTGGGACATTTTTTTTCTTTATCACAGTATTTCTTTGCACATTTTTTTCATTTTCTCTTCTATCCAGAGGGTCACTGGCTCCTGGACGCTCTACTTTATCATAATAATTATACATGTTTTGATTGTAATTCCTTGGGAATTTTTTCGTCAACCTGAGATTATTCACACTACTTAGTTCTTTGACGAAAAAAAAAATAACGGTCAAAATCAGTTTGATGATTTTTAAATAATAATAATAAAAGTATGAGGGCATTTATAGTTTTTTTTTTTCACACTTGTCTGTTACTTTTATGAAAAAATATGGAATCTCAGTTCTCACGGGTTTGTCCGCTTTCAATGGCCCATCCGCTCTACATGCGTATCGTGGGAGGATCTAGAGCTGTGTTGCCCTGAGTGGGCTATTGTGATGCGTGCTTGATGCAGGACATTGTCCATTGAGAGGTGTAGTACCGCGTTAAAACAGGTACCAGATATTCCTTGACTGACCTGTACCCTTGTATCGTTCGCTCTTTCATAAAAACGTGACGAGATATTCCTCTTTTCAATGAAAAATAATATAATAAAAAAAAAATTGAAGAAAAGAAGGGAAACCCTTTTCCCAGTGATTTTTTGATCAAAATAAATCATGTGGGTAGAGTTATGGACCTTTTCATTCCAGATGCTCCAGGTGTACGAAATCCTTCGAAAAAATTTCGTTCTCACGCTTTTTTTTTTGGTTCTATCTTTCAAAATTCAATAAGCTACAGTTTGACAAAAAAAGGAAGATAACGTAAAGTTACTTTTTGCTCATATTTCAGTAGTGAAGTGGTAAAAAGAGATAAGTCTCTTTTTTCTCATTAAGTTTTTTGAAAATACCTTAGAAAATAATAGAGAAGAAGCTATTTTGCCCTTAAACTCTTTTGTAATTCTCTTTCGAAATTCTCTACAAGAATAGACGAGTAATATCGGCTTATCTCACTTAGTTTCCGAGATATTTCCTTCACGGAGGAAAAATAATAGTGAAAACAATCAAATATTGATGTCATTGATCATTAGCAAATATTTTTTTTTTAAATAATTGAAAACAGCTGTTGAATTCACTGAATTTAGTCGATTTACACAGAGAAAAATGTTTTCTCAATTTAAGAATGTGCAGTCACTTAATTTAAGAAAGTAAAACTCACTTAAATTAAGTGACTTTTCTCACTTAAGTCAAGTGACTTTCCTCACTTGAATTAAGTAACTTTTTCTTTCTTAATTTAAGAAAGTAAAAGTCACTTAAATTGAGTGACTTTTCTCACTTAAATCAAGTGATTTTTTTTTCTTAATTTAAGAAAGTAAAACTCACTTAAATCAAGTGACTTTTCGTTCTTAATTTAAGTGACCTGCACATTCTTAAATCAAGTGACTTTTCTTTCTTAATTTAAGTGACCTGCACATTCTTAAATCAAGTGACTTTTCTTTCTTAATTTAAGTGACCTGCACATTCTTAAATCAAGTGACCTGCACATTCTTGAATCAAGTGACTTTTCTCACTTAAATCAAGTGACTTTTCTTTCTTAATTTAAGTGACCTGCACATTCTTTAATCAAGTGACTTTTCTCACTTAAATCAAGTGACTTTTCTTTCTTAATTTAAGTGACCTGCACATTCTCAAATCAAGTGACTTTTCTCACTTAAATCAAGTGACTTTTCTTTCTTAATTTAAGTGACCTGCACATTCTTAAATTAAGTGACTGCACATTCTTAGATTAAGAAAACATTTTTCTCTGTGCAGTAATTATTTTACCCACTATTTTTTTTTCTCAATTCTCGAAATGATCTCAAAGATAATTCGATTCATCCTGTTTTACCTCTTCACTACTGACTTAGAAAAAAAAAGCAAAGCGATAGAATCCAAGTTCATTATAGCTGAGCTTGCAATCTTTAATGATATGCTAATGATTGTGATATTGAAAAATTGAAATTAAACAGATGCGATGTTGATGCGAAACTCGGACGCAGCGAGTCGCGAAACAATTTATAAAGCCCGGGTTAACATTGTGTTGTCCAGCTGGAAGCTTGGCTCCGGCGTTGGCTTAATTAGAAACTTCTATCCCCTGCGCTCGTTACATTATTCAAAATGTTACCCGTGAATCTAAGCCCCCTCCTCCTCCTTTAGCTTCTCACTCGCTCATCTACATAGCATTGCCACAAAATTCGCATTTTGGCCGACTCTCACTTTACCGCTTGAACCCCGCAAAACATTCATTGGAAACTTTTGCACGAACCCATGGAGCTTACGAATGTCTCATCGTGCAGCATGAAAGTGCCGAACCGTGTAACAACGTAATAATTAATGAAAATTTTGACATATCAAAATGATATTACACTAACGAAATGTCAAACTTCCAACTCTAATTGTTCAATTTGTATGAATTAACATTGAATAATTTTGCTGTATTGTAGGAAAAAAACAAGCAGGCGTTCGTCGCTGCGTTTGTCGGTATTGCTTCGACGTTATTCTTTAAATCGCTATTTCTTCCTTTCAGTTTCTGCTAATGAATTAGCAGAATGCTTCCGAATGGTTCTCTCTGAATTTTCTCTATTATCTCTTTTATTTTTGTGTTATAATGCATTAAAATATAAGATAAAATGATTGGGATCTATTAAATTCAATTATTTTCAAATTATACAAAATTTTACATAAAAGTTTACTTTTTCACTTTGAATGTTCCCTTTTGGCTACAGTTTCTGATTGTCCTACGAAGATGAGTAGGGGCTTATTTGAAAGAGAAAAATGTGTTCTTTCAGAAAACAAAATAAAAAATAGGGGTGTTCATTCAAAAAAATCGAGAAAAATTGCATTTTTTGGATTTTTTTTGGAAATATTGAGAAAAAAATACATTTTTCAATGTAATAAACGGACAACTTCATCTAAAAATTCGAAAAATTGAGGGTTTGTTCAGCTCAGAAACACGAATCTTTTGAGTTTCGTCCCGATGAAATCGGATGAGAAGTTTGGAAGATACAGCCGATTTTCGGAAAAACTTCAATTCAAAATATCTCAAGAACCGTTCAGCCGATATGCCTCAGATTCAATCCCAACCATTTTCATCAGAAACTACATATACAGAAAAAATTTGAAGTCTTTAAGTCAATTATTCATTGAGCTATCGTCGTAAAACCGAGTTTTTGAAAAAAAAGCACAAAAAAATTAATAACTAATAGAATAATGGGATTAAATTCATGAAAATTCGCTAAAAGTTAGATATTATGGTTGCGAATCTTGAGTAAAATTTTGAACGGTATTCGTCTCACGCAAATTGAGAAATTTTGAAACATACGATTTTTAAAAAATTGCTATATCTCAAAAATCATTAAACCGATCTTGCTGAAATTTTTATGGTACATACACTTCATCAAAACTGATATCTTGCCGAAATTTTAGATTTTTATCTCTCACCGTTCTCGAGTAATAGAGAGTCGTAAAGTCGTACATACCGACACACATACATACATGTCTACTTTATTTCTCATTATGATTTCTCGACGTTTTCCATCATTTTGAGTCGTTTCCAATGAAAATTGGCATTTCGAAAAAAATTGCGAAAACAAAGCTTCCATTCGGAAGCAAAAAGGAGATAAAAAAAATTGCCTTCTTGTATTTTTAGCTGTTAGGAACTCGAGACTCAGACAACTTCGGACGTCATATATGCAATTTATTTTATTTTTTCCTATTTTCTTTTTTATGTTCAACTGGAACCCCCTACAGAGTAAAACCCCCAGCAGGATCTAGCCTTGGCATTGGTCCAATTCCCGACAATAGCAATGTCGAGTTACTTTCCATTATGAGAGGAGAGTAAAAAAAAGAAAAATATAAAAGTTAGCGAATTCACATAGTGTTATTGAATTTACAATAGCCAATCAGAGTAAAGTTGTGTACCCGAAAAATTCAACGATTGCAATGGCCGACAAGTAGACTAGACTAATTCCTTGGTAACCATGTACAATATAATTCTTTGTAATCATTAGACACAAGAGATAAGGTGGAAGGGAACAAAAAAAATGAGTTTAAATAAAATTACACGATGATAATCTGAAGGCAACGAACCCGAACTCGCTATATTTCCCTCTCTCTCTGTTTTCCTCTCTGCGTGGTCCCGTACTCTCTAGACAAGGCCGTTTCTTTATATTACAGGGTTATATTTTTTTAATAACAAGTTTCCGGTGTAAAATGCGTTCCCATCGTATTATAGCGTCTTCATGCTGTTTTCAAGACTTTCCACAAGACCAGCTCGAAATCTTTACGATCGACGCTACAGTTTTCTGATAATGTTAGCTAAAGTCAGAGTCAAACGCAACACATATATATATATATGTACACATGGAAAATTTTAACGGGTAGCCAGAATCTAAAAACATCTACAAGACATGTCTGAGGTTCCCGTGAACTTGGGATCTCGAAACTATCACGCGATATTTATAGAATTACGAATCACTAATGCATACACTAAGTATTGTACATTTATCGACAGGAAAGACGTGCTGCAATTGTAAAATTCGTCAAATCACTAACAATACCATTAAAAATCACTATTTTTTCTTTTTGTCATTCATTTGAAATAGTAATTTATGAGGTGGACAATACTTTAATATTCACAGTTCTTCAAAATTCGAGTGAAACATTTTTTTTTTCACACCTCAAAACTTTTTTAGCAACAGTTTTGTTTTTTAATATTATCATGTGGGGCTTGTATGAATACTTTAATAGACATATCGCGAATGATATATATCGTTGTATTTTATATTAATTTTTTTAATGTTTTATTGATCAAAGGGTGTTATGTTACAATTGTACTTCTTACACGACGCCATCTTGATGTCTGTTTTCCGCCAAATAAATTTCTTTTTCAATGAATTATTGTTAATTTTGAATTATTAAAATAAATCGGTATTACAAAGGACACTATAAAGTGACTCTCTGATCGAATTAGAATTCAAAATTTCGCAAAATAAAAAATTTATAGGGAAAAGAAAATTTTTTGTTGCGACTGCAGCACTTTTTCTCTATATATTGTAAATCGTGAATTTAATTAGTTCCATTTCATTTAGTCAACTTGATTGTGAATTGATAATCTATTTATGGAAATTTTGAAATTTACACAGAAAAAAATGTTTTCTTAATTTAAGAATGGCAGGTCACTTAAATTGAGTGACTTTCCTCACTTAAGTCAAGTGACTTTTCTCAATTAAATCAAGTGACTTTTCTCACTTAAATCAAGTGACTTTTCTCACTTAAATCAAGTGACTTTTCTCACTTAAATCAAGTGACTTTTCTCACTTAAATCAAGTGACTTTTCTCACTTGAATCAAGTGACTTTTTCGTTCTTAATTTAAGGAAGTAAAACTCACTTAAATTAAGTGACTTCTCTCACTTAAATTAAGTGACTTTTCTCACTTAAATCAAGTGACTTTTCTCACTTAAATTAAGTGACCTTTCTCACTTAAATTAAGTGACTTTTCTCACTTAAATCAAGTGACTTTTCTCACTTAAATTAAGTGACTTCTCTCACTTAAATTAAGTGACTTCTCTCACTTAAATTAAGTGACTTTTCTCACTTAAATCAAGTAACTTTTTCTTTCTTAATTTAAGAAAGCAAAAGTCACTTAAATTAAGTGACTCTTCTCACTTAAATTAAGTGACTTTTCTCACTTAAATCAAGTGACTTTTCTCACTTAAATTAAGTGACTTCTCTCACTTAAATTAAGTGACTTCTCTCACTTAAATTAAGTGACTTTTCTCACTTAAATCAAGTAACTTTTTCTTTCTTAATTTAAGAAAGCAAAAGTCACTTAAATTAAGTGACTCTTCTCACTTAAATTAAGTGACTTTTTCTTTCTTAATTTAAGGAAGTAAAACTCACTTAAATCAAGTAAGTTTTACTTTCTTAAATCAAGTGACTTTTCTTTCTTAATTTAAGTGACCTGCACATTCTTAAATTAAGTGACTGCACATTCTTAAATTAAGAAAACATTTTTCTCTGTGCACCAATTGTTTAATGACAATGCGAGTCGTTTCTTTCTGGGACTTTAGTTAGAGTAACTAATCATTTTAATGAATTATTAGATGAGAAAGAATTGTCTGTGATTATAAACCGTGAGATGAAGTAAATGATACTCGATTAGAGATTATTCCTTTCTATGTATACCTAAAGTAGTACACCTGTTATGCAATCCCCTATGAGAGTGAAGCATCTTTCCCTTTCTACCGGTTTCAGTGACCCTTGGTCAGGTATATCCTAAACAGGGGGAGCTTCAAATACCCAACAAGTGCAATTCCATAAAAAAAAAAGAATATTTTATTCGTACTCTTTGTAAACGAACAATGTAGGATAAGATTTTTTCATGTTTCACATTATGAAAATCGCTTGAAGTAGATGAAAATATTGGGAAGAGGTTCTTTCTGATGATTTCATTGAAAAACTGAGAAAATTCGACATTTTCAGGCAAATATTAGGACTCTAATCCTTTATGAATGAGTTGAGGTGAAAGATGAGATCATTCGCCATCGATTTTCTGAGATTTAAACAAGAAATTATTGATTTTCAAGATTTTTGTGGGTTATTCGATGAGAATCAATGTTTGCACCACAAGTACTTTAAAAATTGTTAATTTTTTATTGAAAACTGCATAAGTTAATGGCAAATGATCTCATCTTGCACCTCCGTACGGAATTTTTAAGCTGTAAACGATAAAACCGGAGATCTAACGAAAAAAATGAATTTTTTCGGAAAACAAAAGGGTTCGACTCCCCATTAGTGCTAAAAAAATCCAAATTTTCTTTCCCATTCGAAAATTCTCTCATCTTTTCACTAAAATCATCAAAAAAAAAATTTCCTCCCAAGTCATTCCAGTGTTGATTTTACCCCACTCACTCATAATTTCCCCATTGTTACAAGTCCGAGGCATCCGTAAAAGAGAGAGTGTCAAGAGGTTGTAGTAATCTTGAAATAATGATTTTAAAGTGGAAAAAAGGAAGCAAATTACGAATTGACTTTTTTGAAGGCAGCAGGTCCTAAACAAAAGAAACAACAGAAAAAAAAAAGGGACATGCGGTCATGGATGGACGAGGGGTCCAGACAATTGTGAGGGGAAGAGAACGACACCTTACTTCCTCGTTGGTTAGAGAGAATTTGATGGCTGACCCTTGGTCAGGTAGAAATGGCTCCAGACGTACATTTCATGGGCTATCCTCTCTTTTTTCCCTGCTTCTTTTGCCAGTGTGCACACTCTGCAGAGCATACAAAAGTGTATAATACGAGAAGATTATTACTCGAAAGGCGTTCGCACCTTCAACACTGGGCAAAGGGAGGGGAGGGGGGGGGGTCACCTGAACGGACAATCTATGGACAATGGAAATTGTCGGTGGGGAAACCGAGACACCAAACAACATAAATATTCCTTTTTTATTTTTCTTTCACAAGAGGGAGAGACTTCTTCTCTTTTACAATGTGTCTTTTTTTTTCTTTGCTTTCAAATAGAAGATATATATATATACATATATTTTATCTCATTTCAAGAGTTTTATACACCTTCAAGTCTATGAATAAAGAGAGCACAGGTACTTTTGTGGTCAGAAATTCATAAAAAAAAACCATTTAATATGATAATTATTTTCCTGTTAAAAAAAAATTTAATTGATACAATTCAATTCTGTCAATGGCTGATAATTTATAATTTTATCTTGGTAGTTTCAATTCTATCGTTGTTATTTATTTCAATGCCGAAAGTCCAGCCAATAACCCAACCAAGTATACGGGAGTTACATCTGATGACATCGTATTTCAGTGGAAATTGCTGTACCACCAGATTGGATAGACGATATACAGCCGCGATGGTTTCTCATGGAGAGGGGACAAGTAGACTCTTCCAAAAAAGAGAAAAAAAAAATATTGAGCTCCCCGAGTGGCTCGAAAAATACGACATTACTACAAAAAAAAAAGAAATAAAAAAAAGGTCATTAATCAATGGCTATTGATTCTATAATCATTAGTGAGGATGAATTTAATGTACACAGAGAAAAATGTTTTCTTAATTTAAGAATGTGCAGTTGCTTAATTCAAGCGACCTGCCATTCTTAAATTAAGTGACTTTTCTCACTTAAATCAAGTGACTTTTTTTCTTTCTCAATTTAAAAAAGTAAAACTCACTTAAATTAGGTGACTTTTCTCACTTAAATCAAGTGACTTTTCTCACTTAAATCAAGTAACTATTTCTTTCTTAATTTAAGAAAGTAAAAATCACTTAAATTAAGTGACTTTTTCTTTCTCAATTTAAGAAAGTAAAACTCACTTAAATTAGGTGACTTTTCTCACTTAAATCAAGTGACTTCTCTCACTTGAATCAAGTGACTTTTTCTTTCTCAATTTAAAAATGTAAAACTCACTTAAATTAGGTGACTTTTCTGACTTAAATCAAGTGACTTCTTTCACTTAAATCAAGTAACTATTTCTTTCTTAATTTAAGAAAGTAAAAATCACTTAAATTAAGTGACTTTTTCTTTCTCAATTTAAGAAAGTAAAACTCACTTAAATTAGGTGACTTTTCTCACTTAAATCAAGTGACTTCTTTCACTTAAATCAAGTAACTATTTCTTTCTTAATTTAAGAAAGTAAAAATCGCTTAAATTAGGTGACTTTTCTCACTTAAATCAAGTGACTTCTCTCACTTAAATCAAGTAACTATTTCTTTCTTAATTTAAGAAAGTAAAAATCACTCAAATTAAGTGACTTTTCTCACTTAAATCAAGTGACTTTTTCTTTCTTAATTTAAGAAAGTAAAACTCACTTAAATCAAGTGAGTTTTCTCACTTAAATCAAGTGACTTTTCTTTCTTAATTTAAGTGACCTGGACATTCTTAAATTAAGTGACTGCACATTCTTAAATTGAGAAAACATTTTTCTCTATATAAATTATTCCTGAATTTCATCTGAAATCATTATTTCTTCAATATTATTTTTTTTTCTCGAGTAAATATCATGCATAATATAACAAAGAAATTTTGTGGCTAACCATATATTATTGGCCTTCAATCTCAATAGAAATACAGAGCCTCTTATCTGACTATTCTCTCCCCCCAGTGGTACCATAAAAATCCTTTATCATTGTACGATCGGCAAAAAAAAGGAAACAATTAAAATGCATCTCTATATTGTGAAAATACAAAGAGGCTCCAATTGAAATAGTAGCAATATCAATGTCCAATTAATTTATGCGATATTTTCGCAATACGCAAGTAGCTTATATCATCGAATTGTCCGCCGTGAACAAGTAGCGCCATCTGGCATTTCCGCAAAGGACTAAGCTTTCTCTCTTTCTCTCCCTTTCGCCCTCCCCCTGGCCAATACTATCAATTGTCATCGATAAGTATTTTTCTTATTGATAAAATAGAAGAAATATTGCCAAAAAAAAATAAAAGAGAAACATTGAATAATTGTCAATGGAATGAGGCATTTAATCGACAGAGAAGGTGAGAATGAGTCGATTTACCTGGGCACGTGCTGGACCCTCCAAGGAAGAGGATGAGGATAAAAGTAGTTTGAGAAGAAGAAGAAAAAAAAGCATGGTAAAAGGGTTATAAGCACGCCACGCGTCCAACACCCCAAGGTTAATCTGAGAAATCAAGTCAAAGTAGTTTTTTTTTGGTCCCTTGTGTTTAGTGTATAGAGAAGATAGAAAAGGTACATAGGAGGTGAATGGGCTGGATGGAGGAAGAAGATGAGGAATAAGGACAGCAAATGAGCTGAGAGAAGAAGAAGAAGGGCTACCGACGGTATGGAATAGCTTCAAAGACAATATTTAACGGATATATACGTGCAAGCATATGCTCCGCACGTGCCGTCATGCGCCACGTTTGAAATTCACAATTTGCTTGCTAAATAACATTTTTACAAGTACCTTAACACTCAGCAAAACAAAAAAAAATCAAAAACAATTCAGTTGTGAAGGGGTAAAACCGGATAAATCGACTTATCTTTGAGGTTATTGCGAAGAAAATATCGTGGAAACTAAGCGAGATAAAGCGATATTACTCATCTGGTTTTTGTGGAAAACTTCAAGAGTTACAGAACGAATTTTAGCGCGAAATTGCTCTTTCTCGGTTATTTTCCTGAGATATTTAAAAAAAAAAAAGAGACTTATCTCGTTTTATCTCTTCACTACTGAATCGAAATCATTCGTTTTTCGTACTGCACTCATCAAACATTCTCCAAAGTCACGAAATTTTTGATTTAAAATACTCATTATGATTATTATTATTTTTTATAATGTATTTTCGGTAAAATTTCACGGGTTCTTTTCTCAACGGCGTCATCGCGCAAACTAAAGTATATTGCAGTTTGTAATTAAGAAAAAGCGTAGAAGCCGCCGTTGACGAAAGAAGAAAAAGAATGAATATACGTAGGAGAAAGATTTTGCGCGAGAGGGGAAAGCATTGGAAGAAAGATGAAAAGAGAGGAAAAGAGGTGCGTTGAACAAGAGGGTTGGAAAAAGTAGAAGTTCATGGAAAAACACGCGCATGACGGTGTGCGCCCCCTTTTACGCCGACGTTACTTTTGTGTATTGGTTAATGGTGGGGGAGGTTGAAATGCGCCGGTGGATACTAATTAAAAATTCTTGTGCTCGAGATACTTAAAAACGCTAGTCTTCTTCACCCCCTTGCGGGAGTTTCTTTTCTTGTGGATCCTGTAATACCCATGGATCACTTTCTTCATTTCTCGAATCATTTTTTTTCATTTTTCGTTGGCCAATGCTTTTTTAATGTGAGAAATATTATCTCTTATCGGTTTCATTGAATTTTTTTTAGCTTATTCAACCGTCGGAGGCTTGTTAATCGAATTGAAATGTGCTATAGCTTTTTTTTAATCAAAAAATACAATTTGCAAAAAAATTCAAACAATTAATTCAGTAGTGAAGAGGTGAAACAGGATAAATTGACTTATCCTTGTGATCATTTTGGAGGTAATGTCTCGGAAATTAAGCGAGATAAGGCGATATTATTTATCGTTTTTTTTTTGTAGAGAATTTAAAGAGTTACAAAAAAGGTTAATTTTTTAAAAAAATAAATGAGAAAAAAATGGACTTTTTGTGTTTTACCTATTCACTACTGAATTGAAAGATTAGTGATGAATATATCTGTGTTCAATGATTTTTTTTTTTTCGAATATCAAATTTACCTTGTGCGATCCGAACTGCTGGCATTTTGATCCTCATGATGCTGATTTTAATTATCGGCAATTTTGCCTACACGTGATACTTCAATTATTGTTCAATGAAACTTTATTTCCATTTATTCTCCAAACTTTTGTAAATAATAAAAAAAAAAAATTCACGACAAAAAGCCGCACATTGACTCGTTTTCACCTCATCTTCACGTTGTCTTCATAGTTTATCAATATATAGATTCATTTTTAAACAAAAAAAAAAAAGTGTGAAAAATTAAATGATAAAAGGAAAATTAAAAGAATTCCTTCGAAACTTGGTTCTTTGACAGCATGTAGTTTTTTTTCCTTTATCGTATCATTGAACTCGTTTCTCTTATTTTTGGATTAAAAACGAAAATAAAAAAAAAAAAGATGCAGAATGTGTCAGATGATCGCGCGCCACATGCTCACACGTTGTTCTTTATTTTTGTGGAAATCTTCAAGGATAGTGTATGACACCTAGATCAGCCATACGTGCTTTTCCAAAATATATTCTGCAGCAGCACTGACTTGACAGTTGACACTTATTTCATTCACAACTTTCTCGAATAATAATTGTTCCAATGACAAATAAATTTAACAAAAAAGAAAAAAAAATTTACATATAACAAATTCATTCACAATTCACTGGTAACGAGTTTTTCATTTTTGTCACTGTACTCATTGAAAAAAAAAATCAACCAAAAATAAAAAAAAAACCCAAAAAAAAAAAAAAAACTTCACTTTTAACTAAAACTTATCTCTTGAATCCATTTGAAATTGTTCACAGTGCACTAAACATATTTATTCATCGAATAATGTGTTTTTTTTCCTCTTGAAACTTGATTTTTCCTCTCTTCTTCAACGATGAAAAGCCGAAAAATACTCTTCAATTCATCGATAAATGAATGAAATAAACGTAAAAATAATATAATAGTGAAAAACTGTCCTTAATCATTCACTTTTTTGTATGGCAAATTTGACAGATAGAAACAAGAGAAAAATAAAACAGGAAAATACACAAAAGGCAACGAGAAAAGAATGCAAATGTTTTTTTATTGTTTTGTTTTTTTTAATTAAAATTGCCTCTGCCAGTGTATCGTATTTATCGAGAAAATTTTTTTAAAATAATAATTTTCCTCTTTACACGAAGAGATAAACAGTGTTTAATATTGAATTGTCACTGGTACTTGTGGTCCTGGTACGTCGGATGCTGGGATGCTCCGGCGTGGACCAGCGACAGTGATGGTCCGGCATGGGTCGTATCTCTGAGTGGACTGTGCTGGACGTAGTGGTGTTTCGGGACCTGGTGTCGGGCAGCACTGCGCTCCAACTTCGGACGCGCTCGGCACGAATCGTTCGTCGGGCTGCCTAGACCGGACACCCCACGCGTCCTGGGGTAGTTTTCACCCCTCCCCTTCTCCTCTTAGTTTATATCACACGCGCACATGGTGGGGGCATACACATAACTCGGTACTGTGCGCTTCAGGGTAGTTGTATTTTCGGGGTAGAAGTGAGATACAACAAGTATGTGTATCACGAAATAAGGAGAACATGACTGAGACAGAGAGAGAGAGAGAGATTGTACGAAACACACACACACACACACAACGATGAGCATGCGAGAATACACGAGTGTACGAGGATGGGATATTCTCACATGTACGTGTGTGTAGTACACACACATACATTGATGCTGGAATACTCCGAGTGGAGGGAGAGAGTGAGCAAGTATCAGTCGTGGCCTCTCTGTGTCTGTGTGTGTGTGTTAGAGCGTTTTCCTTCTCAATGGTTGGAGGGAGAGAAGAGGCGCGAGGACCGCGCGACTCTTGTGCACACTAAGGGTGGGGAGAGGATGAAACGCGCGGACAAAATGCGCTAGGGGTGGGGATATATAACACGCGTTTTTTAGTCCTAGATTTGAGATCACCCGGGTTCAACAATTTCTCACATTTTCCTCTAGCCAATTATATTATTATTATTGCTTTTTTTTCACTTTGTGTTTGCCTATTTGAATATTCGATGAATTCAGTAGTGAAGAGGTGAAACTGGACAAATCCAATCTTTGTGATTATTTTGAAGGAAACTAAGTGAGATAAGGCCATATTACCCATTTTTTTTCAGTAGAAAATTTCAAGAGTTACATAAGAAGTTCAGGGTGTAATTGTCTTATTTCGCTTATTTTTCTAAGATATTTAAAAAAAAAAACTGAATGAGAAAAAAATCGGTTTTTCACAAAATTTGTAAAAATATGGCATTTTTCAACTGTCCACGATTTCAAGGCAGGAAAAAAAGAATTCTAATTAAATTTATTGAAAAATACAACCAACTTTTTTCTGGCAAGTTTAATCCATTCAATCAAAAGTAAAAATCTTATAAAAACCTGATAATTGAGATTATTACCACGTTTTGCATAGAATCATCTTGTTTTACCTCTTTGCTACTGAATTAATTAGGCATAGTATGAATTCTACATGAATTAGGTTTTTTTTTTTTTTTTTTTTGGAAAATAAAAAGAAAAAAAAACATGAACCAGCCACTAATATTTCTGGATGTCCTTAAGAGAGAAAAGCTCTTATTTCACAATGTTAGGGTCCAAGGGCGCCAAGAATATATTCCAGAGTACCCCTGTGGTCCAATTTAACCGAGGAAATTATGTCTCTGAGTGGTTCAAGTGGAATTCTTTTTTTTTAACTGTATATGCCTGGACAGTTTCACATTATTTTCATTTAAATTTCCACGTCTCTCAAAATATATTCGATGAATTGCATTATGTCCAACTTTTTTTTTCTATTATCTCATGAGGTCTTCTTGTGTGAAGTGAATTTAGTGGAAGAATGAAAAGAATTGTACAAGTTTTCAAGAGTATACGACCTTCTTAAAAAAAAAGATCTTCTCCATGGCCCAGAGGAGAAAAGCCATAAAAAAAAAAAAAGCTAGTGTTTTTCGCGGTCAGAGGTTAATCTGTATTCTTTACGGTTGACGCTCGCGCAGAAACTTTGAAATTTCCACGAGTACCTTGTCATCATAGTCTCCCTCTCTTCTTCATAAGTTAGCTATACAGAACGGTAAGCATTGCGATACTCCCGCCCGATTTTCCGAGATTCTTTGCCATCTTCTCTTGTGAAATCTCATCAGACGCGGTCAGTTCGTGGCTTTCTTGCCATTCCCTCTCTCTTTTTCCTCTCGCACCTTGTTTATTCTACTCGCTTGTCCTTCTGTCTCGTCCTTTTCTTTTTTTTCCCCCTCAAGAATGCAATTTAGGTGACTATCCTGTCAACACGAAAATTACTTTGTATAACTTTTCCTTTATAATAAGTTTAAATTTCTTTCAAGTCTCACAAGAAACAGACGTAAAAAATCGAGCCACATACGCACGTAGAAAAAGAGACAGAGGGAAAATCAATTTTGGTGAGAAGTTTAAAAAAAAAAAAGAAAAAAAAGAGAAACGGAAATACCCGTTATGGAGACAAATGTCCAAAAGGGTGAACGAAAAAAGCATTTTTCGGTGACGATGGTCCGTTATTTCTCCTCACCCATTTCATTTGCCTGCATGTATCCTGTTGGATGGTTTTAAAGATTATTTTTACTTTGGAGCAAAAACGAACTGTCTGGTGTTACTCTGTCGCTCTTTCTCTCGTATGAAGACGACGAACACATGTGTGCGACGCATTTGGTTAAAGATGCATACAAGAGAGGAGTGTCGCCTCGAAAGTCCAAGCAATATTCGGCCCTGCTGAGCCTGGGAGGGATGCCTCACTTCTTTTTTTTTCACTTCTCTCCCAAGTTTTTTCCATTTTTTTTTTAGCTCTCTTTCTATCGTCGTGGGAGTTTTACGATCTCGCGACACTATATATTCACAGTATAGTCGTCGCATTCATTGATGAAATTCACACAAATGCATGCAGACTTTTGCAGCAAAGGTTCTCTTCTTCTTGGGGAAAATCGGAGAAAACAAAGGATGACCTCTCAAGTAAAGATGCGAAATTACGGTAATTTTTGATATGCGTCAGGTCAGTGGTAAACTTACCATTTTCTGACCGTTGCACAATGACCGTCATTTTTTCGGAGTGTCAGTAATAAAATCAGGTGATCAGAAATCCATCTATATAGTTGCAAAGTTACCGTCATTTCTTCAGACGGTCAGTAATAAAATGAGCCAATCAGAAATTCGTCATTTTGAGCTCCGGTCACTTTCTGTAATTTTTCTATTTTTTTTTTGTTTTTACTCTTAACAAGCAAAGAATGAATGAATCTTGTATAAACGAAATTTTTTTATTAAATCTTGCATACCGATCTACGTACTGAAGAGGGAAAACAGACGAATCGATTCATTTTCATGCTCATTCTTACTAAAATATCTCTGAAACTAAGCAAAATAGCGAGATTTTTAAACGCACCTTTTTGTAGCTGTGATGCTCTTCTATCAAAAAATTCGCCCAAAAATTTCACTGTCTAGCTTGATTTCTGAGATATTCCTGATAGATAAATGGCAAGAAAATTTACTCATCGTATTTCATTTCTTCACTACTGATTTAGACTTTTCAAAGTCTTCCATACAATTTTTTGTATGAACCTCTCTACATCTCTTTCATATATATTTCTTCATATAAACTATGAGAATTATTTCAATCGAATATCATGAAACAAAGTACTAGTGAATCTTTGAATGAATTGTCGAATTATATAAATTCATTTAGATGAAAACTGACCGTACACAGAGAAAAATGTTTTCTTAATTTAAGAATGTGCAGTCACTTAATTTAAGAATGGCAGATCACTTAAATTAAGTGACTTTTCTCACTTAGATGAAGTGACTTCTTTCACTTAAATCAAGTAACTTTTTCTTTCTTAATTTAAGAAAGTAAAAGTCACTTAAATTAAGTGACTTTTCTCACTTAAATCAAGTGACTTTTTCTTTCTTAATTTAAGAAAGTAAAACTCACTTAAATCAAGTGAGTTTTCTCACTTAAATCAAGTGACTTTACTTTCTTAATTTAAGTGACCTGCATATTCTTAAATTAAGTGACTGCACATTCTTAAATTAAGAAAACATTTTTCTCTGTGTAATAAAATCAATGAGTCAGCTTTGTGACATGACACTCAGTCATTTTTTTTTTAACCAAAATCGTCAGTAATTATAATTTAGTCAGTTACCGGTAAGTTACCGATAAATTTACGGTAAACTAACCGATAATTTTTTTCGTCGCATCTCTACTCTCAAGTCGAGGAGAATGGAGAAAATGAAAAATTATGAAAACAGAAGAATCTCGACTGAACGATGCTGGTCATTTAGAGGCTTCAGTCTCTCCACGCCACTGTGGCATGTGCACACACACATTTAAAAAATACCAAATATAAACTCGGGGACAGACCCCTTGTCAAGGGTACATATTTCTCAAGAGTTTTTTTGGAAATAGGACTCTGGTCTTTATTTTGCTCAGTTTTCTCTTGAAAAATCTTTTCTTTATCTCTCTTCTTCGATACGCAAGGGTTGTATCTTACGTATGTCATGTAAAAGGGGCACACTATATGTTGTGTGTGAGGAAATCTATGGGTCTACAGAACCCTCTCACAAGGCGTCTGTCCACATTGGACTTCATCCAGATGCCCCCCAATGTGTTTTTCGTTGCGTCGTAATTTTTTTTTTTTTATATAAATAAACTTAAAAATAGTCTCACTAGTTTCTAGTCATTTCTCGACGATGAGTGAGTGAGGGATTGTGTTTCCCATGTCCAGAAATTTTTTTTTTTTCGGTAAAAAAGTGAAATTTAGATTTAAAAAAAAAAACAGTAGCAAATGTGAGAATTTTAAAAAAAGGAGAATCACAGGATTCTCACTGATATTTTCGCACGGCCAATGGAGGTGGTCCTGGCGCCCCAAAGTACGCAGGGGGTTCCCCTGTAATTCCTAGATGAGTGCGCATAAAAAACTCACATACATGTAGAGACGAGGAGAGAGCAAAAAAGTCGTGTTAAAAAAAAACACAACTTTTCCCCCCTCTAGATACATGCGCGCTAGGTGCAGATACCGATGAGTGAGAGGGAAAATATAATCTTGGGGGAATGGGGTGTTTTTTTTCACCTTTTTTTTTTTCATTCCTTATGAACGTGTCCCATTGGAAAACTATAGGGGTGAGGGAAAGCCCGGAACTTGGAGGACGGAAACACCTTGTGGAGAGCGGGCTAGAGATTGGTGAAGGACCGACAAAAAAAAAGAGGAGAAAAAAAATGTAGAAAAAAAAAAAACTGTGCCTTACGGTATCCCTGAGCGAGTGGCACAGATTCTCCCGCGACCGGAAGGTACTGGATAAAAAATACCGATGCCAATGGAAAAAAAAAAGACGGTAAAATACTGCTAGGTTGTTAGTCTAGGAGAGGGATAGTTTTGATGGTGTTATTTTCCCTTGAATTATCGTAAAAATGCTCCTCACTACTGGCTATATACAGTTGTCGTGAGAATTTGTGTTTTTTTTTGCATTGGCTTTTCAATTTTTCCTCAATTTTTTTTTTTTTTAGATTTTTTTTCTCTTTCCTGTCAAGCCATTCCTGTGGGAATATAAATTTCTGTGGTAAATGTGTATTTTCAATTTTACATATATCTTTTGCAAAAAAATTTATATTTTCGTGAATCTATTGTTAATTAATTTTATGTAATAATAAGATGTTAATCAATTTTTCAAATTAATTGAATAATCAGCAATAATTACCGAGTGAATAAAAAGCAAAATTAAGAAGAAAAAAGAGTAAAGAATTTGAGTTTCTCCAACATCTGGGAACTAATTCGGGGCATCTTTGGGTTCTGCCGCACACAGAGAGTCTTCTCGATGCACGAGGATTCAAGTCGTGTTGTAGTCCTGTTAGCTTCTCCAGTTTTCCTCTCCTCATCTCTTTCTATCTACACATATAGGCATCATTCTTAGATTGTGCCTAACACATCTTAGCCTGTCCCCTTCCTTAGCTGGCAGATGGCCGGCTAAGGGGTAAGGAAAGGAAAAAAAAACTATGCACGTATATATAAGTATTAAAAAAGAATGAAAAAAAAAAGAAAGAGGAAAAAAAAACGTGGGGTTTATAAAAAGCGATTGAAAAACGGAACGGACGAATAGGCCTCGGGGAGTGACGCTCCGATGGACCACGTGTATCCTACACACACTCTATGGTCTCCTCTTTTTACCCAGGCTCTCTATACACACACTAAATGCATTCGAGACAGAGAAAGTTGATGGGTATCACGGGGTTCAAATGGATTCAAAGGATCACTAGATCCTTACTCGATCGTATTTCATGTATTCAACGAAATATTTACCGTTTAGTGACCTGAGTCTTGACATATTTTTGGCACATATTCTTCATTTGTCCAATTTCCATCAAATTAAAATGAAAAAAACGAATTAATAATAATGTGTTTATTTAGCTAATGGCTATCAATTGATGCATTTGTTAAAAAACATTTTGTCTTACATTTGTTCCTTTTTTTTTCATCTTATTTATTTATTTTGTAACACACTAATAATTTTAGTTTGCTCACATTTTTTATTTTTTCACTCAATTTGTTGTATAAAAAAAATACGATACGCATTTATTGTTTTATCGGCAGTTTTCACAGAGAAAAATGTTTTCTTAATTTAAGAATGTGCAGTCACTTAATTTAAGTGACCTGCCATTCTCAAATTAAGTGACTTTTCTCACTTAAATCAAGTGACTTTTTCTTTCTTTATTTAAGAAAGTAAAAGTCACTTAAATTAAGTTACTTTTCTCACTTAAATCAAGTAACTATTTCTTTCTTGATTTAAGAAAGTAAAACTCACTTAAATTAAGTGACTTTTCTCACTTAAATCAAGTAACTATTTCTTTCTTGATTTAAGAAAGTGAAACTCACTTAAATTAAGTGACTTTTCTCACTTAAATCAAGTAACTATTTCTTTCTTAATTTAAGAAAGTAAAAGTCACTTAAATTAAGTGACTTTTCTCACTTAAATCAAGTGACTTTTTTCACTAAAATCAAGTAACTATTTGTTTTTCAATTTAAGAATGTAAAATTCACTTAAATTAAGTGACTTTTCTCACTCAAATCAAGTGACTTTTTCTTTCTTAATTTAAGAAAGTAAAAGTCACTTCAATTCAGTGACTTTTCTCACTTAAATCAAGTGACTTTTCTCACTAAAATCAAGTAACTATTTCTTTTTCAATTTAAGAATGTAAAAGTCACTTAAATTAAGTGACTTTTCTCATTCAAATCAAGTGACTTTTTCTTTCTTAATTTAAGAAAGTAAAAGTCACTTAAATTAAGTGACCTTTCTCACTTAAATCAAGTGACTTTTTCTTTCTTAATTTAAGAAAGTAAAAGTCACTTAAATTCAGTGACTTTTCTCACTTAAATCAAGTGACTTTTCTCACTAAAATCAAGTAACTATTTCTTTTTCAATTTAAGAATGTGAAAGTCACTTAAATTAAGTGACTTTTCTCACTCAAATCAAGTGACTTTTTCTTTCTTAATTTAAGAAAGTAAAAGTCACTTAAATTCAGTGACTTTTCTCACTTAAATCAAGTGACTTTTTCTTTCTTAATTTAAGAAAGTAAAAGTCACTTCAATTCAGTGACTTTTCTCACTTAAATCGAGTGACTTTTCTCACTTAAATCAAGTAACTATGTCTTTCTTAATTTAAGAATGTAAAAGTCACTTAAATTAAGTGACTTTTCTCACTTAAATCAAGTAACTATTTCTTTCTCAATTAAAGAAAGTAAAAGTCACTTAAATCAACTGACTTTTCTCACTTAAATCAAGTGACTTTTCTTTCTTAATTTAAGTGACCTGCACATTCTTAAATTAAGTGACTGCACATTCTTAAATTAAGAAAACATTTTTCTCTGTGTTTGTTCTCTCTTTTGTGATATACAGTTGATTCCTTCTTTTTGCATCATAACTGTGCTCACGTTAAAATTAATTTTCTCTTCAACTGACAAATTAATGCGTCTATGAATAATTAGAAATTGATAAAATCAGGTGAATTAATAAAAATCATGCACTTGATGTCCAATAATAAAAAAGCCTCTTCAGGTAAAAAAAGAGAGATATGAAGATATAGGTGAAATAGAAAAGGACTCGGAGATTTTACGACGCAAGCCAGCTGACCAGGCGTGGGAATCGTCGATCTTTGCCCTTCTTACATATATACATGTGTAACACATACACATATGTTTATTATCTTTCTCTTTTTCGCGGACACAGTGACCGTCATGAAAATGCGTACTAAATGCAACGTTCTCCATTAAATAGAGAAGAGTAGCTCGAAGAAAATTGCTTTTAAATTGGTGAGCTCCTCGTAAAGATTAAAGAAAATAAAAGAGAGAGAAGAATACCTATATATATGTATAGGGAGAATGATGAGGTCACATCACGTACAGTCTCAAGGTACAGTAGCCGGACAGTCGTTCTGTAAAAGGTAAAAGGTCCGGAATCCGCATTTCCGGAAAGCCATGAAATTAGTTCTCCCCATTGTTTCGTCTCCTTTTCTCTTCCACTTCCTTGTCTACTGCTTCCCACATTAATATGCGGAACGATTAAGTCGTTTCCTCGATGCAAAGGTACACAACACGTGCACACACAAATAGATGTATTTTTTTTTTCCATCATAATTGCATACATTGTTTTCTAGTGTATGTGTGTGTACTTTTTTTTTTCTCTTACAATTATTTTTTTCATCCACACTTCTCAGCATTATTGTAATGATTTTTTTTCCTTTTTCTTTTTTTTTTGAAAATCAACACAAGTTGGCTGCAATTTCTTTTTTCGTACGATTTAAAAATAAATTTCAGATACTACGAACTGGCCAGGGGTCAGTAACTCCAGCAGCGTTGTATCAAAAATAACCACACGGGTTATGGTTTCAAACATTCTGAGAGTTTAAAAAAAATATATATATATATATATTTTTTTCCCTCCTCTTCCTCTAACAGACTTTGGGGAGAGTGAGTTATATATCTGAAGCAGCCAGTATTAAAAGTCCATGTGACTTGCACCGGGCATTAGAGGCACGCGCACACCCGTTTCAACTCAAATATATATCCCATACAGAAGAAGAGGGCACAGTCATCATCACACAGAACTCTCCACGACCTTCTCTCCCGCCTTGGGCTGTTACCCATTTTTCTTTGCGGGGGAATTATAATAAGAAGTCAAAGGGGAAAAGAGTGAGAGGTAAAGACGCACATCCTTTATAGATATATATATATATAGTGGGGTGTTGGTGGAGGTGCTCCCGCACAACACCGCACTATGTGAAGGCCTTTTCCTTTTTTCTTCCTCCTTCTTCATCTACTTGTGTTCTTCTTGTATTTCTCGTCTTTTGGTTATTTTTTTTAATCATTCTCTCTTCGTCTTCATTATTTATCTCTTTTCCTCTGTTCTTAGGCATTAATTCCCTTCTAATACTGCCAATGTAGCGCCAACACGAGTCATTCTCAGGCACGTTTCATACACTGAGTAGTGAAAGTCTTTGGATTATAATACTTGCACACAGATAGGAAGAGGGAATATGCGGGAAAAAATAAAAGAGCCACGAGGGGATAATGCTATGCGGAATCAACGCGTTTGTCAGCGAGCCAGTTTTTCCACGCTACCTTGATATACCGACAATTTAAATCCCATTGTTTCATGATGTTTTTACACATTGTAAATAAAACCGTGGTAAATGGACATTATAATTATTATTTTTTTTTTACCTCCCTTCCAATTTTATTTGACACATTTTTTTTTTTGTGCACTTAATTCGAGAGAAAAAAATGCAGACTTTACAATACCTCTGTAGTTTTCTTTTCATTGATTCTTTTCACAAATTTCAGTGTCCGAATTCGTCGAGTCAGTTTGGTAAGATTTTTCACGCTCTATCGGACCATTGTGGGAGACGGGGAGAGAAGCGGCACTGGCCGCTTGTCATATTTGCCTATGATGGACGATTTTAGTGATGCCTAAAAAAAAAAATTCTAACAAAATAACACGCAACTGCAACGACAAACAGACACTCCTGGATGACGAGCGTGTTTTCATTCACTTCTTTCTGCTATTTTTTTTTTTTTTTTTTTTTTGTGTCATACAAAACTAAACCGATGCATTTATGTCATTTTGAAACGGACCGTACCCAGATTTCGGCAATATTCATCTACCTTCACTCCTCCATTTCCACCGTTTACGTGTCTGATTATTACCGCTTGGACTGGTCTTACAGATTTCTATCCTCCTCATCACATACAGAATTGAAAGTCTTTCTATTCAGTGAAAAAAAAAGGGCCATTTGACCCCACACAACTGCCCTGCGTAAATGAAACCTCGTGTCATGGACTGATAATTTCCTTCTTAACTTTCAGAAATAAGAAAAAAAAACTCTCAAATGGATCCAACTTTAGATTTATTGATCAGATAAAAAAAAATGAAGAAAAAAGTGAGAATGTTCAATTTGAGGAAATATGACAAAATCCGATGCAGTGTCCAGCGCTGCAGGCGTTCACCTACGTATATATATATAAAAGTACTGACAAATAGTCCAAAGATAAATTTTGAGATTTTCCCGGTTGCCTTCCGGCTAGACGTGGAGTAAAAAAAAATTCTCATAGAGAGAAGAGTGGAGAGGGGGAGGCGAGATTGAGGGTAGAAATGGGCCCGGATACCGTATGGGATACTGAATGCAACCACAAGACGCCTAATCGTTTTACCATAGAGCCTGCGGAAAGATTTTTTTTTCTTATTTTCTTTTTATTCATTCTATTCTGTTCTCCATCGAATCTATGAAATCATCCCCAAGGAAAATACTTCATGCTTGCGAAATTTTCGTTTACACAGCCGCGGCAATATCCCTGCCCGTATCAAAAGTTTAATTGAATTTTCGACCGTGGCTCACCACCAAATTCAACAGATTAGAGATCTACATTCGAAGTTCTATATATTCTTGTACTCTCATGAGCCTATGGGCAAGTTTTACAAGTTTTACTATTTTCTCCATTACAAATGATTATTTTTAAGGAGTTTGGGGAGTAAACTCAAAATGACGGGAAAAAATTGATTTTTTTAACAGGGATGAAACAAGTCGTTTCAAATCACCTCAATTTTTTTCAAATTTTTCATCTAATTATTTACGACGAAAAAAAAATGATAACAAATGATAGAGTGACATAACCCAACATTTGAAAAAAATTAATTACAGCTTGAAAATTCATTCTATTATGTCAAAGACTCGTTGAAATACTTCGCAGAATCGTGAATATTATAGAAAAAAATTTTTTTGCACTGTTTATTGCACTAAACAATTAAAGAAAAATAATTTAGTGGAAACAGCTTTCTGAGCTCTATTTTTTTAAATTTATAACTGCTCAGAAAACGATGGAAAAACCAAACAAAAATTAAGATTCGATTACTGAATATTTCTTTAATATTCTAGTGAAATTCGAAGTTATGAAAAATCGACGAATTTAGACATTTTTCTTCATCCGTCAATGCAATGCGGCAACGTTGTACCGCATTGATTTGGCGCGTAATTTCAAATGAGCATCCAGAGGTTAAGCGATATACATCAGAAAATTTAGAATAATTTTGAATAAATCAGAATTTTCGAATAAAATCTTTTTCACTTATTAATTTACCGCCCCACCGCTTCATTTTTTTCAATTTCGTTACCCGATCCATTATAAATGTATTGATTTCTACTGAATCATTTAATTATCACATGCCGAAAGTTAGAGAGAGACGAATGCTCTCAGTGCTGTCAACAGGAGAAAAAGGAATAATAATTTGACCACACCGTTTCCACGGTTATTCTCTCTTTTCGATGCTTTTTGACTTTCAGAAATTGATTGCATTGCTCTATTGCGTTAAATCGTTGATTTAAAGAAAAATTCTCTCATTCTAAAACAATGAAAACATTATTACGGACCATTCGGATCTTTTTTCAATTTTTTTTTGAAAAATAATTTTTTTAGTGTTTTACGATTGGATCACTACTGGAGAACAATAGCCTCCCTTGTCCCCTCACACCCGATTTCCAGTCACTCCCCAAACTCCTTAATTCTCATCCAAATATTCCCTTGAAGTCTAAATATTCATTTATTCACTTGGCCAGAGAATTTACGTTTTATTTCAAGGAAAAAAAAAACACTCGAAAGAAGGCTACTACCGGACGATCTGTAAATATGAGGGCTCAATTGAGTTTATCATATTACTTGCCCTCACCTGTTCGACATTGTCATGCGGGTCGACACGCTGACCACCACGTGGTACCCAATTGCCCCTCTGTCTCTTGTCTCCTCCTCTCATTCCATTGCTGATATTCTATTTCATCTATTCAAAGCAAAATTGAAAGCAGATTGTACAATCTCAGAAGAGGATAATTGAGTGCAAAGAAAAAAAAAAAAGGACTACTGTTAGTAGTCAAGTGACCATGTCTTCTTGATGAATAAGCCATCTAATCAGAAAATTGAATCGTTGTTGGGACTCGCCACTTATTTGCTCCTTCATCTGTGACCCATTGCTTTATTCTTTTCATTTAATTTTTTTTTTTTCTACTTTATCTCTTTGACTGTGTATGGCCCGCATGTTGTAGTAAAAATACAGGCGTGTCCATCAGTTGTGGAATACGATCGCATCAACGAGTCCGTTTTACTTGGGCCGGTGGGTATACAAAAAAACTCTCTCTCTCTCTCTTTCTCGCTTCCACCTTTTGAATTATGGGACACATGTCAAAACAATGGGCACACAGGTGTGGACCCGAAGGTGACGAAGAATTAGCCCTGGTTGCATTATTATGAGGACCCACACGCACACGTCATGTTTTTTTTTTGTTTCCAGTGTCCTCGATACATACCAATTAATTATTTCATGCAATGGAGTTTGAAAAAATACTGAAGAAAAATACGATAATGGAAATTAAACGTTTTAAAACCGTTTTTTTCATGAAAAATCTAAATTTAACGATAAAATGTTGGAGAGCCGATAGGATTTTGGTTCAAACAGGTTGACTTCATGGATTCAGATGTTTGCCAATGGGACAGAAGACATCGGAGAGCAACGAAATGTACACATACTGCCAGCTGAGTATACATGAACGGTTTCATATTTTCCTTTGCATAAAGTCACCAAGATCTAATCCGAATCATATTCGTTTTTATATTCAATGATGGTTTTCAAGAGACCAAATCAAATTAAACTTTAATAAGAACAATTCTAACGTTCTTTGTTTTCGCAATTTTTTTCGAAATGCCAATTTTTACTGGAAATGACTCAGAATTATGCAAAACGTCGAGAAATCATAATGAGAAAAAAAAGTAGACATGTATGTATGTGTGTCGGTATGTACGACTTTACGACTCTCTATTACTCGAGAACGGTGAGAGATAAAAATCTAAAATTTCGGCGAGATATCAGTTTTGATGAAGTGTATGTCCCATAAAAATTTCAGCAAGATCGGTTCAATGGTTTTTGAGATATAGCAATTTTTTAAAAATCGTATGTTTCAAAATTTCTCAATTTGCGTGAGACGAATACCGTTCAAAATTTTACTCAAGATTCGCAACCATAATATCTAACTTTTAGCGAATTTTCATGAATTTAATCCCATTATTCTATTAGTTATTAATTTTTTTGTGCTTTTTTTTCAAAAACTCGGTCTTACGACGATAGCTCAATGAATAATTGACTTAAAGACTTCAAATTTTTTCTGTATATGTAGTTTCTGATGAAGATGGTTGGGATTGAATCTGAGGCATATCGGCTGAACGGTTCTCGAGATATTTTGAATTGAAGTTTTTCCGAAAATTGGCTGTATCTTCCAAACTTCTCATCCGATTTCATCGGGACGAAGCTCAAAAGATTTGTGTTTATGAGCTGAACAAACCCTCAATTTTTCGAATTTTTAGATGAAATTGTCCGTTTATTACATTGAAAAATGCATTTTTTTCTCAATATTTCAAAAAAAAATCCGAAAAATGCAATTTTTCTCGATTTTTTTAAATGGACACCCCTATTATTTATTTTGTTTTCTGAAAGAACACATTTTTCTCTTTCAAATAAGCCCCTACTCATCTTCGTAGGACAATCAGAAACTGTACCCAAAAGGGAACATTCAAAATGAAAAAGTGAACTTTTATGTAAAATTTTGTATAATTTGAAAATAATTGAATTTAATAAATCCCAATCATTTTATCTTATAGGGGAGACCGGGGCAAAATGGGGTACTCTAAAGCACGTATTCCCGGACCCCATTTTGCCCCGGTCTCCACTATTTTATTGCGTTATAACACGAAAAGAAAACTTTTGAGACTGCAACAATCGCAATGATTGAAAAAATTCAGGAAGAACCATTCGGAAGCATCCTGCTAATTCATTAGCAGAAATTGAAAGGAAAAAATAGCAATCTGAAGGATAACGTAGAAAAAATAGCAACTAACGCAGTGACCAACGCCTGCTTGTTTTGTATTATTTGAGAAATAAAATTTTCTCATTAATATTACATAATCCTCGGAAATTTTTTTATCACACCAAAACTGCCAACACAATTTCACTAAACAGTAGTTTTATACTTGATACTTTTTCTGCATCGCAACACTCTTGAAAGCTGTGTAATCAGAATTTATCTAGCCAGAACAATTATGTAGAATACAATTATCAGAAACAAGAGACTGCATACATAATTTGTTTATATTGATGAAAAAATTGCAAGAGACAAGAGGAGAAAAAGGAAAGAAACTGTTGTAAATTCGTTGACAGAAAAATTCGAGTCGTCTCGTACAGATGAATGAAAAGGAAACAGAAGAAGACGAAAAAAAAAAAAATATGTCCTGCAGTATTATTTTCCATGAACTTTGTCCATTATTATAGGAACGTGGTATTGTTCGTAGATTGCGTAGGTGTCGATATAATAAAGATAGAGTATACAAATTTTGTATAACTTTATCTCTGTTTCTACTAGCGTTTTACATTAACCAGAGGGACCTCAACTTGCGCGTACTCTTTTGGAAGGAAGAAAGAAGAAAAAAAAAATTAAAAAAAAAAAAATAAAGGAGGAGGTGGTAGTAAAGGCGGGCCAGAACATCGCAATAATACCCAAGAGTATGTGTGTTAAGATGTACTGTGCTGTGAGAAGAGGGGGGGGGGGCGACAGGGTGATGAAGAAGGAGGGGAAAGTGGAGAGAAGTGAAGGAGATAGAAGTCTCTGAAACGAAAGGTAGGGAGCAAAAATGACAATCATCGTCATTTTAATAATATGCAAAAAGGTATACTCGACTTCCACCACGGGGCAAGTGTGGCCACAATGGCGTTATATAATGACAAAGACACGACACTGGTACCTTTCGCTCGACAAAAGGCGCGGCGTAGGGTCATCCTACTGGACCAGAACATGTTTTGTCCAAAGCCATTCAAAACTTCAATCATAATGAGCCTCATATTTTCATCTTTTTAAACACTATATACATGTATTCATTGGTATTTTCATTTTGTTGTTGATGAGGATTATTTGTTGAGAGGACGAAATTTGTGCGGATCAAATTAATTTGGATCTTTTGAATCGGATCAAATGAGATCAATTCATTTTCATGTTCTTTACATTATTTTCAAAGGAATCATGTCAAAATAGAGATGAAAATTAATGTCAAAGACGCATGGGCTGATGTATAGAGAGAAAATTTTTTTCTTAATTTAAGAATGTGCAGTCACTTAATTTAAGAATGGCAGGTCACTTAAATTAAGTGACTTTTTCATTCTTAATTTAAGAAAGTAAAACTCACTTAAATTAAGTGACTTTTTCTTTCGTAATTTAAGAAAGTAAAACTCACTTAAATTAAGTGACTCTTCTCACTTAAATCAAGTGACTTTCTTTCTTAATTTAAGAAAGTAAAACTCACTTAAATTAAGTGACTTTTCTCACTTAAATTAAGTGACTTTTCTCACTTAAGTCAAGTGACTTTTCTCACTTAAATCAAGTAACTTTTTCTTTCTCAATTTAAGAAAGTAAAACTCACTTAAATTAAGTGACTTTTCTCATTTAAATTAAGTGACTTTTCTCACTTAAATCAAGTGACTTTTTCTTTCTTAATTTAAGAAACTAAAACTCACTTAAATTAAGTGACTCTTCTCACTTAAATCAAGTGACTTTCTTTCTTAATTTAAGAAAGTAAAATTCACTTAAATCAAGTGAGTTTTCTCACTCAAATCAAGTGACTTTTCTTTCTTAATTTAAGTGACCTGCACATTCTTAAATTAAGTGACTGCACATTCTTAAATTAAGAAAGCATTTTTCTCTGTGTATCCATGATTATTGGAATGTGCATTCACCAATGAAGGACATTACACAATTTATTTTTAACAACTTGGACGATGTTGATAATTAGCATTATCATTCAAGACACTTGCTAGTAACATTGTATTACATACTGTGATCTTTCACGATAAATGGCTAAATAAAATTTATGTGTACTTCTATTAAGAATAAGTATTTACAGAAAATATCTTATGAAGAATGTGATTAATTCATTGGAATCAATGAATAAATCGTTGAATCCATGAAATTTAACATTTATATTTGTCAGAATGGAGAACAAGATGATTTCAGAATTCAACTTGGTGGAATGAAGTGAATCGTGCACCTGGATTGTCAATGTTTTGAATATTAATGAGATCAGATGGAAAAATGGAAAATATGAGCCGAAAAAATTACGATAAATTGCGTTATTAGCTTCGGCTATTTTTACTGCTATACATTTCTATTTTCTTCTTCTGGAGAGAAGAAAAAAAAGAACAGACAATACTTTTCCTGTCTTCTTCGACATTTAAATGTATGTATTCAAACGCTCGTTGTATTGCTTTGACGAGAGGTGTGGTCAAAATTATTCAAACTGACCCGGACTCTTTTTTTTTTTTCCTTTCGGTCTGGGACACTTTCTAGGCGGCATCATCGCTCTCCACCTCAGCATACGCTGCACCCACGTAATTCTTTTTATTATTTATTCCAACCAAACAGCCGTTGTACGAGATAAACATGAGTGTCTTCTCTCATAATGTAATTTGCAAGTGAACTGTGACCCGTGAAAAAACAATTTACTGTCTCACTTTGTATGTGATCCTTAAGTGTAAGAAAAAAAGTGAATGCTAGTCAATATAAAATCAGTCAATTATCGTATAAAATGGGGAAAAAGGGATATTTCCATGAAATGGTTAGCGATGGAATATTCTAGATGATTCCATTGGAAAACTGAGGAAATTTGCGATAAAAAACATGTGCCAGAATTGATTTTTTGGAATTTTTGAAAATTTTAATTTTTTAGGGTGAAATCTCAAGGGTATCTGATTTTCATCATATAAATATATATATATTATATGTAATAAAGAAAAAATATTTTTTTTTCCCATAAAATAATTTGCCGAAGGAAGGTCGGTGTGGGATATTTATCTGATTTTCATCATATGAATATATATATATATTATATATAATAAAGAATTATTTTTTTTTCTCTATTAATTTCTATTGATTTTATTTGTCTTGTTTTGAAAAAATCACTTATTTGAGAATATCTCCGGTTCTATTGGTCGTAGCGTAGAAATTTCGAATGGAGGTGAAAGGTGAGATCATTTGCCATCGATTTGTGTAGTTTTGAGAAGAAAATTGTTGATTTTTAATATATTTATAGGCCATTTTTATGAAAATCCGTTTTTGCCCCATGAATATATTAAAAATCGACAATTTTCTCTACAAAACTACATGAATAGATGGCAAATGATTTCATCTTTCACCTCCATTCGGAACTTCTACGCTACGACCAATAGAACCGGAGATATCATCGAAATAGTGAATTTTTCCGAAAAACAATAGATATTTCACCCAAAAAAATCGGAATTTTCAAAAATTCAAAAAAATCTATTTTGACAGTCATTTTCCAACCCAAATTTCCTCAGCTTTTCAATGGAATTATCAAAAAAAATCTATCTTCGATATTTCCACTCGTTTCGAAATTAATTTCAATGTACACAGAGAAAATTTTTTTCTTAATTCAAGAATGTGCAGTCACTTAATTTAAGAATGGCAGGTCACTTGAATTAAGTGACTTTTCTCACTTAAATCAAGTGACTTTTTCTTTCTTAATTTAAGGAACTAAAACTCACTTAAATTAAGTGACTTTTCTCATTTAAATCAAGTGACTTTTTCTTTCTTAATTCAAGAAAGTAAAACTCACTTAAATTAAGTGACTTTTCTCACTTAAATCAAGTAGCTTTTTCTTTCTTAATTTAAGAAAGTAAAAGTCACTTAAATTAAGTGACTTTTCTCACTTAAATCAAGTGACTTTCTATCTTAATTTAAGAAAGTAAAACTCACTTAAATCAAGTGACTGTTCTCACTTAAATCAAGTGACTTTTCTTTCTTAATTTAAGTGACCTGCACATTCTTAAATTAAGTGACTGCACACTCTTAAATTAAGAAAGCATTTTTCTCTGTGTAATCGAGTGAAGAAAATTTAATTTTCTTCTCGACTCTTCCCATCCTTTATTAAAGCATAATTCTCGAAACCAACTACCCTTCCTTTATGAATGAGAATGAAATTCATTGTGGTAGAAGGAAAAAAAAGGAAATTATTTTTCTTCGCATCCCATGAATGGACAGTAGTAGTCCCTGTCGTACAGAAGCTGTGGTCCGTATGCTGTGGCATGTTCTCGCCCTATTCCTATATCATGACATATGGGTGGCACAAAAACCACCAATACTGATTGATTGGTCACACTGGTTCCGGTCAACACCCCACAAGTCAGTTGTCGTATTTTTTTTCCCCTGTACTCCACGTATCAACTCATAAATATTTAGAATTAAAAAAAAAATTCATTATACAATCATACAGTAATAATTCATCTCATACAACTGATTAAATGATTAAAAATTCACATGGAATCAGAATGAAACACACATGTATTACTTGCTTTTCACCAAACTAATAAGATAAATAAGTGAAAATAAAAAGTAAAACTTGAATGGAGAAATAAATTAAATTTTATCGTTTGTATCAAACGATTAATAATCCAAGTTTAGAGATAAATACATGTAACAAGTGACCCCGGAGGGGCCAAAGCTTCTGTCAATTTCAGACCAACTCTTTCCATTAAGACGATTATACAAGGCTATTTTCCAAGTTTCACACGATCTCCATTTCAAATGGCATGATTTTATTAATTCTCAAATATTCATTATTCTATTTTCATCTGAAATAATTGATTCAATTCGTGCAAAACAATAACAATAATAATGATACAAGAGATGACGTGAAGATAAATGAATAATCAAATTTCTAAATAATCTAGGGGAGAATGGGGCAAAACGGACACAGTTATGAAATGGTTACAGATGGATTTTTTTTGATGATTCCATTGAAAAGTTGAGGAAATTTCAGCCGGAAAACGGGTGTCAGATGTATTTTTTTCGATTTTTCTGAAAATTCGATATTTTTTGGCATTTTTGAGGGGAAAAGCTTTTCCTTTTTTGAAAATTTTTCAGTTTTTTGCGAATATCTCTGGTTCTATTGGTCGTAGCAATTCGGGGTTGGTCTCAAATGAAAGGTGAGCTCATTCTCCATCGATTGAGGAAAAAAAACGGATTCATCGAGCGGACAGAACAGCCTTGCATAAAAAATAATTCGAAAAAATACCTGAAGAGTATTGCAAATATTACAAGTCTGTGAGAAATGAATTTTTAATGAATTCTTAATTAATCTTTAATGAACTTTTAATAAGAATTTGCTCGATTTAAAATGAGTTTTTGAGAAATACTAGTGCTTTTATAATGAATTTGTATATATTGAATATGAAATGAATGAATAAATAGGAAATTTTATTTATAGTTTTTGAAGAGAATAAATTTTATTAAAATTTTGAGAATTTTTTCTCAGAAGAAATAATTACAGAGAAATTATTGAGTGAGAATTTCTCGTCGGGAAAAATATTTTCTAAGAAATTTTTGACAGAGAATTTTTTTTTTTTACAAATTTTTTCCGTCAAATTTCATCCGAAAAATTTCTGCCAGAGAACTAATCGACTGCTCCCTCAAATTCAATATTTTCAACGTCCCATGATCCTCAAATCTTAATAATAATAAATTCTCATCTTATCTGATGAATAGATAAAATTAAATTGGCAAGGATGATTGTCACTGAATTTCATAAATCTGGATGTATCTAGCCGAATGCGGAAGGAGGGATTGAATCAAATGTGAGTTTCGCACGATCCTGCACCCGGGACTGGTGGACGCCACGACCTCTTGAATGTTGGCCGCAATACACGTGCTGAGCGTGCTCTCCGACTACGTAGGCAGATAGATTTGCTGTTGGCGGTATCTCTTTACTCGTTGTAGGTGGACGCAGTCCACCTCGTGTCTGAGGTTACACTAATACATAAACATTATCAAGTGTATACACAAGAGAATCCATTTATCCATTGCAAACGGTCAGAAGAGTTCATAAGCGTATACGGTTAAACGCTAGAATCGGGACGACTTCAGCACGCCTCACGCTCCTGGACTCATCTCCAATGCCATTATCCTTTTTCTCTTTCCACACAGTCTCTGCGACTCCTTCGCTGTATCAGAAGAGAGTTTAAAAGGGGAATACACACATACACACAAATACACAGGCCAATGAAACTCGACACGAGTGAATTTAAAAGACAGCGACATACGTATGTACGTGGTGTAACCTGTAACATATCTATATATATAGATATGCATGCATGTATGTACGGGGTTCGTGAGTCGCTAACCAGTATATGGCTGGCCAATATATGGGGCAACTGTAGTCTCACGGTTTCCGTGCTCTATTCATCTACATGTTAAAACTGCCGCCAGCATCGATGCGCACTCCACAAACCGATTGGAAATATGGACAATCCTAATGGCCAGCTTCATTTTTTTTTATCGATATTCCGACACACTGTTTTCTCACTTGATTACACAGAGAAAAGTTTTTTCTTAATTTAAGAATGTGCAGTCACTTAATTTAAGAATGTCAGGTCACTTGAATTAAGTGACTTTTCTCACTTAAATTACGTGACTTTTCTCAATTAAATCAAGTGAGTTTTCTCACTTGAATTAAGTGAGTTTTCTCACTTAAATTAAGTGATTTTTCTCACTTAAATCAAGTGACTTTTTCTTTCTTAATTTAAGAAAGTAAAATTCACTTAAATTAAGTGACTTTTCTCAATTAAATCAAGTGAGTTTTCCCACTTAAATTAAGTGACTTTTCTCACTTAAATTAAGTGACTTTTCTCACTTAAATCAAGTGACTTTCTCTTTCTTAATTTAAGAAAGTAAAATTCACTTAAATCAAGTGACTTTTCTCACTTAAATCAAGTGAGCTTTCTCACTTAAATTAAGTGACTTTTCTCACTTAAATCAAGTGACTTTTCTCACTTAAATCAAGTGAGTTTTCTCACGTAAATCAAGTGACTTTTCTCACTTAAATCAAATGAGTTTTCTCACTTAAATTAAGTGACTTTTCTCACTTAAATCAATTGACTTTTTCTTTCTTAATTTAAGAAAGTAAAACTCACTTAAATTAAGTGATTTTTCTCACTTAAGTCAAGTGACTTTTCTCACTTAAATCAAATAACTTTTTCTTTCTTAATTTAAGAAAGTAAAAGTCACTTAAATTAAGTGACTTTTCTCACTTACATCAAGTGACTTTTCTCTCTTAATTTAAGTGACCTGCACATTCTTAAATTAAGAAAGCATTTTTCTCTGTGTAAATTATATCAGATGTCTTGCACAATACGCAGCGTGAAATTACTCGAATATTCAATCAGTCAAAAAAAAGAGACAATAAGTTGGTGGAGTCAAATAAATCTGATGATGGCTTCATGGAAGAAAGAAAGGAAAACAATTGGAATTATTATGAAAGAGTCAACATAAAATTATTGACGGGTTATTAGACTGAAGATGACAATATTTAATGAAAATAGTCAGTAGCCCGTTTGATAATGTAAACCGCTGTTGTGTCATTGTATTGTTGTCTCCATAGACTAACTTGAAATACACGCACACACACACATATATATATAAATGATGATTCTCCTGTGTGATGGCGAGTCCCTGTTAAATCGTGACAGCGGCGAAGCGGTATTCAGATTGCACTTTTAGCGGTTTCCACTGAATTTTCTCCCTCCCTCGGCCTTTCTTTATCCTCTTCTCTTTACTTATTTGTAGGTTTTTTCCTTTTTTTCTCTAAATAATAACCCAAAAGAAGGCATTCTTTTGGTCAGATTAACTAGCTACAATTGCTGGACGTAAAAAAATAAAAATAAAAGAATAGAGAAATGAGTAAATTTTTCGTGTGTTAAATATTCAATTGCAAAATTCCACTATCAGAAACATTGAAGCGTGAAAAAGATATATCGAGAGACTTTCGTTGGAAAATCCGTGCGATTGAACGACAAGATGAGTATCACAATACGGATGTATAATACGTCACGAAAGCTTGAGAATGTAAGACTACGTCGGCACTTACATAGCAAATAAAGCAAGAAATTCACACATATTCACACATATTAGATGTATATACAGCATGGGATGTATTATGACACAGTGAAATAAAGTACATGAAGGAAAAGAAACAAAAAAAAAATGTACTGCCAACAGTTTTGCTCTCACCGGTCAATATAAGCAACCTAAATAGCTCTTCAAGATTTTTGATTGTATCGATTTTCTTATTTCTTTGCTCTCTAACACACAAGTATTGCTCTCGACCTGGTCGACATTTCAGTACCTCTTCACTAGCGGTGAAAGATCCGGGTGATCTATTGCCTCTAGATCGATCATGATTACGTATGCCTATTATTTCCACTGCGGAAAAATCCAAGGAATCAAATAATTTTTTGTGATTTTTTTTGGTAAATTCATTGTCCAAGTTGCTTTATTCTAGAATTGAATGAAATTTAGCGTGAAAAGTGAAAATATATTGGATTTAGAAAAAATAAAAATTTCCGGGAGATGGAGACTGCTTTAAGGAGACGTGCTGGCAGTTCTAGTCAACGATGAGGCTTTACAAGAAAGGCACCAGAAGCAACGGTTAAGAGAGAGACAGAAATAGAGGGTTGGAAGGGATCGCTTAGAGGAGTGCAGTCTCGCGCACGCTGCCCGATCTAGCAAAGTGAAAGTTAGATGTGTGGGCACGGGATGCGCACGAATTCATTTTTTCGGCCTCACTGTTGAATTTTTTTTTTTTCCCTCCTGAGTTCCCATGTACCTCTTAGCTTCCTAGCCTATATGGCCGGCTCGAGATTTGCGCGCGGACCTCTCCCCTTCTCCTCTGCATCCTCGTTTTTGCCACAAAACTATCTGTGTTGCATGCTGCACCGTGTGTATATACCGTTCACCAGTTTGGTGAATCCATTCACATATAACACACATAAAAGAACCGCTCTGTTCAACTAGAGAAGTCCTCGTGTATACTCCCGTGGCCTGGCTCCGTGACTTATCGACTCTGTTGGGCTCTGACGTGTCGTGTACACGGCACCAGTAAAGTCGGCGTGATTCCACCGTGATATGGAATCGAAGCCACCATGATGTTTTGTATATATATATTTTTTTGAAGAACTGCATAGATTGGAGAGAGATTCTCCAACAGACTTTCCATCAAAATTCACAAATGCCCATTGCATCATGTACTTTCAACGAGTACAAAGAATCGTCGAAAAAAGAAAAGAAAAAAAGTAGTCTAATCTCCAGTATTTCGTTGGGGTTGAGGAAAATACGGTTGCGAGTAACGAGGGATGAGAATTATGGGGTGCTGTATCGATCACCACTACTATAAAAGACAATGCTTCGACGACAGGCTAACAAATGATGATCGTCTTATCGTTTTCCCGGTTAATGAAAGCCAATTGTTTGATTGATAATGGTCAGTTTTTTTAATTTTTTTTTGTATTTACTCGACTAGAAATCTGCCAAGAGTCGACCTTGCTTATAATGCAGTCAATATGTCTCGGCGCAAGTTTTTTCATGCATATTCATCATTTTTTTTTTTTCGTATGTTTCATTTTTCGTACACAGAGGAAAATGTATTCTTAATTTAAGAATGTGCAGTCACTTAATTTAAGTGACCTGCCATTCTTAAATTAAGTGACTTTTCTCACTTAAATCAAGTGACATTTCTCACTTAAATCAAGTAACTATTTCTTTCTTAATTTAAGAAAGTAAAAGTCACTTAAATTAAGTGACTTTTTTCACTTAAATCAAGTGACTTTTTCTTTCTTAATTTAAGAAAGTAAAAGTCACTTAAATTAAGTGACTTTTTTCACTTAAATCAAGTGACTTTTTCTTTCTTAATTTAAGAAAGGAAAACTCACTTAGATCAAGTGAGTTTCCTCACTTAAATCAAGTGACTTTTCTTTCTTAATTTAAGTGACCTCCACATTCTTAAATTAAGTGACTTTTCTCACTTAAATCAAGTGACATTTCTCACTTAAATCAAGTAACTATTTCTTTCTTAATTGAAGAAAATAAAAGTCACTTAAATTAAGTGACTTTTTTCACTTAAATCAAGTGATTTTTTTTTTCTTAATTCAAGAAAGTAAAACTCACTTAGATCAAGTGAGTTTCCTCACTTAAATCAAGTGACTTTTCTTTCTTAATTTCAGTGACCTCCACATTCTTAAATTAAGTGACTTTTCTCACTTAAATCAAGTGACATTTCTCACTTAAATCAAGTGATTTTTTTTTCTTAATTCAAGAAAGTAAAACTCACTTAGATCAAGTGAGTTTCCGCACTTAAATCAAGTGACTTCTCTTTCTTAATTTAAGCGGTCTCCACATTCTTAAATTAAGTGACTTTTCTCACTTAAATTAAGTGACTTTTCTCACTTAAATCAAGTGACATTTCTCACTTAAATCAAGTAACTATTTCTTTCTTAATTTAAGAAAGTAAAAGTCACTTAAATTAAGTGACTTTTTTCACTTAAATCAAGTGACTTTTTCTTTCTTAAATTAAGTGACTGCACATTCTTAAATTAAGAAAACATTTTTCACAGTGTAAATTTCATAGCATTTTGTAAAAATATATATAGGTTTTTCAAATTATCTCGATATATTATTCAGCATTATTAATATATAATTTCACCTTTTCAAACATATATACAGCATTGTAGTATGTTTTTATGATTCAATTGTATCAAACAAAGCATTTGAGAATTCATGGCTTTATCACTGTACAAACTTTACGAAAAAAAAAAAAAGGAAAATAGGGGGGAACGGACGCGCCAAGAGAGATGAAACGCAACACTGTCCAGTGTGTGGGCCCCACCTGTGTGCCCTTATCTGGATAAACAAGGCGTATCCGTTAGCGTTCGAAGAACGTCCGGATGATTCGTCATATATACACATTTCTTTTTTTTTCCTTCCAGAAATATATTCTATGAAATGTCCCCATTGTGTCATTTAGAGAACACCTTTTATTGGACACTTCCTTTTGTCCACAATATGTCTATTTTCATATCAAAGACATAGACTCTACGTATTCAGGCCTAAAAAAGAAATTAGGTAATCGAAGATCGAGTCACAAAACGAAAGTGAATGAAGAAATTTTCGGAGAGAGCTAACTAAAAAAAAAAAAAAAAAAAAAACTATTAAATTCTCAAGTAAACAGGAAATTGTATATTTGTGGCGAACTTTGAGCTATTCCCTGACGAATTACACATCGTTTCACGCCTATAATATGCCTGCTCACGTAGTAAAACCCTCAAGAAGAGGCGATCATTTCTGTACCGTGTGGCTAAGCGACTGGGACAATACTGTGACAATAAGAGGACGGTTTCTTAAGTCCCGGACAGTCGTGGCCGGAATAATGCCTTTTCGGATTAGGACACTCTTAAGTTCATGGACCACCCAAAAAAAAAGTGAAATAAAAGAAAAACCAAACTATCACGCATCACGTTTTCTTCATTTTTTTTGCATTAAATTTATTCATAAATAATAGCAATAAAAATAATAATTACTGTGTGTTTTTGCGTCCATATCATTATAGATTTAATTTGAGGTAAAAAAAAAAAAAAAATGAAAAAAAAAATTTGAGGTCATGTGGGATATTTAAATGTCAATCTTTACACTTATTTCCTAAATTCACGACGTCTCGCTTCTGATCAGGAGCTTCATCAGGCTCTTCAGATAAATGTAAGTTGTCATAATACTAAAATTAAAATTGAGAAATCCAGAAAATACTTCAATTGTTCTTTTATACTGTTCGTCATCCATTCCGCATGGAAAAGATATATATTGTTGAAAATATAATTTTGAGTAACTGATGAATTATATAATATTGTAAATTCAATATAAGAATCCATAGACATATTTTTGCCGGAATATTATATAATTCGATAATGAGAAAGATATAATGGTTCATTATCAAATATAAATTTGGAATATGTTCCAGCATTATATTATACTATTGTATAATATTAATATTTAATCAGAATATAATAAAATATATAATATTGCCATATAATGAAATTAATACTCCAAAGATATAATAAAAAATATCCTTTAAAAATAGTTTGTATGAATCATAAAATTCCAAGAGAGAATGTAATTTTGAAATTTTGAGACAAAAAAAATATTTAAATTATGCATATATTTACATAATATATTGAGCACCACACATATTTTCACCGAATTATATCACCCGTTATCAATTCGATATTATTAAATATATTCATAGCAATATATTTCTGTTCCATGCGGGATTAACTGTAATACTCCACTAATTCACAACATTAAGAGACAAAAACTCAATAAATAAGACATAAATAAATAAATTAATTAGTTGACCGGTTGTGACTAAAACTGTAAGCGTGTGAAGACTAAATAATAATAATGTATTTTAAATAGAATAAATTGAAGGGATTGGTTGATGAAACGTACGGTGAAATTGAATGATTTCAATCAGCGAAACGATTGTGAAAAGGCAAAAGAATCAAGTTAATGCAATTGTAATTTCCAATGATAATTGACACCTGGATGAATGGTGGAATTGAGAGCAAACGAGGAGGTCGTCCCTACTAGCTCCATTTCCCATGAATCTAAGTAACTGTTCAATATGTACACGTACTGGGTCCGTACTCTCCGCTTCTTCCATGTGGTGTGTTTTAACGATGAAGAGATCTTCTTTCAATCGTGAATCAACAGGAGAAAATCACAGGCATATACAGAGAGAGAATTTTTTAAAAATCAAAGATTAGAGAATATTGTGAAAAAAAAGAAGGGAAACGGTATTTGTCGAGTAGGTGCAAGTGAGAGAGAATTTTCTGGGCCCCTGATGTAAAAACGAAGGTAAAAAACACTGTCTACTCTCAGGGCTAACGGATTCTGGGGTAACTGAAGGGCCCTAGGAGGGGTGAGTCCAACGTTCTAGGGCTCGAGGGTGTGTGGATATGTTTGTCCGTGTGTGCGTGTGCGGTTAACGAAAAAGACGAAAAAAAAAACCTACCTTGAGAGCCTCTGGGTATGAGTAAAAAAAGGGTCCTATGCATGAAAACTAGAGAAGAAAAAAACCTAGAGAAATGAAAAGAGAGGAATATCGGATTTTTTTTCATCTTTCATGCAAGCCTAAACTGCAGGGCTTCTTGACGAGAGATAGAGCGGCTTCTCATCTCCTACTCATGGCCGCCGGCCTTATCTTTACGATATTTGCGAACATTATCTCGGCATATACACGGGACACTCTGGGATTTCATTCGCTCGTCCGAACGGTTCGTTTGTCAGAGAGCTGTGTCTGTGTGTGTGTGTGTATCTGTGCCACAGAAAAAAGAATAATAAAAAATTCTCTCTCTTGTTTTCTCCAACTTGGCTTTTCATCCAACGAAAAATTAATCCCATTGTAAAGTTTGAGAAACACACATACACACACACACACACATGCATTTTTGGTAGACGAGAGAATAAAACGAGAGGAAAAAAAAAACAAATTGGTTACAGTGAGATATGAAACTATGGTTAAAGAACACGATTTGCGCACGTGCTTTCGACAATAAGCGGGTCCACTTTAAAACAATGCTAGGGGTGTATCTGATGAGCCCACGAGGTTTTTCAATAGACTCACAAGCGGTCTGCAATGAGGGCTGTCCACTGCAGGCCGATGACACGCCACGATTAACTCCAAAGAATATCCATTACCTATTTCTTTTTGCACATTAAATCTTTCATTATTTTCTTTTCTTCTGGGGAAAATTTGAATTAATGAAATAATTTAGTAGTTTATTGCAAAAAGGGTACAAAGTCCCAAAGCAAAGGCATTGGGGGGGGGGGGGGAACAATCAGTAGTACAGATTATAAACAATATATAGATACAGTGCGCGTCCCGAATAAGGCGTCTTCGAATAAGGCACAATGTTTATATTCGCGATGAGTTGCTTCCCCCACCATCGGGCTTCTCCTCCAGCGCTGTTCTTCAGGTCCCGATGTTTTGAATAAGGCGTTAGCGAGGAAAAGGAAAAATCAAATTATTTTTGGATAATTCATCTATTATTGAACTTTCTTTCAACTTTGGTTTGATTCTTAATTTTTAACAAAATTAAGAAAATGATAGTTAAATATTTTTTTTCTTACATATCATACAAAATATTCAAAGAATCTGTTAAAAAATCTTTTGTTCTACCATTATTGTTCATTTCATCAGGGATACCTATTTTTTTTTCAACGAAATTTCTATCATTTATACTAATTAAAAAAGTACTTACTTTCTTCAATGTTTATTTGTCACTATCGTGATTAAAAAAAAGTTTAATTGTAATTTTAATTGTACAAAATGTTCAATTTTTAATTCTTTCAACCGAACGCCTTATTGCGGACAACCAGACCCAAAACACTGCGCGTTGATTTGGCAACAGGAGTAGGGGAACGACGATTCCAGGAATCGCCTTCCCCTACAAGACTCTTAGACGCTTTATTGGAGACGTGCACTGTACGTGAAAATTATATGTAATTTATACAAGTGTTTCTCTCATTTCAAGAATTTGCTCAGTGAGTTTAGAAAAAATTTTACAATCATGGTATTGCAAGTTTGCAAGAAAGAAGTTGAGCGTGGTCTCTTCTGGGTCGTAGTTGTCGTCATAAAGACCTTCACGCAGTCCACCAAAGGCTGGACAGAAGAAAATTAGGTGTTCAACAGTTTCCAGCTCATTCATCGAGCAGCACATACATATAGACATGGGTTCTATTTTTTTTTCTTTGTTAATCGTAAGATACGCCTGGTATTTATTTGCTAGTCTCAATTGCACAATAGTCCTTCAAATATATAATTAATTAAATAATCATATAGGCCAAAAATATTTACCTGTACACATACATGGCAATTGTACAGTTTGAATAAATCAAAGTGGAAGAAGAGTCGAAAGTCGTCGTTAACGAGGTAAATCCACGTCATAAGGAGGAGGCAGGGCATCCGTGCAAGTGTGTTTCTCACCGTGTATCGTCTAGCAGCTATATAGGCACTTTTTGCACAGAGAGGTATCACCACAAACTTTCTCTGTGTAACGTCGTACATATTTTTCCGTACAGCATTGGCTGTACTCGTATTTGTATAGGTCGTGCCACGGGGTCAGGAATGCCCTTAATAAAGTAACCGAACCAACGAATAGCAACGCCAATACCATCTTATTGGATCTTGTTAAGAGAAAAACCGCAAAAGAAATCTCATTATTTGAATACACATGTCCCCAATACTCCCTCTTTTCACCTATTCTATTCGCCAATAGTTTCAGAATCTCTGTAACACATGACAGAAATATGTGAGAATTACAAAATGAATTACATGTCCGATTATGGAAAATTGATCAGAGAATCTAGAAAGAAATGGTCTCAAAGAAGTCCATTTCGGATGCAATATCCTTAAAAAAAATGAAATAAACAGAAATAAAAACAAAATATGACAATATGGACAAAAGGGGCAAAATGGGCACTGTAATGAAATGGTTCGAGATGGATTTTTTTTGATGATTCTGTTGAAAAGCTGAGGAAATTTTAGCCAGAAAACTAGTGTCAGATGTATTTTTTTGAAAATTCTATATTTTTCGGCATTTTTCATGGGGAAAAAATGCCTTTCCTCTTTTGAAAATTTTCAGTTTCTTGCCAATATCTCTGGTTCTATTGATCATAGCAATTCGGGGCTGGTCTCAAATGGAAGTTCAGCTCATTTTCCATCGATTTATAGGGATTTGAATTCAAAAATATCAATTTTTGGGATAGTTATAGGCCGAAAACTGGTTCACAAAAATGCCCATAAACACCTCAAAAATTGATATTTTCAAATTGAAAACCCTATGAATCGATGGGAAATGATCTCACCTTTCACCTCCCGTTAGAATCTTCATGCTACGACAAATAGAACCGAAGATATTCTCAAAAAACTGATAATTGTAAAAAAAAGAAGGCTTTTACCCCTCTAAAATGCTCAAAAAAGTCAAAATCGTCAAAAATTCAAAAAAATTAATTCTTGCATTTGTTTCCCGCCCATAATTTCCTCAGCTTTCCAATGAAATCATCAAAATCAATGTACCACCAATATTTCTATGAATTTCAAGAGTTTTCCATAATATTTGCCTCTGATGTCCATTTTGCCCCTTATACAAATATTTAGTGTTGCAACTCAATTCATAAATTTTTATGTACATGGCTTCTAAGAATAAGCACTTAAAAAAAAAATCAGAGCATCTACAACACCTATCTGTGACAATCAGTGACATGAACTAAAGACAATTGGCGACAGATGTGATAGATCATGAAGATCTGGTGGGGCAGTTTGAGGAAGCAGATTTTTTTTTTTTTAATAATCCGTATAAAGTAGAGAGTAAATGAGAATTTGAGTGACTCTAGACAAAGTCGGTGAGTGTATTGCTTGAAATGAAGAAGGATGTGAGGGCGTGAGAGCCCACGAGTGTGGGAGAGTACAAGGCGCATTGTAGCAAGTTAGAGAACGCTAGGCTCTACTCTGTACACTTGTATAATATAAAAGTATAGTAGAAATTTTCACTCTGCACTGAGCACAGTAGTATGAACCAAAGTCTCATTTCTCGTGTGAACTGACCACATGGGTCACGTACCTATTATCATTTACTTGAGTGAGGAAGGCCTCAGCGGCAAAGAATGAAATCTAGATCGCCGGAAGTTACTGCGTAATTAACGCGAAGGTGCCGCTGCTACTGCACGATGGTGAAGGAAAAAGAGAAGATGGTGGGGGAAAATTTGTGAAGCTGAATGCGAAGATATAGAGAGAATGTGTATATGTATATATAAAGCAAGAACGTCCTGCCAACAATCATCATGACATGACTTATTTTTTCTCAATCTACTGTGATTATTCTTTGGGTTTTTTCTCCGACCATCAGTATTTGAATAATTGGGAGAAGTCGATTAGTTCTCTGGCAGAAATTTCTCGGATGAAATTTGTCGGAAAAAATTTGTAAAAGTAAAAATTCTCTGTCAAAAATTTCTTAGAAAATATTTTTCCCGACGAGAAATTCTCACTCAATAATTTCTCTGTAATTATTTCTTCTGAGAAAAAATTCTCAAAATTTTAATAAAATTTATTCTCTTCAAAAACTAAATAAAATTTCCTATTTATTCATTCATTTCATATTCAATATATACAAATTCATTATAAAAGCACTAGTATTTCTCAAAAACTCATTTTAAATCGACCAAATTCTTATTAAAAGTTCATTAAAGATCAATTAAGAATTCATTAAAAATTCATTTCTCACAGACTTGTAATATTTGCAATACTCTTCAGGTATTTTTTCAAATTATTTTCTATGCAGGGCTGTTCTGTCCGCTCGATGAATCCGTTTTTTTCTTAATTGATTTTTGTGGAGTAATTTTTTTGGAGAAATTTTTTGGTGGAGAAATTTTTCTGGAAAAAAATTTTTTTTGAGAAATTTTTGTTCGAGAAATTTTCTTTAGCGAAATTTTTTCCGACAAATTTATTGTGGAGAAATATTTTCCTAGACCCAAATTATTTTGTTGGAAATCTGCCATTGTGGTCACTCCCGAATTTAATAAGTTAATAAATTATTTAATTATCAAAGCACCAACGTTTCGTCTGCTGTGCGCAGACCTCATGAAGGTGAATATATTTATTATTTTATGAGATTATACTAGTCATTGTTAATAAAAAACCTTTTCTCTTGTGTCATTATGAAGTCCACTTATTGCAGCTGTCATGTTCACTTACTGTGATTATTGTTTCGTTTATTCTTAAATTTATATTACTCGATGCAATTGAACTATCGGAAATAGTTGCTCCACCTCACGAATTCATTAGAAAGAACCGAAATACATATTCTTCCAAATGTCATATTAAATAATGCAATCTTCATATCCCAAAGAAATGAGGATAGGAGTAATTCTCCCTCTTGTATTGATTCAATTAAATTTTTTTCATTATTCATCACAGAAGCAAAATTGGCAATCTCCCATTGAATATTCTGAGATTAAAATCATTGGAGAGAATAGAAAAGATTCATGTAGAATAGAATTCAAAGAAAATACATGCAGGTAACGCAGTATTTCGGTAGACGTTTGTAGAACCGATTCTTCTCTTCAAAAACTTTTAGAATAATGAACCACATACACAGAAATAAATGTTTTCTCAATTTAAGAATGTGCAGTCACTTAATTTAAGAATGACAGGTCACTTAAATTAAGTGACTTTTCTCACTTAAATCAAGTGACTTTTTCTTTCTTAATTTAAGAAAGTAAAAGTCACTTAAATTAAGTGACTTTTCTCACTTAAATCGAGTAACTTTTTCTTCCTTAATTTAAAAAAGTAAAAGCCACTTAAATTAAGTGACTTTTCTCACTTAAATCAAGTGACTTTGTCTTTCTTAATTTAAGAAAGTAAAACTCACTTAAATTAAGTAACTTTTCTCACTTAAATCAAGTGACTTTTTCTTTCTTAATTTAAGAAAGTAAAACTCACTTAAATTAAGTGACTTTTCTCACTTAAATCAAGTAATTTTTTCTTCCTTAATTTAAAAAAGTAAAAGTCACTTAAATTAAGTGACTTTTCTCACTTAAATCAAGTGACTTTTTCTTTCTTAATTTGAGAAAGTAAAAGTAACTTAAATTAAGTGACTTTTTCTTTCTTAATTTAAGAAAGTAAAAGTAACTTAAATTAAGTGACTTTTCTCACTTAAATCAAGTGACTTTGTCTTTCTTAATTTAAGAAAGTAAAACTCACTTAAATTAAGTAACTTTTCTCACTTAAATCAAGTGACTTTTTCTTTCTTAATTTAAGAAAGTAAAAGTAACTTAAATTAAGTGACTTTTCTCACTTAAATTAAGTAACTTTTCTCACTTAAATCAAGTGACTTTGTCTTTCTTAATTTAAGAAAGTAAAACTCACTTAAATTAAGTGACTTTTCTCACTTAAACCAAGTGACTTTTTCTTTCTTAATTTAAGAAAGTAAAAATCACTTAAATTAAGTGACTTTCTCACTTAAATCAAGTGACTTTTCTTTCTTAATTTAAGTGACCTGCACATTCTTAAATTAAGTGCCTGCACATTCTTAAATTAAGAAAATATTTTTCTCTGTGTACACACCGAGAATTAAAATTTTTCAATTATTCTTCGAGGCACAGTTTGAGAATGCAATTTTCATTTTTAAAATAAATGTTCACTCCACAATGTTTTATATATATAAACACATGAATAGTTATAAAAAGTATAACGTGTGAAGGCCTCTTGTCATATATTTCATTGAGCCGATGACAAAGCATCAGAAACATCAAACGTGTTATGCATGGGGGATGAAAGAGAAACTGGACCGAGAAAGGGGTTGCATATTCGGGTGTTGACGATTCCATAGGTTAACAGCTGTTGTTTTGTTGCGCAAGCGACCATTCCCTCTTTCCCCACCGCCCACGCACAAATACATGGCATTTTGAAAGCATTGACGAAAAAAAAAAGAAGGGTTTTCCTGTTTTCCGCCCGCAGGCCACATACGGACGACTTGTGTATACATATATATTCTATTGCATTATGCGCCTACGTTTCTATCTCTCTTCTATACCATCACCTCTGGGCCACCCTCTGTGTGACAATCGTGACAACACAGAAAAATATGAAATATTATATTCGTATCATATGCAATTGGTAAAGGGCTGAACGACCTTTCACTGGATCATACAAAGATTCCATTGTTGCAATAAGATCTTCATAAAATTCATAAAAATAACATATACATTACTTGGTACTATATATCAGTGCAATTTAAATTTCATGAATTAATTCCAATTATTCTGATTTTTAATGTTATAATTAAATTCAAAGAATGAAATAATAGAAATGAATGTAAAATGTATAAGGCATTGAATTTCAGTTGGCTATAGCTATCGTGTATTCAGCTGAGCACTTATTGCCAGTCAATTCTCGATTAGTTCATTCAATTGAATTACGTTTCTGAAATGAGCAATTTGAGAATACAAGAAATCTTATACATTATGCTATTTTGTATTTGAAAAATTCATAAGAAAATTGAAATTATATTAGAGAAGTGTATGCTGCGGAAGAGGTTTGAGAAGAAAAAAATTCGTTGGAATTACATTTACAAAAAAAGAGAGAGAGAGACAATGAAAAACCCTATCATGGCTATATCTTACCACACGAGGGCTGCTTTTTTTTATGGGGGTTTTTTGGCCGGTGCCACGATGCACTGAGGGTGAAAGTAAAAGAGAGATAAAAAACTCCAGGAGGCTGGGATAGCCATTAGTTTTTTCTTCAGTTTTTTTTTTCCATCAAACTCGCACCCCTATTTAGCATAGCCTTGAATTAGAAAAAAGAAGGTATGCCTTAACCCTTTGACAAAAAAAACAGCTGGTGCCCAGGATGAGTGAAGATTTTAATTGCATGGAAATTTTGTATGAGTTTTGGAAATTAATCAATCATTAAAAATTTTTTTTTTTTTAGTAATGATTGATTAATGAATGATTGAAATTAAAGAACAGGAGTACTGTTCTTCAATTTTAATATTATTATGACAATTTTCATTCATCTAAAGGGATTTAAAACTTTTATATATTGACCGAAAATTTATTCAAGAAATTTTGTTTTTAATGTATTTTTTAATGCATGTTTCATTTTTATTGTCTTTATAGAGGCTAAAGAAGCTTCTAATCAGAGGCGAAACGTCGTAATTTTAGGAAATAAATGTGAAGATTGACTTCTACTATTTATCCATCTGTCCAACATCCCAATACACAGAGAAAAATGTTTTCTTAATTTAAGAATGTGCTTAATTTAAGTGACCTGCCATTCTTAAATTAAGTGACTTTTCTCACTTAAATCGAGTGACTTTTTCTTTCTTAATTTAAGAAAGTAAAACTCACTTAAATTAAGTGACATTTCACACTTAGATCAAGTGACTTTTCTCACTTAAATCAAGTAACTATTCCTTTCTTAATTTAAGAAAGTAAAAATCACTTAAATTAAGTGATTTTTCTCACTTAAATCAAGTGACTTTCTCACTTAAATCAAGTAACTATTTCTTTCTTAATCTAAGAAAGTAAAAATCACTTAAATTAAGTGACTTTTTTCACTTGAATCACGTGACTTTTTCTTTCTTAATTTAAGACAGTAAAACTCACTTAAATTAAGTGACTTTTCACACTTAGATCAAGTGACTTTTCACACTTAGATCAAGTGACTTTTCTCACTTAAATTAAGTGACTTTTCACACTTAGATCAAGTGACTTTTCACACTTAGATCAAGTGACTTTTCTCACTTAAATCAAGTAACTATTTCTTTCTTAATTTAAGAAAGTAAAACTCACTTAAATTAAGTGACTTTTCTTACTTAAATCAAGTGACTTTCTCACTTAAATCAAGTAACTATTTCTTCCTTAATTTAAGAAAGTAAGAATCACTTAAATTAAGTGACTTTTCTCACTTAAAGCAAGTGACGTTTTCTTTCTTAATTTAAAAAAGTAAAACGCACTTAAATTAAGTGACTTTTCACACTTAGATCAAGTGACTTTTCTCACTTAAATCAAGTAACTATTTCTTTCTTAATTTAAGAAAGTAAAAATCACTTAAATTAAGTGAATTTCTTACGTAAATCAAGTGACTTTCTCACTTAAATCAAGTGACTTTTCTTTCTTAATTTAAGTGACCTGCACATTCTTAAATTAAGTGACTGCACATCCTTAAATTTCAAAAACATTTTTCTCTGTATAACCTCAAAAATTCAATATCTATGAACAAATGTGAAGAAAAAAAAAATTGCAATCACAAGATAAAAATGAAAAAAAAATTAAATAGTTTGCCTTGGGGCTTCAAATGAATTCCTTTGATCATGGAAAAAGCCACATATTTTGCTGGTAATTAATACTCACCTCGGGGTGAAATGGCGTTGTCCACACATTTATATATAATTAATCCTTGAATTTGTGGACTCGGCAGGAGATGAAATTAGCGCCCACGCGTTCCACATCGCTGACTCGACAAATGCTTGGTGGTTACATTTTTTTTTTCATCTGCTGAATCGTTGGAAAAAGGTCAGAAAAATCTCCAGCATCAATACACAGAGCACTCATTACTCGCAGAATCTCTGGTGTAATTTGAATACTGCCCATGGAGCTTTGTATTATCACTGACATTTTTTTTTTCTTCTTCCATCGAAATACATGTGGGGTGAGAATCTCCCTTCTTTTATCGTAGAACATTAATTCACATTGGTTCTTGTGCAATCGATTGAATTCATTCTATTGGCGCGTTTGCATATGGTCAACGCATATGGCCAAACTAGTCATAAAAAAATGAGGGTGAATTCACAAATGACCAAACATAGTAAATTATAACGGTGCCCAAAAATCACAGGAAAAAAAAATAATCCACATGTATTTGTATTCAAATGAATTGTGACATTGTCGCAACTCGTGAATGAATTATCAATAATGAAAATTGAATAATAAATTAATTCCGGTTTTTTTTTAAAGAAACATACAAATAAATTGTAATTTCTAACGAACCCACCTCGAATCACATGAAAATAATTTTCATAACCGTAAATTGGGCTCTCAACTATCCTTAGAATTTGTGTACGTTTCATTATAATGAAAAAAAAAAAGGAGCGCGCCAGGTGAAATAAAAGGTATAAAGCATGCATAAATAGCGAGAAAAAAAAGGAGAAGAGAGCTTACGGCAGAGAGAAAAAATAGTAGAAGAAAAATGCAAAAAATTATATATAAATTGCATGGAAAAAAGGTGAAGGAGCACCCCTTAATTTAGTTAATTTAGATTATATCCGTTAGCCGAGTTGAAGCAGATGAAAAACTGTGGATGAAACCATTTTTTTTTTTCAGTAGTGAGAGATTCAACTTTTTTTTCTTCTTTTCGCTCACAGAATTATTATATACTTATTTAAGTTCTGGGTTGGTTCCTGAACGGGACACTTTTTTTCCTGTAGTTTTTTCTCCTTTTTTTTTGCTACATGAATTCATTCACCCCTCATTTTGTATAATTCAATCCCCTTATTTTTCCGCAAGCATCGTCGAGACAGTTTCACCAGTATTCTTAATTTTTTTTTTTTTCACCTTCTTTATTGTAATCAGTGTGAAATCATAACCGATCGTTGGTGCCCGCGGTAAAGATATGTCACGGATTTGTTTTTATGTGCAAAAAAAAAGTTGGGAACAATGAAAAAATTAAAACAAAAAACAGTCAAACTTGAATAAAAAAATATAAACGAGCTCATAACCATTTAAAAAGGCTTCTGCAAGGGTAGAAAAAAAATTTACGGTTTTAAAATCATGCAAGAAATTATTATACTTGCACAGATGACAGATTTTTTGCTTGAATTTTTTTTTTTGGCAAATGAAAAAAAAAACCCTTGCCTCTTCTTCAAGAATCAACGTTATATCGAAAATTATTGGATTTAATTATGGAATTTTATTGAATAAAAAACATGCCATTGTAAAGTCATATTTGTAATGTCAAGAACTAAATGAATTGAACAGTGGAATATGACTTTTCACGGATGGCATAGACTATATATACACATTGGCGAGTGCAAAGAATTGTGAGGGAAGATGAGGGGTAACAATGAGAATGGCCATGTGCAATTTGACCTGTTGACCCAAGAGAGTTGGCCTGAAGGGCCCTGGTTTTTCACAAAATATATTTTGGGGTAAAAATAATACAATTTACGTATAATAGGGGGAGAAGAGTGACACAGTAAAAAAGAAAGATACGCGTGCATGTTATTCAAATTGGGGGGATGCGTGCAATTTCATAGAGCACAGAGATGAGCGCATGAGAAGGAGAGATGCTGCATGGGGAGATGCAGGGAACGAGAAAGAGAGAGAGTGCGAAAGAGACAAATGAAGAAGCGTGATTGTGAGAAGGGGGCCATGTATAGGTGTTGGACCCCTCTGGCTAGTTTATATGACTATCCACTGGCCGAATCGATCAATATATTTACCTCTGGTTATGAATAATAAGGCGGATCATACACAAAAAAAAACACTTATCAAGTTTTTTTTTTCTAACATTTCAGCTTTTTTTTCCCCCCATTTACCTGCAATTACAAGGAGAAAAATGTTTTCTTAATTTAAGAATGTGCAGTTACTTAATTTAAGAATGGCAGGTCACTTAAATTAAGTGACTTTTCTCACTCAAATTAAGTGACTTTTGTCACTTAAATCAAGTGACTATTTCTTTCTTAATTTAAGAAAGTAAAACACACTTAAATTAAGTGACTTTTCTCACTTAAGTCAAGTGACTTTTCTCACTTAAATTAAGTGACTTTTCTCACTTAAATCAAGTAACGTTTCCTTTCTTAATTTAAAAAAGTAAAAGTCACTTAAATTAAGTGACTTTTCTCACTTAAATCAAGTGACTTTTACTTTCTTAAACTAATAAAGAAAAAGTCACTTAAATTAAGTGACTTTTCTCACTTAAATCAAGTAACTTTTTCTTTCTTAATTTAAGAAAGTAAAAGTCACTTAAATCAAGTGACTTTTCTCACTCAAATTAAGTGACTATTGTCACTTAAATCAAGTGACTTTCTGTTTCTTAAATTAAGAAAGTAAAACACACTTAAATTGAGTGACTTTTCTCACTTAAGTCAAGTGACTTTTCTCACTTAAATCAAGTAACGTTTTCTTTCTTAATTTAAGAAAGTAAAAGTCACTTAAATTAAGTGAGTTTTCTCACTTAAATCAAGTGACTTTTACTTTCTTAAACTAAGAAAGAAAAAGTCACTTGAATTAAGTGACTTTTCTCACTTAAATCAAGTAACTTTTTCTTTCTTAATTTAAGAAAGTAAAAGTCACTTAAATCAAGTGACTTTCTGTTTCTTAAATTAAGAAAGTAAAACACACTTAAATTGAGTGACTTTTCTCACTTAAGTCAAGTGACTTTTCTCACTTAAATCAAATAACGTTTTCTTTCTTAATTTCAGAATGTAAAAGTCACTTAAATTAAGTGCCTTTTCTCACTTAAATCAAGTGACTATTTCTTTCTTAATTTAAGAAAGTAGAAGTCACTTAAATTAAGTGACTTTTCTCACTTAAATCAAGTAACTTTTTCTTTCTTAATTTAAGAAAGTAAAAGTCACTTAAATTAAGTGAATTTTCTCACTTAAATCACGTGACTTTTCTTTCTGAATTTAAGTGACCTGCACATTCTTAAATTAAGAAAGCATTTTTCTCAGTGTACATGAACTGCGTCTAATCTTGTGGAAATCAAAGTATTAATTGAACGACAGTTGATATAAATGTGTCGAAGATACTGGAGGAGTGAGCATTTGTCTCGTAGGAATTAAAATAACTCATTACATCCGCTACAGGGGTTGAGAATACCTCCCCACAGCATCATTACAGCTGTACCTATTTCTGTAGTCAAACACCCCTTCGGATATAAGTCTTAGGCTCTAAATAGTTTTATGTAAAACTCCTGTCGTTTCCCTCACTCAAATGTTTCTAAGTCCATCGGTTTTAAATGTCTCACATTGCACGCGTGTGCAGTCAAAAATATCTTCCTACTATCCACTTTCAGAAAAAAAAAGAAAACAAGTTTAAAAGCACTGGATTTTAATATTTTCAAGCGTTTAACGTAGGGGAAGGTGGGGTAAATGGACACTGCAATTGAAGGGTTCGAGATAGAAATTTTCTGATGATTTCATCAAAAAGCTGATGAAATTTTAGGCAAAAATCATGTGTCAATTTATTTTCTCAATTTTTGGAAAAATCTACTGTTTGGGTTTTGATGATTTATCTTAGATGTTGTAGCCGAAAATTGATGTTTTGAGTGGACTGTATATTTTAATGGATAAAATGCCCCCAAAATAGCACCAACGCTGGTCTGAAATCGGGACAGGTATCGATAGAGTAAAGAAGCCGGATTTATATAAAAATAGATATAATTTGCACTGTTGTTCGTTGGATAAAATACATATAATAATTGATATTGATATGAACTGTGCCGTTAATTTATGGATAAAGTAACCGATTGATAATTGACCGAACTGAGATAATTGATAAAAGGCCCGTGAGCCGTTAATTCACATGCGTTTACATCTTGATTTCCGTAAGATAGACTGCCAAATGCTTCTCCGTAGCACTACCGGCTTGAGCCTGTGGCCCAGATGAGATTGGCCGAGTTGACCTGATGTCCATCGACTCGTCTCATGACCAAATCTCAGACTTTTCCATAAAAGTCTAAATATTTACTTTTTTGACCAAGTTTCGAAGGGTTTTCCCTTTTGAAAATCGAAAAAATTCACTTTTTTGGCGATATCTCCGGTTCTATTGGTCGTAGCGACTGGAGGTTGATCTTAAATGAAAGGTGAGGTCATTTCCCATGAATTTATGTGGTTCAAAATTTTTTTGAATCAATTTTCCAAATACTTGTAGACCATTTTCTAAAAATCAGTTTTTACCCTATAACTACTTGCAAAAAATTGATAATTTTTCATTTTCAACCCCATAAATCCATGGGAAATGAGCTCATTTCTATTCAAAATCAATCCCGGGTCGCTACGATCAATAGAACCCGAGATATTCTCAAAAACCTGAAATTTTTCAAAAAACAGAAGACTTCCACCTTCAAATCTTGACCAAAAAATTGAATTTATGAAAAATTCAAAAAAATAACTTCCAGCATATGATTTCCATGTGAAATTTTCTCAGCTTTCCAATGGATTCATCAGAATAAATCTATCTCCGATATTTCCATTCATTTCGATTAAATTTCATAGCATAAAATACCAAAATCAACCCGTGTCCGTTTTACTCCTTGTGTCCATTCTACCCCACCTTTTCCTATCTGTGCAAGCGAGTCAATAATTGATACACAGGTATTCAAACACTTGACTGATTTCTAGAGCAGAATAATCCTTCTGAACCCGTATCGATGACATGAAAAAAAAAATCGTTCATCTCATATCACAGACAATTTGGTAATACCTCAAGCAGTTATTGGGATAAGTACTTGAATTCTCTCATGCGAATTTTGTTTACCCACTTCATTGGGTTACCATGTTGCCCCTTTGCTCGAAAAGTTACTTGGGTTAATCCCATTGCTCGATTCAACCTTTTTTCGTACATTCTGTAGCATCGTTCAAGTATGAAGAATACAAATGCAATATTAATTATCCATGAATTTATATTAGAAAAAAAATGAATTTATTTTAATTTTGTAATTGTTTTCATCCATTGTAGAGCCCTGAAGAAGTCAGCAACAACTGACGAAACGTTGGCAAAGAAATAAAAAGTTCTACACATTAATTGTTGTCCATAATTCCCATAAAATGTTATGAATTGACAAATGATGGACTCAAACGAAGAAGAATATTAATAATATGCAAGATTGAGTAGAGAAACGTGGGGCAGAATGGATATTGTAATGAAATAGGGGGAGATAGATTTTTTTTTTAATGATTCATGTGCCAGAATTAATTTCATTCAATTTTTGGAGAATTCGATCTTTTCTGGTATCTTTGAGGGGTAAAAAGCCTTCCAATTTTCGAGCAAATTCAGTTTTTTGGAAATATTTCTAGTTCTATTGGTCGTAGCAGTCTGGGACCAATTTCAAATGAAAGGTGAGATCATCCCCATCGATTGATGGGGTTTTGAATCTAAAAATATCGATTTTTCGGATAGTTATGGTATCTTTTGTGAAAAATTATGATCATCGGTTTTTGGCCTATAACTATGTAAAAAATCGATATTTTTGAATTCAAAACACCATAAATCAATGGGAAATGATCTCACCTTTCATTTAAAATTGGCCTCAGGTCGCTACGATCAATAGAACCAGAGATATCCCCAAAAAACTGAATTTGCTCGAAAATCAAAAGCCTTTCACCCCTCAAAAATGCCCAAAAAAATCGAATTCTCAAAAAATTGAAAAAAAATTCATTCTGGCACATGTTTCTTGACTAAAATTTCCTCAGCTTTCCAATGGAATCATTAAAAAAAATCCATCTCCAATATTTTCATTCATCCAAAGATTTTTTCATAATATACGCATAAAAACTTAAAAGTGTCCATTTTACCCCTTACATCCGTATTGCCCCACTTTTCCCTATATATAATCGCGAGGAAATTGTTTCTATCCACAATTTCCTGTCTCTCCGACTCTTATGAGATGATCAGTGAATTATTCGTCAACCATTGCCAATGAGCGATTAATTACCTCAAGTACATTAGTTTTTCCATGAATAATAAATGAATTCATCATTGCATAATGTAATTTCGAAATTCGTGTCGAATAGCTGAACAGCTACAAATGAAGACATCTCCATTGCAATGAGAGGGGGGAGGGGAGGGGAAGGAGGAAAAACAATTTTGATTATTCTCTAAATTAGTTCAATCCATCACAAATGTCACTCAACGTTGATGTCCAATAAAATTATCATGATTCAAAAATTTCTCAAGCAATAATGTACATTGCAGGCTATTATATTATTGATGAATATCGTTGAAAATGACACACAAATCAGAGAATTATTATTTTATAAAAGCTCAACAGAATCCGTGGATGTTCGTGACACCAGCAACGAAATGTTCTACATTTTTTTGCCTCTACTTTGAACCCCCTTGTATTATTTATTATAATGTTTGGAGCATGTTATTTTTGTTTTACCTGCCTTGTGTCTGTTTTTTTTTTTTTTTTCGTCTTTTTCTTTCCTTACAAACTAAATGGTAACAGGAAGAGAGAATAGGGTATCGCACGAGGTCGATGGTATTGACCGGTGGCCCTCTTGGCACAGCTCGGTACCAAGGCCTCCTGGAGGGAGAGTTGAAAAGCACCTAGCCATGGTACCAAGGGCTATCTCAGCCTGGCACCGACTATCGAACAAACTGACCAGTAGTCACGATATCCGGAGGCCTCGAGACTCACAAAATCCCCTACTCTTTTCACCAAAATGCGGCAAAACTTTCACCTGTTAAAGGCTAATCTTATGTATATCTGCAGTATTTAATCATAATGTATTTATGAACAATTGATTTTAATTCACTGAATAAAAATTCATTTCATACACAGAGAAAAATGTTTTCTTAATTTAAGAATGTGCAGTCACTTAATTTAAGTGACTTGCCATTCTTAAATTAAGTGACTTTTCTCGGTTAAATCAAGTGACTTTTTCTTTCTTAATTTAAGAAAGTAAAACTCACTTAAATTAAGTGAATTTTCCCACTCAAATCAAGTAACTTTTTCTTTCTTAAATTAAGAGGTAAAACTCACTTAAATTAAGTGGCTTTTCTCACTTAAATCAAGTAACTATTTCTTTCTTAATTTAAGAAAGTAAAAGTCACTTAAATTAAGTGACTTTTCACACTTAAATCAAGTGACTTTTACTTTCTTAATTTAAGAAAGTAAAACTCACTTAAATTAAGTGACTTTTCTCACTTAAATCAAGTAACTATTTCTTTCTTAATCTAAGAACGTAAAAGTCACTTAAATTAAGTGACTTTTCTCACTTAAATCAAGTGACTTTTTCTTTCTTAATTTAAGAAAGTAAGAGTCACTTAAATTAAGTGATTTTTCTCACTTAAATCAAGTGACTTTTTCTTTCTTAATTTAAGAAAGTAAAACTCACTTAAATTAAGTGACTTTTACTTTCTCAATTTAAGAAAGTAAAACTCACTTAAATTAAGTGACTTTTCTCACTTAAATTAAGTGACTTTTCTCACTTAAATCAAGTGACTTTTTCTTTCTTAATTTAAGAAAGTAAAAGTCACTTAAATTAAGTGACTTTTCTCACTTAAATCAAGTAACTATTTCTTTCTTAATTTAAGAAAGTAAAAGTCACTTAAATTAAGTGACTTTTCTCACTTAAATCAAGTGACTTTTTGTTCCTTAATTTAAGAAAGTAAAACTCACTTAAATCAAGTGACTCTTCTTTCTTAATTTAAGTGACCTGCACATTCTTAAATTAAGTGACTGCACATTCTTAAATTAAGAAAACATTTTTCTCTGTGTAGACGAATTCAGCGCTTCTTTATGTGCATGTATGTGTGTATGTATGAATGATGATAGCTCTCTATTGATTAAAGGTAGGAAGCATTATATTCTCAAATGCTGCCGTGGTACATACCTCTCGGACACGTTTTTTTTTCTCACACATTCTAAATTTGGCCAGCTTATTTTACCGTATAGGTCCATCAACCGACAGTTGCGTGAAAGGGGGTAAAAAAAAAGGAGGGAGTGGTTTTCTCTCGGTGTTGTTCCATTTTGTATGCCTCACGGTTTTCTTTTTTTTTCGTGGGTCCGTATACCTATGGACCCTCTTCGCGGGAATGTGAAAAAAAAGGGTTCGTAAAAAATGATCGGCCAGGATCTAAGATATTTATTTATATGAAAAAAAAAAAAAGAACGAGGAGATCCTGCTTCTACGGATGATCATCGTATCCTTTTCTTCATAAGGGGTAGAAAGAAAAGAGATAGAATAGTCGCGAGGGTTTTTGCAGCTGGTCCCTTATTTTCTAAAGCCCAAATCGAATTCTCTACCCAGAAAGGATTCAGGGGTAGAGAAGAACTTTTTGGTGTACCTCCAGAATTCTCTTCTTTTTTTTTTCTTTAGTTTTTTTTTTCCTCCTTTTTTTTCACGATCTGTCCTTATAACTTGGACGAATAAACTCGAAAAGACCTGCGCATCACTGGCCCTTGGGCCCCATCTGGATGCTTCAGTGATCTGACCCACGGTCGCAATACACGTTTTTTTTTTTCTTCCTTTTTTTTGGCCTCGAAAATACAAGTATTATAACGGTAATGGAATTGATCCTCGATTTTCATTGTCAAAGGTCTGAAATGTCATGAACCTCATGACAATGGCCACATTATTGGTCATTTTTCGCTTTATTTGTTCGATTAAAGCAATAGACACATTTCTAATTTTAAAATAATTGTTTATTAATATTATTTTTTTTCTCGTATGAGTATCTTGTAGACGTTAGAAAAGGGAAAACCATGCACTCTCATAAAATAAAGAAAAATACATGTCTTTCTCCTTTTTTCTATGTGCAGTGGAGTGAAAATATGGGGACAAAGTGACCCAGGGATTTAGAGTTCGACGAGATTATAACACATGGTTTGTCACCTATGTAGACTTTTTTCTTTCTGAGAATACGCATGAAGTGAGAATTTTACGAAACTATAGAATGTGACAAATTGCTTAGAGAAGTTTTGGAATTACATGTATAGTGAGAATGATCCTCCAGTATACACGTTCTTGAAATTAATTCACAATAACTAGATTTCCAATCGAGATGAAAGGATTCTCTCTCATTTTGCTTCCGAATGGAAGCTTTGTTCTCGCAATTTTTTTCGAAATGCCAATTTTCATTGGAAACGACTCAAAATGATGCAAAACGTCGAGAAATCATAATGAGAAAAAAAGTAGACATGTATGTATGTGTGTCGGTATGTACGACTTTACGACTCTCTATTACTCGAGAACGGTGGGAGATAAAAATCTGAAATTTCGGCAAGATATCAGTTTTGATGACGTGTTTGTTCCATAAAAATTTCAGCAAGATCGGTTCAATGGTTTTTGAGATATAGCAATTTTTTAAAAATCGTATGTTTCAAAATTTCTCAATTTGCGTGAGACGAATACCGTTCAAAATTTTACTCAAGATTCGCAACCATAATATCTAACTTTTAGCGAATTTTCATGAATTTAATCCAATTATTCTATTAGTTATTAATTTTTTTGTGCTTTTTTTTTCAAAAACTCGGTTTTACGACGATAGCTCAATGAATAATTGACTTAAAGACTTCAAATTTTTTCTGTATATGTAGTTTCTGATGAAGATGGTTGGGATTGAATCTGAGGCATATCGGCTGAACGGTTCTCGAGATATTTTGAATTGAAGTTTTTCCGAAAATCGGCTGTATCTTCCAAACTTCTCATCCGATTTCATCGGGACGAAGCTCAAAAGATTCGTGTTTATGAGCTGAATGAACCCTCAATTTTTCGAATTTTTAGATGAAGTTGTCCGTTCATTACATTGAAAAATGAATTTTTTTACAATATTTCGAAAATAATCCAAAAATGCAATTTTTCTCGATTTTTTTGAATGGACACCCCTATTTTTAATTTTGTTTTCTGAAAGAACACATTTTTCTCTTCCAAATAAGCCCCTACTCATCTTCGTAGGACAATCAGAAACTGTACCCAAAAGGGAACATTCAAAGATGAAAAAGTGAACTTTTATGTAAAATTTTGTATAATTTGAAAATAATTGAATTTAATAAATCCCAATCATTTTATCTTATAGGGGAGACCGGGGCAACATGGGGCACTTTGAAGCACGTATTCCCGGACCCCATTTTGCCCCGGTCTCCACTATTTTATTGCGTTATAACACGAAAAGAAAACTTTTGAGACAGCAACAATCGCAATGATTGAAAAAATTCAGGAAGAACCATTCGGAAGCATCCAGCTAATTCATTAGCAGAAATTGAAAGGAAGAAATGGCAATCTAAAGAATAACATAGAAGAAATAGCAACTAACGCAGTGACCAACGCCTGCTTGTTTTATCATCAGGTGTATTTTCTGCGTACTCATCTAAAAAAATCTCAATATTCTCCATTTTAAGAGTAAAAATATCTAATTTTTCGAATAAATTTTGTCAAGAAAATGTAAAAAAAAATCTGTAAAAACAATTCACGTCGAGACAATGAGAAATTGAATATCAATTTTACAAATACGTCACAATGAATATAACAAAATTCATGATAATGTGTGAAATCTTATCGTGCCTAAGAAACACGTCAACATTAATTGTGATTAACAATTAAGGACACCTTGGAGCCGAAGATATCCAATGGACAAATATTTCATAAGATTCATGGACATTTTTTAAAAGACACAATATGGACTATGTCACCCGGCGTTTTATTCGTTCTTGACGTTATAAATCAAATTTAATTCTGAAATTTCCTGTTCTCGGTAAAACCGATGTTTGTCGTTCTTTTTTTTTTTTATTTTCGTCTCTCTCTCTCTCAATCGTCTTCATATACACTGGAATTTTTTTTTTTTCTCTTTATTTTTTTGGTATGTGGTCACGTTAAGAGTGGCTGTTATGCGCTCGACTAAACGTCCCTGTGAAGCAAACAATTGTACAAATACCGCAGTATTTCATGATAACACATGTACAAACAGCCTTACGTAAAGCTGGCTGGCAATTATGATGATATAAAACTGGACTATGATAATATCCAAGCACTTTGGTTATTTTTCATTTGTTTTTTTTTTTTTTTCTCTCTTACAAATTTTTTCGTATGTTTAAACACAAGTGGAAGAGATAGGCACGAATAACGACGAAATTGAGACACTTGAAGGCATTTTTTTTTTCCTTATAAAACTATTGCTGGTGGACTTGGGGAAATAATGAATTAAAAAAAAAAAAAACTTCTGGAAAAAATCGTGGCAATCATTGCCTGCCTTGTTACTATTCTTGACTATTATCATTTTACTTGAAATCCATCCTCAACTGATAAGACACATATCTGTGTGTCTATTGGTGCTTGGTCTTATATAGCATATAAATCAGTTACCTCAGTCATTTTTAATAAAAGTGGAATAAAGATTTTTTTGTACATTGAATTTATCTGTTGTAAATGAGATACCTCTGGGCTATATACGAAGGTGTCAGTTTGAAACATTTGGCAGGTGTTTCGAGATATCTTGCCACTTATTTATACATTCCACTTTAATGTTTTGTCAAATGATAACTGTAGTCCAGTTTATTATTCGTAACAAAATGATATGTTATATGTTACTTTTTTCTTTATCACTGTAATTTTGAAATAATTCTAAAAAAAATGTAGAATATTGAATTTTTGATAGTTTATTATGACTGTAGCCTTGAAAGACCATATAGTCACCAAAAAAATATATATTTTACAAAAGATGAGTGTCATAAAAATACAATAATAATAAAAAATAACAATATAATGATATGTTTGTTTTTGAAGGCAGAAAAAATTACAATTTCTTTAATAATCAATTTGGTAGAATATAGTTGATAAATTAGCTTCATTAATTGATGTTTTGTAAATTAATGTGCATTAGCGAATTCAATTGCTATAAAGTGATTGAGAAAATCCTTTTTAAAATTAGCCAAAGATGGTGACGTAGTAATTGATGTTGGTAAATTCTTCCATTGGGAAGATATATTAGAGATGTAAAATTACCAGTAATTCTTGTTGCAGTAAAATTACGGTAAAAATACCGTAATGTTACCGTATTGTGACGTAATTGGAAAAAACTACTTGTTTTCATGTAAAATTACCGTCAAAATTTTTTGATGTAACGATACCGTAATTTACTGTAATTTCCATCTATATAGATGATTCAAAAAAACATTTCCATACTCAAAGAATTACTTTTCAAGTAGTCAATTATATGAGAGTTAGTATTGAAATTGTTTTTTTTTTTAATTAAATTTTTTAAAAGGACAATTATTTAATTTTGTTAATCATTCAATGAGAACAGTTACCCGATTTATTCATTTTTGCCTCCTCAGGATAATCATATTTTCATACATCAATATTTAGAATAATATGTTAGGAACATTAATGATAATAACAACAATTTTATAATTTTTCATTGGCTGTCACTGACTATAAAAAAAGTAAGACAAATGATGACCAGAAAGGCTGCGAATTGATTTAAAAAATTAATTCCGTAATTCGTCTATATAGATGTAAATTTACCGTTATGTCTCAAAAAATGATAATTACGGTAATTTACTTTGAAAATCAGTGTTTTTACCATTTTTGTTATTTACTGACGTTCGGTAAATTACGATATTGAAACCGTAAAATTACTGGTATCGTTACCTTTTCACATCTCTAAGATATATAGATAAATTTATTTTTAACGAATGTATACAAATGCCCATGAAGCCGAAAGTAATACATTTTACATTTGTTAAAGTGATTGTGTAAATTATTTTGTTTTTAATTACTAATACCTTTTATAATAATGTAGTTCGACAGAATAAAGAGATTTTTTTCAAAATTGCATTAGAAATCTAATATATAGATTTATTAGCATACATAGGGGAGAGTGGGGCAAAATGGACCCTCATAGTGACATGATAAAGGAATTTTTTTTGGAATGAAGGACTCGACGAAAAAATCTGAAAAAATTTGAAAAAATCCTCCAACATATGTATATTGTTTGTAAATTTTTTCGGATTTTTTGGTGCATCCGCTGCTTTTTAAAAAAATCTGGAGTCATCTCGACTTTTAGGTCCATTTTGCTCCACTCTCCCCTATATATACAAAAAAAAAGCATAATAATGTGCATAAAGGATAATTTCATTACTTAATTGTACTTTTTGGATTTTTCTGACTCACAATTAAATTCAAATTTGTATTTTACAATTTTTTAGACACTGACTTATTGCTCTGATTACCACTGGGTTAAGTGTACTCAATATACTTTCCATGTTAAGGGATAATTCACAGTATTTTCTGATTTTTCTCATGAGTTTCTCTCTCTCTGTTCTTCATATTTCGTGCACTGCCAGATTATATGATTGATATTTCGTTCTTCGTTTCCACATTCACAGGAAGGGTCATTTTTTATACCAATTCGGTGGAGAAATGATGCCAAGTTGTAATGATCAGCTCTTAGTCTGTTAATTGTGTCTATTGTCTCTCTAGAAAAGTTGGTGACATGAAACCATAATGAATAATTATGAAGAACATTGAGTACATCAGAAATATTATGGCTTTTGATAAAACTGACTCCTTAAATCATGGAAGAACCTGTGACAATAAACGATTTCTGTCGAATTGTCTGCGAAAGTAAAAAAAAGGGTTCAAAAGGACTCTTGAGTCGTCGAGTCTGAACTTCCCTATAAACTCTCATTTTCAATGTAATATTTCAATATCTTTCAATTTCGGCCTTGACATGAACAAGTATCTCTCCTTATTTTCATCTCAGCCATTTTATTATTTTCAAAATTTCCAGTGATAGTAAAAGAGATTTCTATACACATATTATTGCCTTGAAATTTCAATATGATCTTTTTTTTTTTTTTTTCACGAATTTTCCGCATTTTTACGTAATCTCTCTTCTCCTCATGCTTCAATAAAAGATGCATGTAGAAGGTAGCATGCTCACAATCCCAAAGAATGTACAAAACTCGAAGCAGAGATGAAGAGAGGCTGAGAGAGAGAGAGAAAGATGAAAATACAATGTACTTTGATGTTTATTACGAAAAGGTGCCCCTTTGAGTGGGGGTTCCTAGAGTATTTCGAAGTGAAAAAAGATACGCAATGATCGGACAAGAAAAATGGAGCAGCGCTCTCCATCGGCTACTTCCGGAAACTCTTGGACAAGGCGGTGTCGACACATTCAGAGCATGCGCCAGAAGTTAGGTATCTGCTGTATCGATCGTGCACATTCTGGCCAGATAGTGTGAGGCATACAGGGATGATATGGTATATATACCAGCAGCATTGTGTGTCTCGTGTGGGTAAAGGCAATGGGGGAAAGGGCGGGAAAGCAATAGAAGAAGGGAAGTGAACGCAACCCAGGGTGCTGAATGTGAACGGGCCTTTTTCATATATACATAGACGTATATATATGTATGCAAGGCCCTGTGGCTAGGCAACCCAACTTACATGAGATTACGTAGAGCCAATAGGGAGTCAGGAGGAACCCGTCAAAGGCATATCTCAATGTGTGGCATGAGCCGAGTCTCTAAAAGGGGATTAGACCTCGTCGTATTCTAGAATATATTTCGTACATATAAACGTGCATGTATACTGTCTAGAAATAGAGGTATACTTGCACTGTTAAGGGAGTTTATGTGGTTGTTGGTATGAGGGAGTATACGGGAGAAATCCACGATGGGAAAGACTACAATCGAGTACCATCTTTTTGTTGGTTTTTTTTTTTTGCTTTTCTCCCTTGCTTATCCCTCTTTTTATATCAAATACTGGAGATTCCATGGAAAAACGATCAATGAATGTGCGAGTTTATTTAAGTGCAAGGGAAAAAATCACTAATTATGTATGTGCTATATATAGGGGAAGGTGGGGTAAAATGGACACTCCAATTTTTTTGATGATTCCATTGAAAAGCTGAGGAAGCTTTAAGCTGAAAACATTTATTTTCTCAATTTTTGGAGAAATTTACTTTCTCAATCATGTTTTGAAGGGTTTTTCCTTTTGAAAATCGAAAAAATTCACTTTTTTGGCGATATCTCTGGTTCTATTGGTCGTAGCGACTTGGTGTTGATCTTAAATGAAAGGTGAGCTCATTTGCCATGGATTTCTATGGTTCAAAATCTTGTTTTATCAATTTTTCAAATACTTATAGACCATTTTCTAAAAATCAGCATTAATCATATAAGTACTTGAAAAATTGATAATTTTTCATTTTCAACCCCATAAATCCATGGGAAATGAGCTTACCTTTTATTCAAGATCAACCCCAGGTCGTTACGACCAATAGAACCGCGAGACATTCTCGAAAACCTGAAATTTTCCAAAAAATAGAAAACTTCAAATCTCGACCAAAAAATAGAATTTTTTGAAAATTCCAAAAAAATAACTTTCAATATATGATTTCCATGTGAAATTTTCTCAGCTTTCCAATGGATTCATCAGAATCAATCTATCTCCAATATTTCTATTCATTCCGAGTGAATTTCACAGTATAAAATACCAAAACCACCCCATGCCCGTTTTACCCCTTGTATCCATCCTACCCCACCTTCCCCTAATTATTACAGTGATAGAAAATAGGATGAAATGAATGATATCAAGATAATAATAATAATAACTGTTGCCAAGGTTACGAATGGAGAAAGTGAAAAAGAAAAGTTCCAAGGCCGAGAAAAGTTTTTCCGCTAAGCTGTCGACAATTATCGCAGCGTGATAGGGGAGGGGGGGTGGGGAAAGGGGGTTGAAAGAAGTAGTGTAAGAGGCAAAAGAAAATTTAGGGGTGGCAGAGAGGGAGAACGATGAGAAAAAGTGAGAGTGCTGGGTAGTTTCGATTTTTCAAGGAGCATCGACCTGAATAATTTGAATAAATTTTAAAACGAAGGCACTTTTCACCTCTTTTAGCTTCTCTCATACTGTACCAGGCGGTGTGCATATCGCGAAGAGTTCACTTTCAACACTTTTCACCCAGTTGGCGAGTCGCCAGGAGCACGAAGAAGAAAGAAAAAAAAGAAGGCGAAGATGAAGAAAAGGATAGAGGAAAGAAGGAAGAAAAAGGGGGGGAAAAAAAAAGAAGTGAAAATTCTCAACCAGAGGGACTTAGTTTTCCGAGGTAACTGGCAAAACTTCCCCTTTAAGGCTGTCGACGAAAGAAAGAGAGAGAGAGAGTCAAGGCGCGCATCGGCGTTCATTTTGCTGCGAAGGTCTATCAGCGAAAGTCTTAAAAGCGTGCCGTTCAACTTTCATCCCTTTCACATTATTTCCTTTTTTTTTCCTCCTCTCTTTTTAATCTAGTTAAAATCGAGAGTGGCTTTCACTCTCAGCTAAAAAACAAAGCCAACGAAACTTTTCATCCCAACTATCCTAGAGTTAACTGATTAAACTGATTTCTTGCGAATTTCATTGAATATTAGAATATCATAGATTGATTAGATGGAAATTTTGATAAATGTGGAAATTTGTTTTTTGCATAAATTTGCAAATGAAGTACAGACATATAGGTTTGCAAGTGTGTTAGGGATTTGTTGGGGTCCATGTTGACTTTGTCTATGTTATTTGCGTGTGTCCAGGGGTCTAATGCTGGACCTGCGCGCCAGTAGAGAAGGTCAGACTGCCAGCGGATTGGCCGGATTGTGAAACCGGGGCGGTTCTAAGCCGGTTTAGGGGGTAGTATTGTTGCACAAAGACGCTATAGCACGCATCTCCTCTTGCCAACTGACAAATTTTTCCAAGATGCATTTACAATAAGAGTTCATATATAGAGGAATTTATAATGAAGAAGAAAAAAAAGGTCACAGACTCTCGAGTGACCGGTTAAATGGAGGAAGCAAGTGGAAAATATCAAGTCAGTCTGCACGTGTTTGACTCGTTCAGGACACTTACATAATATATTGATTATTTACTTAAATATGCACATATATATATTTACCTCCAGTTGCCAGAGGGAGGGGAGTACAAGAGGTAATTCAAGTCTCGGAGATTCTCAATTGGTTTAGGGTGAAAGGCCAGAATGAGAATGAGAAAAAAAAAGAAGTGAGTCGTCGAATGGCCGAGCCCCGGCCGCCAAACAATCGATATATGCGTTCAAAATGGCCGCCAGAACGCCACCACCCACAGTTTCTCCCTCGCCTACGTCCGCCTGTCGTTTCTCCCCTTTGGCTTTGGGTACTAACGTAACGTCCTCTCCACCCTCTCTCTCTCTCTCTTTCTCCATGTTTCTCCACGTTTCACCATTCTCACCAAACCTCTCTCACGTATGCTCCCTAAAGCTCTTTAGGTACCAGGTACCGACTGCCAACCACCCACCATTCCCGGGATTTCTCCTCTGACCTGTGTGTATGTGCACACCCCTCCACTTCTTTTTAACTATATTCCCCTTTTACCAGAAATTGAATGAGCCTGAATACGTCGGGTATGGGTTTTAAATGTCTGCACAGGGGCTGTGGAAATTCTACAAATATCTTTTCATCCAAAGAAAAAACAAAAAGAGACAACAAGTACAGATCATAATTCTCGTCACGTACAACAAAAGAAATATATATATATATATATATATATATATATATATATATATATATATATATATATATATGTATGTGTAATGGTTATTCTGAGGACTTTTTCCACGGAATAACGTGCATTTCGAGGACATTTGTGTATTTTGAGGACCGTCCTCAAATTTATTTTTAGTTTAAAGTACATTTTGAGGACCGTCCTCAGATTAACTGTTTATATTTATGGGATATTTCGAGGACCCACTAATATACGGGGGCCAAGTCCTCGAAATTTCATCAGATCCAATGTGTATTTCGAGGACTGTAATTTTCAGGACTGTAATAGGGGAGACTGAGGAAAAATGGGGTACTTTAAAGCACGTATCCCCGGACCCCATTTTGCCCCGTTCTCCTCTATAATCATTCAAAAATGTTCATTATTTCAAAAAAACTAAAAGGGAAGAATCAATCTTATAATTAATTAGTGAAATACATAGAAAACTCGATGAATGCTGAAAATCAAGAAATCTGATGAATCCGTGCCACCTTCATCGTGTCTTTGTTACCCCCTTTCTTATTTTCCATCACTCCTCAAATTAAATATAATTTGTTAATTTTCTCAAAATGGTCAGGAATTTTTGAAACATTATATCATGACCTTGACCTAGTGTTTACTCTCTACACATAATCGTTACATGCATTTTCATAGGTCCCTAAAATGACCATTGGGTAGAAAATCTGTACGTATAGAAAATTCATTTAATGGTTATTTTGGGGACATACACAGAATTTTACATACAATGTGAATTCTGAGAACCTATATCAATATATATAATGGTTATTGTGAGGACCCGACCTCAAGGTCACGACATTACGCTGGCGTGACGAGATCTCTGAGACTCATTGATAATATTGTGACAATTAGTGTAATTACTGACTGTCTGCACTGAAATTATAAGACATCCAATGATTTTGTATTTTCAGCAGTTACACGCCAATAGAAAAAAGCCGACGAATAAATCTGTGTGCTTCTATAGAAATTCTCAATGGGCATTCGATCAATTATCTCCTTGATGACACTCAATTTTGTTAAAAAAAAACATTCCTAGCATTTTTATCAGTTTTGTCATTGTGTGTCTCTCCCGTGAACTGTTCAAAGTCGTTAATGTGTTATGTGATGACCTTGACCTCATGTCACTTTTATAGGTCCTCAAAATTCACGATAGGCAGAAAAAGTTATACATGTCCCCAAAATGACCATTAAGTAGAAAGGCTGTAGGTGATCATTTATGAATAATGGTCATTTTCAGTACGTATAGAAAAATTATTTAACGGTTATTTCGGGGACATATACAGAATTTTACATACAATGTGGATTTTGAGAACCTATATCAATATATATAATGGTTATTGTGAGGACCCGACCTCAAGGTCACGACATTACGCTGGCGTGACAAGATCTCTGAGACTCATTGATAATATTGTGACAATTAGTGTAATTACTGACTGTCTGGACTGAAATTATAAGACATCCAATGATTTTGTATTTTCAGCAGTTACACACCAATGGAAAAAAGCCGACGAATAAACCTGTGTACTCCTATAGAAATTCTCAATAGGCAATCGATCAATTATTTCCTTAATGACACTCAATTTTGTTGTTAAAAAAAACATTCCCAGCATTTGTTAATATTTGTTATAATATTATTCTTCTTCAATCAGTTCGTCATCATTGTCTATTGTGTCATGTCGCGACCTTGACCTAGTGTCCTCGGAACAGACGTTATATAAGTTCCCATAGGTCCCCAAAATTCATATAAATTCGAAAATTATCATAAGAGTCCTGGGAATGACCCTCCTGTTGATTGCCTGTAGGTCCCTGCAATGACCATTATATTAGAAGTCCTCGAAATAACCAATATATGTAATATACATGTATATATACGTCCCCATAGTTCTCGGTTAACCAAAATGTATACATAACCTCAGAATCACCATTATACAGTTTGTCCCGAAATGACCACTAATTAGTTTTTTCAACATATCTCAGCCAAAAATGCATTAAAAACAATCTATATTAGTGTATATCGATGTATAATGGATATATACATCGTTTTATCAACTTTATATTTTAGGTCCTCAGAATGACCATTACGCATACATATATATATATATATATATATATATATATATATATATATATATATGTATATGAACACCATAAGTGGCCAATATTGTACCTTTTTGCATGATCCCAGTACTTGGGACAAAATATATATATGTATATAGGTTCAAGTATTACTCGAAGATTCTCTTTTCTTGATGGCGTGAATTAATTGAGAAACAGGTGGAAATGAGAAATAAAAGAAAGTGAAAGAAACACAACTGGGGTGGAGAAGTCTCTCGATTGTACGCGTGCTGACGTGGAAAAAAAATTTTAACTGGTAGACGAGTTTCTTAATCGGCGTTGCGCCCCGACAGTTTATTAAAATATAATGGTATTATCAGGAGGCAAACCGAGAAGAGTGGGAAGAGGCGTCAGCTTTAAGAGGGAAGTTTTCTTAAGTGTTCTTAATTAGACGGTACCTGTTGCTTCAGAAAAAACTGGGTCATGGTTTAACTCTCACTCCCTGGGTTACTCCCCCCTCCCCCCCCCCCCCTTTTACTACTTTATACTTTCCTTCTCTTTCGCGTTGCCAGTCTCGTAAGAGTCATTATTTTCTTTTCTTTTTTCTTCCCCTCTGGTAACTGACGCTCACTGGTGCTCTTACTTATTCGCTTTACTCTACTTTTTTTTCTTTTCCTCTATTTTTACATTTTATATACTCAAAGTACCCACACCAGCATCCAACTCTCAGCATCACGTAGAATATTTAAAAGGTTACCTTTTTTTTTCATTTCTGTCTCTCTTTTTTTGACAAAAGAAGACAATGCTCTCGTCTCAATGAAAAATTTGAAACAATACTGGAATTAAATTTTGCCTTATTCATATTGGAATGAGCAAAATTATTAATTTAATTATTTTTTCAATGTATGACTCAAGGTATTGGGGTTGTATGTGTGGTCTCCTTTGTGACCGATGCATAGGCTCCAATATCTGTTTATGTTACGAATGACGTCATGTAAACCATAGGAGAAAAGAGAATCATGGCAATCAAATTTGTTCGTTAAAAGAGTCAGTCTTTGGCAGTGATCGGCACCATCGATTTTTTCGTCAACGATTTCGATTATATTACTGATTTTTCATAAAAATTAGCAATTAGCCAAGAAAAAATATTGATTTTCATAGAAAATTAATAATTAGTCGGTAAAAAAAATTAATTTTTCTAAAGAATTAGTAATTAGTGAGGAAATATTACTAATTACTCTTAAAAATGAGTAATTAGTGAGGAAAATTACTTGTTGTTTTCAAAAATTCCTCAAAATTAGTAATTTAATAGATTAACAGACACAAATTTTGAATGAGGAGTTGTGATGAAATGTGATACTAGTGCTGCAAAAAGTAGCAATTAATAAATGGAATAATAAATGATATTTGGAATAATAATATTTTGGAATATATTTTGAAAGGAACTCGTAATTTTCGGCCGCTAATTACTAATTATTTCCAAAAATTGGGAATTTTTCTCGACTAATTACTAATTTTTCGAAAAAATTAGGTAATGAAAATAGATAGATTTTTTTTTTTGCCGATCACTGGTCTTTGGCGACACTTCGTATCGACAAATATTTAAAATAAATGCTCAGTCTCCAACTCAATAGTTTTAAAGTTATTTTTCTGCCTTGTCTTTCTTCCATATTCCAACAATTCATATGCACTAAAGTATACTATATATATTCTGTATAATCCAGTGAATATTGAATAATTTGTAATCCTTGAGAGTTGTAAGTTCTGAAGGTCTGTCCTGCACAGATTAATATTTTCGATTGAGACTACACGCTGAATTAATTGTTGATTACTTGAAAAATCGTTGTTTGTGGAAAACACAAAATTGTTGGGAATTAGTAAAAGTATATGAATGATTTCTGAAAAAGGATTTTCGCCAATAAACTTGGTAATTTTTGGGTTTTTCCTTAACGTAGATTTTCCAAAGTGTAATAAAATGAATTTGCAATAAAATGGAGTATTTTTCACGTGCTCTCGCATATATATATTCAGGGAATAATACATTCAATTTGGTTTATCTCAAATCTCTCGTGGAATTACCAAGTTCATTAGCAACTGTATAACCTGAGACTTTGAATGATCACGACTATCGAATCTACTGTGAGTCCTCATTTTCCCCTCCACTTTATCCAGTCAGACGATAACCTCAAATAGATTACCCACTCATCCATGTGTGGAATCATCCAAAACTCCCATTATCATTCCATATGAATCTCGAACAGAATCTCAATTCACATATTCAATTACTCAACTGGTGAATGAAACAATAATTGCCAGAATATTTTCACACATTATCAAATGTTTTTCACGTTGAAAAAATCAGTACACGAGATGAAAAAAAAAATATAAAAATTCCGTAACAGCTGCCACTTCCGTTCTACTTTTTTCTTCTCTTTCCAAGGCAGAAAAAAAAAAAAGATGCTAATTTTTTTTTTCTTCTCCTCATTCGGTCGTTTTACTATTCAGGTATATTATACGAAACTTTTTTGAATCTTCTAACGGTTTCATGTGTGTGTGAGTATAATAAAGGCAGGAAAAGGAATATATGTAACCTATGTCAAATATAAATTTGAATATCGATGCCCATTGAATCTAATCGAAGGGTTCTTTCACTGAAAAAAAAAGAAAGGGGTTGCAATTTGAATAATTTTTTTTTTTCTAACTGGGGTGTAACTAGGTATCTTGGAGGGGCGCCCTCTACTTTCAATAAAACTCTACATTCCAGATTTCTTTTTATATATGTAGAGTTTTTTTTTTTTTTATTATTTGTATACTTGCTAAGAGGTATTGTTCAATGGTATGAAAACCTAACACCCAACCATCAGCCCCCAGGCTATTCTGCCTATTATTAAAGTAATCAGTTGTTATTGTTAACCTTTTCACCTTTCCCCCACTCGAGTACGAATTTGAAAAAATGCGAAATCTATTGGTCGATAAAAACTGTAGCTGTTAAAAAAAAATTAAAATTTCATAGACAATTTGATGGGAATTTTCATAAACGTGACTTTGAATTTTTTTTTTTTAATGCGAGGATGTTTATGAAATCTGTGAGTTTCAGAGAAAATTCAGAGGAATCTATGAGTCGTAACTAAAATCGAGACGGAAATTCTACAAATTACTTGAATATTCAACTGAACATGAACATTCATAATGAAAATGACTTGAATCTTCATTTTTTTTTTGAATTTCCTATTTTTACTGAATTTTCAAGAAACAATTAAACTGAAATTTGCAAATTTCATTGATATCCAGGCGGAAAATTCTTTGAAAATTGATATGTTCATTTTTTTTAGATATCAAATTTAAGTATTGTGGATAGTATACATGTATACATATGAAAATGCTTGAAATTTAATTATTAATAATATATAGAAGAGACCGGGGCAAAATGGGGTACGAGGACATGTCGTTCAAAGTGCCCCATTTCACCCCGGTCCCCCCTATATATAATCTACGATCGATTTTCAGTATGTATTATCAATATGATAAGATAGTTTTTTCTAATTTTGTTCAATTACGTAATTATCTGAAATTTCAGTAGAAATGTGACTCGTTAGAAATATCCGAGATTTTGCACGGAAAATTCAAACGGAAATTTTTGAAGTGTATAAGCGACCTTTAAAAAATCCCCAAATCTTCTTAATACGAAAAATGAGCAAAATAAAAGGACTTTATGATTGCAAATTTATCAGTTGAGGACATGAAATAGATCTCTGCGCGTCGGCCGTCGGGTGAAAAGCTGCTTTCCAAGAGCCCTTGAAAAAAACCCAGCACTTGGGCCTATCGTAAAATCGACGAGTCCATCGAGTACCCTCGAAGATAAAAATCAAAAAATTGAATGTGCCCTGGATAATGAAAGAGAGAGAAAAAAAAAGGTGTGAAGCCCGTCTATGCATGGGTGACCTTATTGTCCCGTTTTGGGTGACGTCTTAACTAAGTCCTTTTGCCTCTCTCTCTCTCGCACCCAAATGAAAAAAAAAAAAACTGTAAAAAAACCCGAAGACCAATGGGTTTGCCACTGTTTTTCTGCATCTGCTCAAGTGAAACATGCAAAACCGCAAAATTAATCTGGCCTGAACCAGTTCGATGTGGCCTAACGAGTTCAAACGACTGATAAGGAAAAATCCCTTTTTTTTTCAACGAAACCACTTCAATAAACTCGTTTTTTTTAATGACAAAACGGATAATCATGAAGTAATTTGTGGTTTAGATATCTATATCATGGCAATAATAACCGATATCTAATCGAATTTTCCGCTCAGTAGAATGCCTCTCATATATATCGATTATGAACCGAATCTCTCACATCCTAGTTATAATATTTGAATGATCATTAATTATAACAGTTGTGATGGCACATGGGGAGAGACAGAGAGAGAGAGAGAGAAGGAGAGAGATTCATCGATTTACTCATGGAAATGACATTACGATAACCAATAAATGAAATGACACGTAGAAGGGTGGAAGGATGGAAGAAGAGGAGGAGGAAGAAGGAGCCTTTTTTTCAATCATGATGGGATTTCCCCTTTTTCGAGATGGAGCACTCCACCTCCCAGCTTCACATCCAGGTAAAAGCACAGAGGAAGAATGAGATAGAAAACTTTGGCTTTTTCCATGGAAGGTACCAAGGGGGGTCCCACCTGGGTTCCCCAATATACATTTGTACAATGAACAGAAGAGGAGGGGGGGGGGGGGCAGCTCTGTGTGCCCCGAAACAAATATGCATGTGTTATGTATTCACGAATATACTTAACCCTTTGGCTTAGTCTTTCGAATGTCACGAAGCCGGCAACACCTCATCTAGTCCTAGTTACTCACATTTGATCCACACATTCCAGCATCTCAAAAAGGTAAGAAATTTTTCACAAACTTCTTTAATTGGAGTGTAAATCTTTAAAAATCTTTAAAAAATTCATGCAATTGCATGTTACATCATGTAATGAAGCTTTTATATAAGGATGAATTGAGAATTTAAAATTTTTAAATAGAATACAAATATTTTATAATTATCCGTTCTTTTATTTATTAAATATAAATTTTGATTATATTGAAACTGGATTCGATTTTATTTTAATATAGTGAAATTAAATAAATAATAAATAAAACTATTTTCCTTAGAAATTGTACGGATGACATATTAGTAATTATTTCCATTGAATTAATTAATTTATAAAAAAAAAGGAATTGACATTAAATATAGTGAAAAGAATACGAAAGTGATAATTTTTACAGTCAGACAATTACGAATTAATTTATGTATATGAGGCATTCCACGCTATTTCACTCGTTTTTTGGGTTTGATTTTTTGATTTTTTTCATTTTTTAATATGTTGTGGAAATGCTTAAGACAAGTCATTTCCCACAAAAAAAAACCCCAAAAAAAATTTTTTGAAAATTTTACGACCCTTTTCATTTTTGGAAAAAGGCTGTTTTTTTGGGAAAAACTCATATTTTCTCTAGCTTCAAATGCTCATATCTCCTTAAATATTAATTATATGAAAAAAGTGAAAGAGAACGTTTATGTGGGGAAAGATCATAGAATTGCATTCACATTTTTTCCAATGATCGAAACGCGATTTTTCTATTTTTTATTAACTATTTAAATAAACAAATTGACTGAAATTATCGAATACATGCTTTTAAAAATCTGAAAAAAATATATGTGCATGATTGATTTATTTCTGATTTTTCTATAAATTTTCGCGATACACTCTCCAACCGTTCGCGAGAAATTGATTTTTTAATGTTTTTCGGGGATCCGAGGCCACTGTCCAAGAACCGTGCGCATGCGCACAACGTTAGAGTGGTAGGGAGCACTCAACTTACGCGCCAGGCGATCACGTGACTGGCCACTGAAACGTTGTGCGCATGCGCACGGTCCTTCGGCACCGGCCTCGGATCGCGCAAAAACATAAAAAAATCAATTTCTCGCGAACGGTTGGAGAGTGTATCGCGAAAATTTATAGAAAAATCAGAAATAAATCAATCATGCACATATATTTTTTTCAGATTTTTAAAAGCATGTATCCGATAATTTCAGTCAATTTGTTTATTTAAATAGTTAATAAAAAATAGAAAAATCGCGTTTCGATCATTGAAAAAAATGTCAATGCAATTCTATGATCTTTCCCCACATAAACGTTCTCTTTCACTTTTTTCATATAATTAATATTTAAGGAGATATGAGCATTTGAAGCTAGAGAAAATATGAGTTTTTCCCAAAAAAACAGCCTTTTTCCAAAAATGAAAAGGGTCGTAAAATTTTCAAAAAATTTTTTTTGGGGTTTTTTTTTGTGGGAAATGACTTGTCTTAAGCATTTCCACAACATATTAAAAAATGAAAAAAATCAAAAAATCAAACCCAAAAAACGAGTGAAATAGCGTGGAATGCCTCATATAAATCAAGAGTCTACAAATTATATCAAACTTAAAAATTACGTCTACCTCGGTCGACCGCTGATAGTAGAAGAAGGAGCCCTTACAAAGCGCGAGCTCAACTCTTCCCCCTTTTTCCTCTTAATCTCTTCAACAATTGTGTGATATCTAATGTCCTTTTCAGAATATCGATAAATTAGGATTTTCTTACACAGAGAAAAATGCTTTCTTAATTTAAGAATGTGCAGTCACTTAAATTAAGAAAGAAAAGTCACTTGATTTAAGGGAGAACACTCACTTGATTTAAGTGAGTTCGACTTCCTTAAATTAAGAAAGAGAGTCACTTGATTTAAGTGAGAAAAATCACTTGACTCAAGTGAGGAAAGTCACTTAATTTAAGTGAGAAAAATCACTTGACTCAAGTGAGAAAAGTCACTTAATTTAAGTGAGTTTTACTTTCTTAAATTAAGAAGGAAAAAGTCACTTGATTTAAGTGAGAGAAGACACTTGATTTAAGTGAGAAAAGACACTTAATTTAAGTGAGAAAAGTCACTTAATTTAAGCGACTTTTACTTTCTTAAATTAAGAAAGAAGAAGTTACTTGATTTACGTGAGAAAAGTCACTTGACTTAAGTGAGAAAAGTCACTTAATTTAAGTGAGTTTTACTTTCTTAAATTAAGAAGGAAAAAGTCACTTGATTTAAGTGAAAAAAGACACTTAATTTAAGTGAGAAAAGTCACTTAATTTAAGTGACCTGCCATTCTTAAATTAAGTGACTGCACATTCTTAAATTAAGAAAAAAATTTTCTCCATGTAAATTCATCATCGATACAATAATCTGAATTACCACAATCCTAACCTTCTTTTTACTCTTTATCCTTCTTCCTCATTCTACATAGCAATTCTAATGTCATTCGAAATTCGTTGCGTTCCACAAGACGCGTCTTGTATACTTTCATGCCCATGGAAATGAAACTTTTTAATAGAGTTCCTCGGCGTACTTGCCAACCCAGATTTCCGCGGTTTGACTCACTGTGCACTAGAAGTAGAATCTATATATATATATGTATATATTTGAAGCTCTCTAGCGAAAAGTAACGTTGATTCTCTGCTTTCTGCAAGGAGAAACTATTTGTTGAAATTTCAAGATGAGACATTCTTGAAAATTTAATTCTCCAAAAATTCATGATACATAATTTCTTTTGTTGTTTTCCACAAGAAATACGCTTTTTTTTATGCATCAATAATAATTTAAATCACGTGATCAAAGTTTTATCGAATGTGATTTATTATTATGAGAAACATTAAATAATCCTGACAATTTTCTCATTGTTTATGAGGTAATAAAAAAAGTTTTATAATGCGAATAGGCGCCTTCTTTTGAGTATCTTGACGATTATGTGGTATTTTCCATGGTGTAAAAAGAATTCGAAGGTGGCAAGACAGAATCTATATAAGGGGGAGATCTTTTTTGGGGGAAGTTCATCCTTTAATTCCCATTGATACAAGAAAATTCTGATATTTATAGTAAATAAGTCTTTGAAATGGATAGTTTTGTCATTAATTCGTTAAATTGGCCTTGAACCTGTAATTTATTCTGCAAATTACCACCCGTTGATGCTGACTGACCGGTGGTCAGTTGCCCAAGCTCAGTTGACCGTGATAAATCTCATTTGGCGAATATATTGAGCGGAAAATGAGGAGAATTGACCGGGGAATCGCATTGTTTGGTGGACTTTTTTTGAAAAAAGAAAATGGGTTTTGATTTTTTATTGTTTTTGAACTGAATGCTCGCTTTTTGGATCGAACAAATATTACTGGAAGCTATGGAAATGAATGAAACAGCCTCCAGACTTTGATCCTTTACAAATCCTGAAGACACTAAGAGTGCTAAAGCGAGCCAATTAATTCTCAAATGGGGAAAAGTCATGTAAAATGGGAATTGTGATGAAACGGTTAGAGATGGAATTTTTCTGATGATTCCATTGAAAAGCTGAGGAAATTTGTCATGAAAATGTGTGTCAGAAGTGATTTTTTTTTAATTTTCAGAAAATTCGACTTTTTGTCCAAGAATTGAAGGTTTTCTTGCCGATTTTATCACCTTTTTCACTGTTTTACAATTATCTCTGGTTCTATTGGTCGTAGCGTGAAAATTCCAAATGGAGGTGAAAGATGAGCTCATTTGTCATCGATTCATGAGGTTTTGAAATGAAAATGATCAATTTTTAAGTCATTTATTGGACATTCTCTGAAAATCACATTTTCCTGTATAAGTACGTTGAAAATCGTTATTTTTCGATGAAAACCATAGAAATCGATGGCAAATGAGCTCAGCTTTCACCTCCATTCGGAATTTTTACGCTACGACCAATAGAACCAAAGATATCGCCAAAAAAGTGATTTTTTCGAAGAAACGACGAGTAAACCCCTCCAATTCCCCCTCAAAAATTTCAAAATTTCTAAAAAATTCCGAAAAATTAATTTTGACACTCGTTTTTCACCGCAAATTTCCTCAGCTTTCCAATGGAATCACTCAAAGTATTTCATCTCCTATATTTCCCCTCATTTCAAGCAATTTTTACCACTTGAACCACTCAAATTCAAACTAATATCTAATGTGTACACTGGACGGTAAAAATAATCGTTCATTCGGCATGAAACGATGAAATAATTAGCAGAGGATGGCCCATAATGAAATAAATCATGCTCACTCAGCACGTGGCTGAATAACAACGCCACGATAAAGGAGTGACCATGCACCATTATCCTTGGGCCAAACTTTAGGTCAAAAACGGACGAAGAACCAGTTTTTTTTTCAAGCGGCTTCCGGTTTTTTCTATGGTGTTGGGTCACAGGGTATGGGGCACGTGGGTCGAAGGTTAGCCCAAACAAGCTCTCTTCGGGGTCAGCCTACCGCGTTTACGTTTTTTTTGATTTATCGTCTACTTGGATTCTCCTCCGCAAAACATTGGAAATTTATTTATTTATTTATTTAATTATCAGACAACCCAACAGCCGAGGACCATAACAGAATTGAAATTAAGCGATACAATAAGATTTGGAATAAGTATTTGGTGACAAGTGTCATCGTTGAACAAATTATGAAGTACACAGGTGAATTAATAGCAATTACATGTAGATATTAATAATTAGGGTTACATAATTGAAGATGAAACCGTAGTACATTTAGTGACAATCGAGTCAATACTATCAGGAATGATCTGGACCTGGAGAAGTTGGAGGACAATAATGAGACCTGAAGAGAGTGTTTTTGCTGAATGTCATGCTTTAGATGTCTTGGTGGTAATCTTGTTCATTGTCTTGCTAGTCATCTTGCTAATTACACAGAAAAATATGTTTTCTTAATTTAAGAATGTGCAGTCACTTAATTTAAGAATGTGCAGTCACTTAAATTAAGAAAGAAGAGTCACTTGATTTAAGTGAGAAAAGTCACTTAATTTAAGTGAGTTTTACTTTCTTAAATTAAGAAAGAAAAATTTACTTGATTCAAGTGAGAAAAATCACTTAACTTAAGTGAGAAAAGTCACTTAATTTAAGTGAATTTTACTTTCTTAAATTAAGAAAGAAAAAGTCACTTGATTTAAGTGAGAAAAATCACTTGACTTAAGTGAGAAAAGTCACTTAATTTAAGTGAGTTTTACTTTCTTAAATTAAGAAAGAAAAAGTCACTTGATTTAAGTGAAAAAAGTCACTTAATTTGAGTGAATTTTACTTTCTTAAATTAAGAATGAAAAAGTCACTTGATTTAAGTGAGAAAAGTCACTTAATTTAAGTGAGTTTTACTTTCTCAAATTAAGAAAGAAAAATTCACTTGATTTAAGTGAGAAAAAACGCTTGACTTAAGTGAGAAAAGTCACTTGATTTAAGTGAGAAAAGTCACTTAATTTAAGTGAGTTTTACTTTCTTAAATTAAAAATGAAAAATTCACTTAATTTAAGTGAGAAAAATCACTTGACTTAAGTGAGAAGAGTCACTTAATTTAAGTGAGTTTTACTTTCTTAAATTAAGAAAGAAAAAGTCACTTGATTTGAGTGAGAAAAGTCACTTAATTTAAGAATGGCCGGTCACTTAAATTAAGTGACTGCACATTCTTAAATTAAGAAAACATTTTTCTCTGTGTATCTTGCTGGTCGTCTTACTAGGTGTCTTTCTGTCCATTCTTTTTCGTTTTTATGTCTTATTTTTGTGCTCCAATTTCCAGGCCCTGGTAATGATATCGAAATGTTTTCTTCATGACGTAAAACAGAAGAAAATAATTGAAGAAGTACAAAATTATTTTCACCCAATCTTAAAGTCTAACAAGAATAGTTCGACAGGGGAAAAGGGAGAGGGGGTGGTTATGATTTGGGTTGATTTAGCAAGTAGCAATGTGGTGCACAAGGCAAATTGGCGCAAATTGAGACTAGCTTCTGCGCAGGTCGCAAACATTCTATGTTACTTGAAAAAGAGAGATGCTTGTAGAAGACGTTGAGCTCCTGGCAAGCAATTCAAAGTCCTCCTCATGCAACGACGAGTAAGCAAAGGGGAATGAGAGTGAACCGAAGGAGAGAAGAGAAGTTAGAGGAGAGAGAAGAGAGAAGAGAAACCAAGTGAATCCCCGGGCGTCTTATACTAGGATACGTATTGCATCGTTCCCTCTGTGTTCTACGCGTTTCTCCGGTAAAACGAGGAAGGAAGAGCCAACAGAGGGCTTCACCAGACCATTCGTGTGAGGATTCCCCCCTGTATACGTGAACTCTGTATACGCCAGACTGCGTTTTGGCAACCGTATATACTCATACTCTGTCTCTTTCATTTCATCCGGTCGATTCCACCCTTATTCTGCATGTATTTCATATATATACATATAAGGAAAAGGACTAAATCCGAGGAGGGAGCAAACGTGACTCTCTGACTATTTCAAACTCCAAAAGATTTCCCCATATCCTACCGTCAAATCGATTCCATATCTGCCGCCCACATTATATTACATAGAAATAAATGTCTTTTCGTCTATTCTAATTTCCGGCAATCACCTACCCTCTACAGAGGCGCCCTCGATTCATTCCCTTTAGTTTTACCAAAACAATTTAATTTTTTTTTTCAAGGCAAAAAATAGCAAAATAGAATTTGCCATGTTGTTAAGGGAAATTTAAAAGCTCAAAAGAAGAGTTCATGCATGTGCATGATTGTTATTGCCGTATTTTACAGCTTCGGCTCATGCCTTTACGAGTATTTATTGAATTTTGCGATTAAACTCTTGTTGACAGGTGGAATAAGACGTGGGCACGTCTGTGACACATGTCACGAGAGATTTTCTGTCTCGAGTGGCTGTAAGAATTATTTCAAAATTTTAAATCCATTCTTGATAAGCAAGAATCGAATAATAATAATAGATAACAAGCAAATTAGTTTTATCTACTACACAGAGAAAAATGTTTTCTTAATTTAAGAATGTGCAGTCACTTAATTTAAGAATGTGCAGGTCACTTAAATTAAGAAAGAAAAGTCACTTGCTTTAAGTGAGAAAAGTCACTTAATTTGAGTGAGTTTTACCTTCTTAAATTAAGAAAGAAAAATTCACTTGATTTAAGTGAGAAAAGTCACTTAATTTAAGTGAGTTTTACTTTCTTAAATTAAGAAAGAAAAAGTCACTTGATTTAAGTGAGAAAAATCACTTGATTTGAGTGAGAAAAATCGCTTAATTCAAGTGAGTTTTACTTTCTTAGATTAAGAAAGAAAAAGTCACTTCATTTAAGTGAGAAAAGTCACTTAATTTAAGTGAGTTTTACTTTTTTAAATTAAGAAAGAAAAATTCACTTGATTTAAGTGAGAAAAATCACTTGATTTAAGTGAGAAAAATCACTTGATTTAAGTGAGAAAAGTCACTTAATTTAAGAATGTGCAGGTCACTTAAATTGAGAAAGTAAAGTCACTTGATTTAAGTGAGAAAATTCACTTGATTTAAGTGAGCTTTACTTTCTTAAATTAAGAAAGAAAAAGTCACTTGATTTAAGTGAGAAAAATCACTTGATTTGAGTGAGAAAAATCGCTTAATTCAAGTGAGTTTTACTTTCTTAGATTAAGAAAGAAAAAGTCACTTCATTTAAGTGAGAAAAGTCACTTGATTTAAGTGAGAAAAATCACTTGATTTAAGTGAGAAAAGTCACTTAATTTAAGTGAGTTTTACTTTCTTAAATTAAGAAAGAAAAAGTCACTTGATTTAAGTGAGAAAAGTCACTTAATTTAAGAATAGCAGGTCACTTAAATTAAGTGACTGCACATTCTTAAATTAAGAAAACATTTTTCTCTGTGTAGATACATATTTTTTTTCATTGTGAATCGTGATGGAATTCTTTTATATTTCAAGCTCGGGTCCGGGGATTTAAAAAAAAAAAAAGAGATTCGAGGCATTTCAGCTCCTGAAGAAGTCAAAGCACCTTGTTGGGCTTTCACGGGCAAAAGAGAAGAAAAAAAATAAAGAAAAGAAATAAGGGGGTATACTATAGAGAACTGAAGCTTCGTCGTTTCATACGTCCTCTTAAACTGACAACGTAGGAAATCCCCTCTTTGGTCGAGCCCAGAAGGTTACCATGACGACCATAGAGCGCGTGACGTAACCACCCACCCAGTATGCCCACTGAAACAAATGAAGGCACGTCCCTACCCCGTCTACATTCGACCCAACCTCCTACCATCGAATTCTCTCCCTCTTTCGCCCAACAGAAACTCTCTTCAGAGGTGATCCAGATACGGGAGACGAAAATGCTTTCGAAACTCAGAGAGAGAGAGAGAGAGAGAAGAACCGATGATGTCCCGAGGGATAAACTTGGCTAAAACTATTGCTTCCATGTGCCATTTGCCTTTTGCAAGAGAGATCCACCATCTTAAGATGTGTACGTGCGAAAAATTTCGAATGATTTCTCCTTATTTTTCCAATTTTTGTTACAAAAGTTTTTTTATATGACCGTGTGTTTTATTTGATAATAGATAATTCGTCTTTTAGAAAGGGGTATAATTAAGCTTACTTCTAAATTACAAAATTGCAAAAATTACGAAAAGTGTGACCGTTTGTCTTTTACATAAGTATATTTTCATTTTCTTGATCCTCGCTCTTTTCATACTGAGAATTCGCAGTCTTGATATAAATATCATTTTTAGAAATACAATCACAAATTCAGGGAAAAAGCTCTCAGTTTACAACTTTCGATGCCATACACAGAGAAAAATGTTTTCTTAATTTAAGAATGTGCAGTCACTTAATTTAAGAATGTGCAAGTCACTTAAATTAAGAAAGAAAAGTCACTTGATTTAAGTGAGAAAACACACTTGATTTAAGTGAGAAAAGTCACTTGACTTAAGTGAGAAAAGTCACTTAATTTAAGTGAGTTTCACTTTCTTAAATTAAGAAAGAAAAAGTCACTTGATTTAAGTGAGAAAAGTCACTTGATTTAAGTAAGAAAAGTCACTTGATTTAAGTGAGAAAAGTCACTTGATTTAAGTGAGAAAAGTCACTTGACTTAAGTGAGAAAAGTCACTTAATTTAAGTGAGAAAAGTCACTTAATTTAAGTGAGTTTCACTTTCTTAAATTAAGAAAGAAAAAGTCACTTGATTTAAGTGAGAAAAGTCACTTGATTTAAGTGAGAAAAGTCACTTGATTTAAGTGAGAAAAGTCACTTGACTTAAGTGAGAAAAGTCACTTAATTTAAGTGAGAAAAGTCACTTAATTTAAGTGAGAAAAGTCACTTAATTTAAGTGAGTTTCACTTTCTTAAATTAAGAAAGAAAAAGTCACTCGATTTAAGTGAGAAAAGTCACTTGATTTAAGTGAGAAAAGTCACTTGATTTAAGTGAGAAAAGTCACTTAATTTAAGTCACCTGCCATTCTTAAATTAAGTGACTGCACATTCTTAAATTAAGAAAACATTTTTCTCTGTGTAATAGTAGATAGTTTTAATAGATCTGATGTCTTTAAGCTCTATGATTTCTCCTACAGTAATATCCCAAGATTTTTTACTCATGCTAATTCTCTGAAGGAACGAGGTCCTGATAGGCTCATACAGAGGGCATCTCAACATGAAATGCTGGACAGTATCATATCCTTAGGTGTTACAAACTGGACAGAGGTTGGCAGGATCAAAGCTATATACATTATCTGCGAGAATTAATTAAAACTATATGAAAACATTGAAAATCCCAACGTTTCGGCCTCTTTTGGTAGCCCTCTTCAGAAAAATAAAAATAATTTTAGAAAAATTTCTAAAATTTCTAAAATTTTTATTTCACAAAAAAACACATATTGATAAATTTTTATAGAACTCTTACACTTCTTAACTTCAGGTGTCATTGTAGAAATCCATTAATCCTTTCGAATTGGTTATTTTCGGTAAATACCATTCTAAAAAGCCAATAATGTTGTTTCCCCCATTGTTATATGCCCCAGTAGTAAACTACTAGGTTTTTTGAGCCTCTCTTCTCTTTTTTTTTACCGAATTTACCACCCTCCCGTTACTTTCTCGTTTAGTATTTGCTACACTCTGGGACATAACCCGGGAGAAACAAAACCTGCATACTGTGGGACACCCTGGGGTCGACAAAGGTAATCCCGACAACGGCACAGGTGAGGCCCCTCTTTTTTTTTTTCGTTGAATAGATGAGCTGAGAAAAGAAATCGATGGGTTCAGGTAAAATTGTGGAGATGTGAATTTCGATACCTGATATATCGTCATAATACAGAGAGGGGTTCTTTTTTTTTCCCAACATCCAAACGAGAGACATGCGAAATACACTCGAGTGGTCTCCGAGTCGTCAAGTTTGACGGATATTTGAAAGAAATCAGTGCGTCACAATTGTTCATGTTTTTAAATTCGAGAAGCAAATGACATTTGAAAAGAGAAACGATTGGGTAAAGAAGAAGAAAAAAGACTTCATTGAGAATAGTAATGAAAGGAGGTGAAAGAAAGCTTTTTAAAAATATCTCAATTCATAAATTCACGGAGGAAAGAAGAAGCA